>WNGS01162045.1:31164-44573 GCA_020271785.1 Procambarus virginalis
AATTTGCTCACATCAAAGGCCAGAGTGGACCTTAAAAGAAAAGATCACTGCCACAACTGAATTAACAGCCTTACTGTTAGGAGTAAGATTGGCTCATTATTTGATCAAGGCCTTCGCCACATCCACTTTAAAAGAAACAGTAGTTTGGTCAGATAATGAGGCAGTGCTACAGTGGGTTAAGAACAATAACAGTAAAAGAATCCTTACGTGAGTACCGCGTTAAGGAAATACGGAGTTATCAGCAGGGTATAAACTAAGATATTACCCACTAAGAGAATCCAGCTGACTATCTCTCCCGAGGACTGACTTACGGCAATTAACAAAGGCAGAGATGTGGTTCAATGGACCTCAGTGGCTAATCAGCGACCAGTGGCCTGAAAAAAAGCCACAAGTCATTGTGACCAATGTTACTGTTCCCACTGAGAACCCGGAACCACCTCGGACTTTGGTAATTGATCCTACGCGGTACTCTGAACTGAACAAACTTATGGTGTCACCCCAAGTAGTGTTTGATTTCTAAAGAAAATAGGAATCAAGCATAAATTCCTAATGCTCTAAGGTATTGGGTCAAAAGAGCTCAGGTCGACACATTCGGGACAGAATTTGACAATGTTCCAAAGAAGCTACAACATGATCTGGGTCTTGGTTAGACACTGACGAATTATAACATAATCAGATGCGGAGGCCGCTTACAGCACGCTGACATAGATTGGAAGCAAAAATCCAATATTGCTCCCTCGTCACCACATAGTAAGCAAATAATGTGTTACATATACACAAATACTGCACTCTGCATGGTGGGGTATTAGATACTCTCACAGACTTAAGACAACAGTACTGGCTACCCCAAGGTAGACAGACAGTAAAATCAATAATCAAATCCTGTGTTGTTTGCCGGAGATACGAGCCAGAGTGTGTCCATATCTGGCCCTCCTCCACTTCCGAAGGAGCGAGTAGTACATATTCGTCCCTTTGAGACTACAGGAGTAGATTTCACAGGAGCACTAACACTTACAGGCACTAAAGACAGAAACCAGTAAAAGCTTACATCTGTCTTTTTACTTGTGCCACAACAAGGGCAGTCCATCTAGAAGTGACTCCCGATATGAGTGCCGAAGCATTCTTACAGGCTTTCGCAGGTTTGCTTCACGTAGATCCTGTCCTAAGTTAATGATCTCAGACAATGGGTCCAACTTAGTGGCAGGAGAAGCATGTCTGAGGAAAATCTGGACACACCCAAAGGTACGCACAGCCCTAAATCAACGGCAGTGCCATTGGAAATTCATACCTCCCAGAGCACCATGGCACGGAGGCTTCTATGAACGCATGGTTGGTACGGTAAAACGTTCTCTACGGAAAACCCTACACCGCCAAAAGATTGACCTGCAGGAGCTTCAAACAGTAGTCATAGAGATAGAAGCACGAGTCAATAACCGACCACTTACCTACCTCTCTGATGATGTTTTGCAGCGTGAACCATTAAGTCCAGCTCATTTGATGTATGGTAGACCTCTCAAAACACTTGTGTCCCTTACGGACGAGGAACCAGAGGATCCTTCATATGTCCAAGAGAGTGATTTGGTTCAACGTTTCAAACATCTATCAAGGGTGATAAGTCGGTGGAATGACGTATGGACTCGAGAATACCTTACAGCTCTGAGAGAGTATCATTACGGGGCAAACAACCCCTACAACAGAATTAACTTGAACCCTGGTGACATAGTTCTGGTAGATAATGATGGACCACGCCCAGAGTGGCCTATAGGTCAAATAGTCTCTGTTCATCCAGACAGCCAGGGCATCTTCAGAATAGTGAAAGTAAAATGCCGAGGCAACACTACTCTCAAAACTTTAGAGAAATTAGTTCCTTTAGAACTAGCCAGGAACGAAGACGTACAACGACTTCCAGCACCCGATACGCCAGTACGGGACATACGTCCCCAAAGGACTGCAGCTCAACAATGTAAACTCAAATTAAAGCAGCATTATAATTCTGAAGGAGAAGAATAAAGTGATCGCAGTCCTTACCGGGACTTCGACCCGTGTACTACCCCCCGGAATTATGTCGGGAAACCGACACACACATACACAAATAGTATAGTCTTCCCTTAGCAGTATCCTCTTAAAATTAGAGAATGGGAGACTCCGTGACGTCATCGACGTCGCCGCAGTATTTACATTATTAAATACTGTTCATACAACAGTTTAATGTCTAAATTGAATAAAAAAAGAGTTCAATAAGACTGAATATAATTATTAACACCAAAATATAGCTTGATTCCCTTGTTAACGTAAATTTAACTTAGAAGTGGAACCAGCAAAATATTGGAACAGTACACAAAGTGAGCGTCTCTTACAGATGCCACCCTCACACGAAAACAATAACAAAGCAGCCTTACGCTGCATGTATGGCACCAGAGCTGGTGTAACTAACTAGACACCTATTTTACGTGTCAACAACCAGCTACACAGCCTATCAACATCACAGCAACGAACGTATCCATCTTACCAAGTATTTGTATATTACAATAGTGCACTTTTTAATATCAAAGGGTATAGGCGGTTATGATATATGAAAACACCCCACAAATGTACGTGTACCCCATTTTACAGACCTTACATACCATGTTATACCCGTATTGATATGTTTAGGGAAATGTACTAATTCCTTGCATCCCAAACAGGTAAATTGCGACTTGGAGCAGCAAGTAGCTGAGCAGAGAGTTGAACTATAAACATATTGTACCTAGCTGTATGCCAGCCTTGTAGGCCTCCCACAGCCGCCATTATGTGCCACCGTGAGGCACAGGGCCACACCCATTTGATGCAATAAACTACACAGCCTTAGCAGGGCCAACACAACAAGTCCAGCTAAGACCCTTCGTTATATTGTAGTAGTAGTATTCATAACTAGTAATAATTATTGAAATAATAGTAGATTAGACCACCATATGTGGTATGATAAAATATTACAATAATTAAACTTAGGTAAACAATTGTAGTTTAAGAAGGAGCCATCTTAAAGTGGTTTAAGCTACAATTTGTCCCTCCAATTTGTGTGAGATTAATTTCAGGCAGTTTTAACAAGTACATACAGTCCACTCAATTTCTTACCTACTAAGAAAAAATAAGATAAACTTTAATTTATTGAAGTCAATTAAAAGGAGAAATACTGCCTGGAGTTTTTACCACACTCGTGGTGTCCCGTCTTCCCAGCACTCTTTGTCATATAACGCTTTGAAAATACTGATGGTCTTGGCCTCCACCACCTTCTCCCCTAACTTGTTCCAACCGTCGAGCACTCTGTTTGCGAAAGTGAATTTTCTTATATTTCTTCGGCATGTGTGTGTGTGTTTGTGTGTGTGTGTGTGTGTGTGTGTGTACTCACCTAGTTGTACTCACCTAGTTGTGCTTGCGGGGGTTGAGCTCTGGCTCTTTGGTCCCGCCTCTCAACCGTCAATCAACAGGTGTACAGGATCCTGAGCCTATTGGGTTCTATCATATCTACACTTGAAACTGTGTATGGAGTCAGCCTTACACCACATTACTTCCTAATGCATTCCATTTGTCAACCACTCTGACACTAAAAAAGTTCTTTCTAATACCTCTGTGGCTCATTTGAGCACTCAGTTTCCACCTGTGTCCCCTAGTGCATGTGCCCCTTGTGTTAAATAGCCTGTCTGTATCAACCTTGTCGATTACCTTCAGAATCTTGAATGTGGTGATCATGTCCCCCCTAACTCTTCTGTCTTCCAACGAAATGAGGTTCAATTCCCGTAGTCTCTACTTGTAGCTCATACCTCTCAGCTCGGGTACTAGTCTGGTGGCAAACCTTTGAACCTTTTCCAGTTTAGTCTTATGCTTGACTAGATATGGACTCCATGCTGGAGCCGCATACTCCAGGATTGGTCTGACATATGTGGTATATAATGTTCTGTAAGATTCCTTACACAAGTTTCTAAAGGCCATATGTGTGTGTGTGTGTGCGTGTGTGTGTGTGTGTGTGTGTGTGTGTGTGTGTGTGTGTGTGTGTGTGTGTGTGTGTGTGTGTCTTGTTGTTGTGTGCGTGCGTGTGTGTGTGTGTGTGTGTGTGTGTGTGTGTGTGTGTGTGTGTGTGTGTGTGTGTTGTTGTGTGTGTGCGTGTGTGTGTGTGTGTGTGTGTGTGTGTGTACTCACCTAGTTGTACTCACCTAGTTGTGCTTGCGGGGGTTGAGCTCTGGCTCTTTGGTCCCGCCTCTCAACCGTCAATCAACAGGTGTACAGTTTCCTGAGCCTATTGGGCTCTATCATATCTACACTTGAAACTGTGTATGGAGTCAGCCTCCACCACATCGCTTCCTAATGCATTCCATTTATCAACCACTCTGACACTAAAAAAGTTCTTTCTAATATCTCTGTGGCTCATTTGGGCACTCAGTTTCCACCTGTGTCCCCTAGTGCGTGTGCCCCTTGTGTTAAACAGCCTGTCTTTATCAACCCTGTCGATTCCCCTGAGAATCTTGAATGTGGTGATCATGTCCCCCTAACTCTTCTGTCTTCCACGAAGTGAGGTTTAATTCCTGCAGTCGCTCCTCGTAGCTCATACCTCTCAGCTCGGGTACTAGTCTGGTGGCAAACCTTTGAACCTTTTCCAGTTTAGTCTTATGCTTGACTAGATAGGGACTCCATGCTGGAGCCGCATACTCCAGGATTGGTCTGACATATGTGGTATATAATGTTCTGAAAGATTCCTTACACAAGTTTCTAAAGGCCGTTCTTATGTTAGCCAACCTGGCATATGCTGCTGATGTTATCCTCTTGATATGAGCTTCAGGGGACAGGTCTGGCGTGATATGTGTGTGTGCGTGTGTGTGCGTGTAGGAATGTGTGTGTGTAGGAATGTGAGAGACAGTGTGAGAACATGAGAAACAACTTGGGGACCCAGGGAGAGAACATGAAAAAAAGAAAATGCTGGAAAATAACCGTAAACTGGGCAATGGAGAGAAGGAGATATAAGGAATGGAATCCCTTAGACCCTTCCTTGGGACGTAGGGTAAAGACATGGGAGAGCCTGGGAGAGGGAGAATGGGGGGGGGAGTATAACCAAATGAAGGATGATGGAATTTGACTTACTAACACTATGGCAGGCAACGGCAGCGGCACATAGTCAACAGGAGAGCTTCCAATGACACAAGACCAATAGGGGATAGATTCTAGATGAGATTAATGGGGGAAGAGAAATGACTGAAACAAACAATTAACAGAGACCAATTTACAAAGAATTCATGCAGGAAGATGAAGCGCATTACACAATAATAACCAGAAACGCGGGTCTTATGAGCTGGAGATCGACTTTGTAAAAGCTACTCTAGGTAAGTACATCAGCCCAAGCTTGCGTGCAAACTCGCACACGCAATGAAAGGCTACAACCCCCCTCCCCTGCATTGCGTGAGGAAGGCCAAGGGGGCATGGATGGAAGTTTGAATCACAGCGGAGTTATAGAGATGTTAAAAAAATATATATATTTTAGCGTAAGAGTAGTGGGAAAATGGAATGAACTACAGGAGCAGGTTGTTAAAGGCAGCGCAATATATGAATTTAAAACTAGATACGATAGGGAAATAGGTCAGGAGTCATGGCTTTGGACAACCCTCAACTGGAAAAGCATGGTTCAAGAGCTAAAGCTCGATCCTCCGGGGTGAGCATAAATATTTGAGTGTACACACACACACACCACACACACACACACACACACACACACACACATCTAATGCATCTAAAGCAGTAGGACCAGCGCAGGCCCTCAGCGTGCCTCTGGCAATGATCTTTAATGAGTCACTTATGTCGGGAGAATTGCCTAGTTGCTGGAAGAAGGCAAATGTCGTGCCGATCTTCAAGAAAGGCGATAGGGAGGAGGCACTTAACTATAGACCTGTATCACTGACAAGCATCCCCTGTAAAATACTGGAAAGAATAATTAGGCTACGACTGGTTGCACACCTGGGGAACATTAGGTTTGTGAACAAGCATCAACATGGGTTCTGGACAGGGAAATCGTGCCTAACAAACCTTCTGGAATTCTATGATAAAATAACGAGGATAAGACAGGACAGAGATGGTTGGGCAGACTGCATATTTCTGGACTGCCAAAAAGCCTTTGATACAGTACCGCACATGAGACTGCTATTCAAACTCGAGAGGCAGGCGGGGGTAGGGGGAAAGGTCCTAGCATGGATAAGGAACTACCTAACAGGAAGGAGCCAAAGAGTTACGGTAAGGGGCGAGAAGTCGGACTGGCGAACAGTAACAAGTGGAGTACCACAAGGATCGGTGCTGGGACCAATTCTATTTCTTGTATATGTTAACGACATGTTTACGGGTGTAGAGTCCTACATGTCGATGTTTGCGGATGACGCAAAGTTGATGAGAAGAGTTGTGACAGATGAGGATTGCAGGATCCTCCAAGAGGACCTGAACAGGTTGCAGAGATGGTCAGAGAAATGGCTACTGGAATTCAACACGAGCAAATGTAAAGTTATGGAAATGGGACTAGGAGATAGGAGACCAAAGGGACAGTACACAATGAAGGGGAACAGCCTACCTGTGACGACGCGCGAAAGAGACCTGGGTGTGGACGTAACACCTAATCTATCTCCTGAGGCACATATAAATAGGATAACGACAGCAGCGTACTCTACACTGGCAAAAGTTAGAACATCATTCAGAAACCTAAGTAAGGAGGCATTTAGGGCTCTTTACACTGCCTACGTGAGGCCAGTCTTAGAGTATGCCGCCTCATCATGGCGTCCCCATCTAAAGAAACACATAATGAAACTGGAAAAGGTTCAGAGGTTTGCAACGAGACTCGTCCCAGAGCTACGAGGGATGGGGTATGAGGAGCGCCTGGGGGAACTATGCCTTACGACACTAGAAAGAAGAAGGGAGAGGGGGGACATGATAGGAACGTATAAAATACTCAGAGGGATTGACAGAGTGGACATAGACGAAATGTTCACACGGAATAGTAACAGAACGAGGGGACATGGATGGAAGTTAGAAACTCAGATGAGTCACAGAGATGTTAGGAAGTATTCTTTTAGCGTGAGAGTAGTGGGAAAATGGAATGCACTTAAGGAACAGGTTGTGGAAGCCAATACTATTCATAATTTTAAAACCAGGTATGATAGGGAAATGGGATAGGAGTCATTGCTGTAAACAACTGATGCTCGAAAGGCGGGATCCAAGAGTCAATGCTCGATCCTGCAGACACATATAGGTGAGTACATATAGGTGAGTACACACACACACACACACACACACACACATACACATACACAGGCTTAGGTTAGTAAGTGGAAGTAAGGAAGTGTTTACTAGAGTTGGATGTGTGACGATAATCTCTTCCCAGAGATTGAGCCTGCTCTTTCTTCTTATCGTCACGTTCCCAGTAATATGCAAGATACGTTTTATAGCAGCTCAAACGTATATATCAAGACCAGCCACGCACCTGCAACTCCCCCTCCCCCCACTCCTGCACACCTGGTCGACCCGCCAACTGCTACTCCCAGCCAAACTACCGACTTGCGGCCGTCCTGCATTCACATTGGCCGTTCGAGAACACACCACCTTCAGTCCTCCTCCAACCACGTTGCTAGCCCAGGCAATGATGGAGTCAACTGGCAGCTCACCAGTCAGAATATCTCGTGCTCTCATGCTATGAACACCTATTTGATTCACCTCGTGTGATCAAGTAGAGGCTTGTAGCTAGCGCATATATTCCCAGCACCATTATTATATATTGTTTATTATATATTTCCCTTGTGTTCAATATTGCCCTCCGATTCACGTAATTTACTTTTATGTTATTTCTTGTTCATTTGTTATACAGTGGCATTATTCAGCCAAGAACTTGTCTTTATTTTACTTTGTTTTTTCTAGATTTATTAAATGACATTTTTTATCTTTTGTGTTTTCGTGTATCTTACCTTACCTTACCACAGATTATCATACAAGCAGTCATTCTTTTTTTTCTTTTTTTTATAACTTACTTATATGTGACCCAGCATTGACATCTGCCATTTGGAAGACTGCCGACCACCATTTCCAATACGTTACCATCACATATAATTGGGGGCCTGTCCGGGAGCTGCACTCAGGTATTGGTAATTGTGGTAAGCATACTTGGCTTTCATCCCCTTGCTTTCAATATTTACATTAATCATTTTATTTATTATATGGTGCTGTGTATATTGTGCATTACGGGAGTAGCATATGGTGAGTGTGAGACAACTTTGGATTACGTGGTGACTGTAGGCCGCAGTCATACTCTTAATTGGTCGTCTCCCCCTCTTTGTTATTACCCGTGTTTAACATCTTTTGTCCCTCAGATATTTCTCACATTTTTGACAGATTATCACATAGGTACCCTGTACTGTGGTCTGTCTCCGGGTCAATAGCACCTAATTTCTGCAATCCGACTCTAGGAGGAAAAAGAGGCCAAAGTTCCTCTAGCACGGACTATTATTGGCGAACTGGGACCTCGCCGATAGTTCTCGTCACCAGTTGACACTCGCACCCCTACTTGTTGGTCAGAATTGATGGTATTTACTCAAGGTAGGGAATTAGCTTTCTTTCTTTTGAGCACGAAGTTCGCTAATTCTGTAAGTACCATATTCAATTTCAGTGGGTACCTTGCTTATGTTCTATAGTGACTCGGCAAGGTATGACTACATTTTTGGACTACCTCATTTACTTAGGAACCATTTAGTGTTTTTGTCTTTTGAAACTCAGTTTCAACTAATTAGTAGGATTTTCTTGCCTTTATCCTCCCACAGTGAGTACCGGTACAAGATTTCCTGCGACCTTAATCATTTACCATCTTGAATTAACTTTAATTATTAATAATTCCACAGGATAGGTATCAGTTGCCACGTTTCCTGTTTCTGACATTCACCATATTCTCACAGTATATTCGTGTCTCATTTATTTACCATGTTTCGTATCCAAACTTTCAAGGCAGATCCAGAAGGTGAAATCGAGAAATTACGTCATGCTAAGAGGGTCGAATTGAGAACTCTTGCACATGAGTATCAATTAGAAGTTCCCCCTGACGCCAACAAGTATGCCATACATAATATAATTTTAGATTATCTTGCGGATGAAGTATTATAGATTCTACTTCGAACAACATACCATTTCAGAGAAGCATGATTTGACAGCAATAAGCTCAAGCTAGAACTTGCTAAGATCGAGCGGGAGCAACAACAGAAGCAGCTGCAATCAGAGAGCGTGAAGCTGCATCAGAAAGGAAGAACAAGACGCGAGCTCCAGTTCAAGAAAGAAGAAGCCGCCTCAAAAGCGAGAGGCCGCAATGAGAAGAAAAAGTGAAAGGAGGCCTGACTGAAAAGAAAGTGAAAGAGAGGCTGCACTGAAGAAAGAAGAAAGTGAACGTGAGTTGGCCCTATACAAACAGCGACTCGAGATGCAACGCGAACACGACAAACGACAGGCAGAAACAGCTCTAAACTGTCGTAACAGAGAACTCGCGATGGACGCTACACACCAAGCTCAACTCCAACAAGCTGCAGCTAGTCTTCCTCCAAGTTTCAATGTCCCCATGCAAGTAAGTTAATGCCCCCGTTCATCGAAACGGAGGTTGATGTTTTCTTCACTACTTTTGAGACCCTTGCTAATCAACTTAGTTGGCCTGACGACCAATGGGCTACCCTTCTCCGAGTACATTTAACAGGTAGAGCAGCCGTCACACTCAGCACTTTGGCATCAGAAAACGACTACACCACCTTGAAGCAAGCTGTGTTGGACGCCTACCTTCTCTCCACCGAAAGCTATCGACGAAAGTTCCGTGACTACGTCAAGGCAAGTACCACCACCTTCTTAGAATTTGCTAACACCAAACGGAGATATTTCATGAAATGGCTGGAGGCAGCACATGTCTCTACTTTTCCAGAGCTTGTCAACCTCATACTGGTTGAAGAATTTTTGAGACGTGTACCTCCTCCTGTCCGCCTATACTTAGCAGACAAGAAGAGACCGATTTGGTGAAGTGCGCGAAGTCAGCTGACACTTACAGCCTCATCCACCGGCTGACACCAGAACCTACCAGCAAGAAGTCTTGGTACAGTTACGAGAAAGCGAGCCCAGATCAAGGTACCTCTCAACTGTACTGCAGGTATTGTCGACTCTATGGACATACCATAGAAAAATGTGGTAAGTCCCAATCTAAAGGTAACATAGAACCTCCTAAGCCCAAACCTACTCACCCTAAGTCCGGTAAGCCTGTAATGAATGTTGGTGTTCATGCTAATGATCTCTCTCTCTTTAGCAAGCATCTATATCCAGGAACTATCACTACCCACGGTTCAGATTCAGAGGGACGTTTGGACTTAAGATCCTGCGGGACACAGCGGCTCTACAATCGATCGTCTTGAAATCAGCTGTGCCCAACGTCGCCTACACAGGAGAGACTGTATTCATCACTGACCTTACTGCTACTACTCCTTATCCTCTTGCCAGAGTTTACCTAGATTGTCCCTTCGTGACCGGTGAAGTCCAAGTCGCCGTCAGGGAAAAGCCTTTTCCCATGCCTGGAGTGCAACTTCTCCTGGGCAACGACTTGGCAGAAGACCAACAACCGAACAACCTGATCGTCAAGGACATATCCCAGGTGGGTAACTCTGTGTTGGATAACCCGATTTTTGAGCATGTTCCAGCAAAGGTTCAAGAGAGTGATGAAGGTTCTCCTCCTGTTATGGTGACCACCCGTGCTCAAGCTGCACGACCACAGCCAGCTGACTCTACTGCTACCGCTGTCCCTCAAGACCCTTCGAAACTACCCCCAATCTGACCGCTTTGGAGTTCCGTAAGTTACAGAGAGATGATCTTACCTTGACACCATTATTCTTTCAGGCTGAGACCCATCCGACAGTGTTCCTGGGTTCTTTTGGAGAACGAATTACTCTATCGCAGGTATAGACCCAGTAAACTGAAGGACGAGGACGATTGGGCAGACGTTGACAACTAGTGATTCCTACCAGCCTGCGCCCACGATTCTACACCTGGCCCACGGAGCACTGTCACACTACGGGTTCAACAAGACTTACCATGGAATTCGACAAGACTACTACTGGCCAGGTATGGTTTAACGATGTCAAGAATCATGTCAAACTGTGCCACGTGTGTCAGTTAGCCGGAAACCGAACGTTTCCATTCCCAGAGCACCACTGATACCCATCCAGGTGCCTGAGGAACCGTTCCACAGACTTATTATTGACTGTGTTGGTCCTTTGCCTCGGACCAGTGCAGGCAACGCCTATATCTTAACTATCCTGTGTCCTACCACCAGATTCCCCATAGCAGTTCCAGTGAAAAACATTACGGCTGCTACAGTGGTGAAGAATTTATTGAAAATATTCACCCAGTATGGATTTCCGAGGGAGATACAGAGCGACTGTGGCACCAACTTCACCAGTGATCTCTTCAAACGGACTCTGGAGGAGTTCAACATCAAACAGGTACTGTCCAGCCCCTATCATCCTGCTTCACAGGGTTCTCTCGAGCGTAGTCATCAGACTATCAAGGCACTCTTAAAAAAGTTTTGCAATGAGACCTCAAAGGATTGGGATAGGCAACTTGATCTCATTATGTGTATTTTCAGAAGTCTTCCCAACGAGTCACTAGGAGTATCTCCTTATGAGATGCTCTACGGACGTAAGTGCCGTACACCTCTCAAGGCTTTCAAGGATTCTCTACGTGAGCCACCTTCAGTGAGCATCAGAATGTGCCCCAGTATCTTCAAAACCTCCGACACATTCTAGAGAGGGTCCATTCCTTTGCTAGCAACAACCTACAGAAAGCCCAGAGAGGATGAAGACTCGTTACGACCAGCACTGCCAAGTAAGGAGTTTAAACCGGGAGACTTAGTTCTTGCCTATTTCCCTATCCCAGGTTCTCCTTTACAGAACAGGTTCTCAGGACCCTACCGTGTTAAGGAGTGCCGAACAACTTCAACTACGTTCTCGAGACCCCCGATAGGCGGCGGAAGACCCAGCTGTGCCACATCAATCTGCTCAAGCTCTATCATGGGTTTCCTCCCACTGTGTTAACCAACTTCACCTCATTTACAGGTCCATACAGCCACAGTGAGACCTTCCCTGCTTCTCCTTCCGAAAACACTGACACTGAGACAGCGCTTTCTAATTCGGAAATCCTTACTGACATTTCTAATCACTTTCAGGACAGTAATTGTGCTCCTTTATCATATTCTAATACTTCTCTCGCCTCGCCAGATATCACCAAGTCTCCCATCCTCCATAGCGACGCCAGTGGTACCGGCAACGTGGGTGACCTGGTACAACAAGGCGAAGAGACTCTACATACCAACTACCATAAACGACACCACGAGCAACAAGGAGCTACTCGTCGTCCTGAACAAGGCAACACTTTGCTCCATACCAGCAAAGTACTCAGTCCACCACCATCTACATGGACCACAACCATCTTCACTTCCTACAGCCAGCCCAACTCAACCATCGACTACTTCTATAATGGGCTTGACAGCTGCGTCATTTCGGCCTGGAGATTGCTACACCCAAGTCTAACTACATCATATCAGACGCCCTCTCCAGCATCACTGAGGTAGAGCCTGCTCCACCTCCCACTCTACCTCCCGAGAACGTGACTTCACCAGAACCGCAGGCTTCGGGGGAGAGTTGTGACGATAATCTCTTCCCAGAGATTGAGCCTGCTCTTTCTTCTTCGTCACGTTCCCAGTAATATGCAAGATACGTTTTACAGTGGCTTAACGTATATATCAAGACCAGCCACGCACCTGCAACTCCCCCTCCCCCCACTCCGCACACCTGGTCGACCCGCCAACTGCTACTCCCAGCCAAACTACCGACTTGCGGCCGTCCTGCATTCTCATTGGCCGTTCGACAACACACCACTTCAGCCCACCTCAATCACGTTGCTAGCCCAGGCAATGTTGGAGTCACTGGCAGCTCACCAGTCAGAATATCTCGTGCTCTCATGCTATGAACACCTATTTGACTCCCTCGTGTGATCAAGTAGAGGCTTGTAGCTAGCGCATATATTCCCAGCACCATTAATATATATGTTTATTATATATTTCCCTTGTGTTCATATTGCCCTCCGATAACGTAATTTACTTTTATGATATTTTCTTGTTCATTTGTATACATCGCATTATTCAGCCAAGAACTTGTCTTTATTTTACTTGTTTTTTTCTAGATTTATTAATGACATTTTTTATCTTTGTGTTTTCGTGTATCTTACCTTACCTTACCACAGATTATCAGACAGCAGTCATTCTTTTTTTTTTCTTTTTTTTATAACTTACATATATGTGACCCAGCATTGACATCTGCCATTTGGAAGACTGCCGACCACCA
>WNGS01162048.1:11024-30471 GCA_020271785.1 Procambarus virginalis
TGTGAGAAAGCTGCATGAACGCGCAAGCCATATATCACTAAGAACTCTTTGACCCGGCCAGGATTCGAACCCATGCCGTCTAGGATCACCCTAAACGTACACAGTACTGTGACCACTGCACCATTGATCGTCTATAAGGATGGTCAGTCCTTGGTGCTTATTAACTAAGCTCCCGACTGATCAACCCCCACGACACTCATGGATCCATTTGGGTACAGTTTTTCATCAAATTCTGGCGCATGCACGGGCCGCACCGAGTTCAACATGTGTGAGAAAGCTGCATGAACGCGCAAGCCATATATCACTAAGAACTCTTTGACCCGCCAGGATTCGAACCCATGCCGTCTAGGATCACCCCTAAACGTACACAGTACTGTGACCACCGCACCAATGATCGTCTATAAGGATTGTCAGTCTTGGTGCTTATTAACTAAGCTCCCAGACTGATCAACCCCCGACGACACTCATGATCCATTTGGTACAGTTTTTCATCAAATTCTGGCGCATGCACCGCCGCACCCGAGTTCAACATGTGGAGAAAGCTGCATGAACGCGCAGCCATATATCACTAACTCTTTGACCCGGCCAGGATTCGAACCCATGCCGTCTAGGATCACCCCTAAACGTACACAGTGCTGTGACCACCGCACCAATGATCGTCTATAAGGATTGGTCAGTCTTGGTGCTTATTAACTAAGCTCCCAGACTGATCAACCCCCGACGACACTCATGGATCCATTGGTACAGTTTTTCATCAAATTCTGGCGCATGCACGGGCCGCACCGAGTTCAACATGTGTGAGAAAGCTGCATGAACGCGCAAGCCATATATCACTAAGAACTCTTTGACCCGGCCATATTCGAACCCATGCCGTCTAGGATCACCCTACCCTAACGTACACAGTACTGTGACCACCGCACCATTGATCGTCTATAAGGATTGGTCAGTCTTGGTGCTTATTAACTAAGCTCCCAGACTGATCACCCCCCGACACTCATGGATCCATTTGGTACAGTTTTTTCATCAAATTCTGGCGCATGCACGGGCCGCACCGAGTTCAACATGTGTGAGAAAGCTGCATGAACGCGCAAGCCATATATCACTAAGAACTCTTTGACCCGGCCAGGATTCGAACCATGCCGTCTAGGATCACCCCTAAACGTACACAGTACTGTGACCACCGCACCAATGATCGTCTATAAGGATTGGTCAGTCTTGGTGCTTATTAACTAAGCTCCCAGACTGATCAACCCCCGACGACACTCATGGATCCATTTGGGTACAGTTTTTCATCAAATTCTGGCGCATGCACGGGCCGCACCGAGTTCAACATGTGTGAGAAAGCTGCATGAACGCGCAAGCCATATATCACTAAGAACTCTTTGACCCGGCCAGATTCGAAACCATGCCGTCTAGGATCACCCCTAAACGTACACAGTACTGTGACCACCGCACCAATGATCGTCTATAAGGATTGGTCAGTCTTGGTGCTTATTAACTAAGCTCCCAGACTGATCCCCCCGACGACACTCATGGATCCATTTGGGTACAGTTTTTCATCAACATTCTGGCGCATGCACGGGCCGCACCGAGTTCAACATGTGTGAGAAAGCTGCATGAACGCGCAAGCCATATATCACTAAGAACTCTTTGACCCGGCCAATTCGAACCCATGCCGTCTAGGATCACCCCTAAACGTACACAGTACTGTGACCACCGCACCAATGATCGTCTATAAGGATTGGTCAGTCTTGGTGCTTATTAACTAAGCTCCCAGACTGATCAACCCCGACGACACTCATGGATCCATTTGGGTACAGTTTTTCATCAAATTCTGGCGCATGCACGGCCGCACCGAGTTCAACATGTGTGAGAAAGCTGCATGAACGCGCAAGCCATATATCACTAAGAACTCTTTGACCCGGCCAGGATTCGAACCCATGCCGTCTAGGATCACCCCTAAACGTACACAGTACTGTGACCACCGCACCAATGATCGTCTATAAGGATTGGTCAGTCTTGGTGCTTATTAACTAAGCTCCCAGACTGATCAACCCCGACGACACTCATGGATCCATTTGGGTACAGTTTTTCATCAAATTCTGGCGCATGCACGGGCCGCACCGAGTTCAACATGTGTGAGAAAGCTGCATGAACGCGCAAGCCATATATCACTAAGAACTCTTTGACCCGGCCAGGATTCGAACCCATGCCGTCTAGGATCACCCCTAAACGTACACAGTACTGTGACCACCGCACCAATGATCGTCTATAAGGATTGGTCAGTCTTGGTGCTTATTAACTAAGCTCCCAGACTGATCAACCCCCGACGACACTCATGGATCCATTTGGGTACAGTTTTTCATCAAATTCTGGCGCATGCACGGGCCGCACCGAGTTCAACATGTGTGAGAAAGCTGCATGAACGCGCAAGCCATATATCACTAAGAACTCTTTGACCCGCCAGGATTCGAACCCATGCCGTCTAGGATCACCCCTAAACGTACACAGTACTGTGACCACCGCACCAATGATCGTCTATAAGGATTGGTCAGTCTTGGTGCTTATTAACTAAGCTCCCAGACTGATCAACCCCCGACGACACTCATGGATCCATTTGGGTACAGTTTTTCATCAAATTCTGGCGCATGCACGGGCCGCACCGAGTTCAACATGTGTGAGAAAGCTGCATGAACGCGCAAGCCATATATCACTAAGAACTCTTTGACCCGGCCAGGATTCGAACCCATGCCGTCTAGGATCACCCCTAAACGTACACAGTACTGTGACCACCGCACCAATGATCGTCTATAAGGATTGGTCAGTCTTGGTGCTTATTAACTAAGCTCCCAGACTGATCAACCCCCGACGACACTCATGGATCCATTTGGGTACAGTTTTTCATCAAATTCTGGCGCATGCACGGGCCGCACCGAGTTCAACATGTGTGAGAAAGCTGCATGAACGCGCAAGCCATATATCACTAAGAACTCTTTGACCCGGCCAGGATTCGAACCCATGCCGTCTAGGATCACCCCTAAACGTACACAGTACTGTGACCACCGCACCAATGATCGTCTATAAGGATTGGTCAGTCTTGGTGCTTATTAACTAAGCTCCCAGACTGATCAACCCCCGACGACACTCATGGATCCATTTGGGTACAGTTTTTCATCAAATTCTGGCGCATGCACGGGCCGCACCGAGTTCAACATGTGTGAGAAAGCTGCATGAACGCGCAAGCCATATATCACTAAGAACTCTTTGACCCGGCCAGGATTCGAACCCATGCCGTCTAGGATCACCCCTAAACGTACACAGTACTGTGACCACCGCACCAATGATCGTCTATAAGGATTGGTCAGTCTTGGTGCTTATTAACTAAGCTCCCAGACTGATCAACCCCCGACGACACTCATGGATCCATTTGGGTACAGTTTTTCATCAAATTCTGGCGCATGCACGGGCCGCACCGAGTTCAACATGTGTGAGAAAGCTGCATGAACGCGCAAGCCATATATCACTAAGAACTCTTTGACCCGGCCAGGATTCGAACCCATGCCGTCTAGGATCACCCCTAAACGTACACAGTACTGTGACCACCGCACCAATGATCGTCTATAAGGATTGGTCAGTCTTGGTGCTTATTAACTAAGCTCCCAGACTGATCAACCCCCGACGACACTCATGGATCCATTTGGGTACAGTTTTTCATCAAATTCTGGCGCATGCACGGGCCGCACCGAGTTCAACATGTGTGAGAAAGCTGCATGAACGCGCAAGCCATATATCACTAAGAACTCTTTGACCCGGCCAGGATTCGAACCCATGCCGTCTAGGATCACCCCTAAACGTACACAGTACTGTGACCACCGCACCAATGATCGTCTATAAGGATTGGTCAGTCTTGGTGCTTATTAACTAAGCTCCCAGACTGATCAACCCCCGACGACACTCATGGATCCATTTGGGTACAGTTTTTCATCAAATTCTGGCGCATGCACGGGCCGCACCGAGTTCAACATGTGTGAGAAAGCTGCATGAACGCGCAAGCCATATATCACTAAGAACTCTTTGACCCGGCCAGGATTCGAACCCATGCCGTCTAGGATCACCCCTAAACGTACACAGTACTGTGACCACCGCACCAATGATCGTCTATAAGGATTGGTCAGTCTTGGTGCTTATTAACTAAGCTCCCAGACTGATCAACCCCCGACGACACTCATGGATCCATTTGGGTACAGTTTTTCATCAAATTCTGGCGCATGCACGGGCCGCACCGAGTTCAACATGTGTGAGAAAGCTGCATGAACGCGCAAGCCATATATCACTAAGAACTCTTTGACCCGGCCAGGATTCGAACCCATGCCGTCTAGGATCACCCCTAAACGTACACAGTACTGTGACCACCGCACCAATGATCGTCTATAAGGATTGGTCAGTCTTGGTGCTTATTAACTAAGCTCCCAGACTGATCAACCCCCGACGACACTCATGGATCCATTTGGGTACAGTTTTTCATCAAATTCTGGCGCATGCACGGGCCGCACCGAGTTCAACATGTGTGAGAAAGCTGCATGAACGCGCAAGCCATATATCACTAAGAACTCTTTGACCCGGCCAGGATTCGAACCCATGCCGTCTAGGATCACCCCTAAACGTACACAGTACTGTGACCACCGCACCAATGATCGTCTATAAGGATTGGTCAGTCTTGGTGCTTATTAACTAAGCTCCCAGACTGATCAACCCCCGACGACACTCATGGATCCATTTGGGTACAGTTTTTCATCAAATTCTGGCGCATGCACGGGCCGCACCGAGTTCAACATGTGTGAGAAAGCTGCATGAACGCGCAAGCCATATATCACTAAGAACTCTTTGACCCGGCCAGGATTCGAACCCATGCCGTCTAGGATCACCCCTAAACGTACACAGTACTGTGACCACCGCACCAATGATCGTCTATAAGGATTGGTCAGTCTTGGTGCTTATTAACTAAGCTCCCAGACTGATCAACCCCCGACGACACTCATGGATCCATTTGGGTACAGTTTTTCATCAAATTCTGGCGCATGCACGGGCCGCACCGAGTTCAACATGTGTGAGAAAGCTGCATGAACGCGCAAGCCATATATCACTAAGAACTCTTTGACCCGGCCAGGATTCGAACCCATGCCGTCTAGGATCACCCCTAAACGTACACAGTACTGTGACCACCGCACCAATGATCGTCTATAAGGATTGGTCAGTCTTGGTGCTTATTAACTAAGCTCCCAGACTGATCAACCCCCGACGACACTCATGGATCCATTTGGGTACAGTTTTTCATCAAATTCTGGCGCATGCACGGGCCGCACCGAGTTCAACATGTGTGAGAAAGCTGCATGAACGCGCAAGCCATATATCACTAAGAACTCTTTGACCCGGCCAGGATTCGAACCCATGCCGTCTAGGATCACCCCTAAACGTACACAGTACTGTGACCACCGCACCAATGATCGTCTATAAGGATTGGTCAGTCTTGGTGCTTATTAACTAAGCTCCCAGACTGATCAACCCCCGACGACACTCATGGATCCATTTGGGTACAGTTTTTCATCAAATTCTGGCGCATGCACGGGCCGCACCGAGTTCAACATGTGTGAGAAAGCTGCATGAACGCGCAAGCCATATATCACTAAGAACTCTTTGACCCGGCCAGGATTCGAACCCATGCCGTCTAGGATCACCCCTAAACGTACACAGTACTGTGACCACCGCACCAATGATCGTCTATAAGGATTGGTCAGTCTTGGTGCTTATTAACTAAGCTCCCAGACTGATCAACCCCCGACGACACTCATGGATCCATTTGGGTACAGTTTTTCATCAAATTCTGGCGCATGCACGGGCCGCACCGAGTTCAACATGTGTGAGAAAGCTGCATGAACGCGCAAGCCATATATCACTAAGAACTCTTTGACCCGGCCAGGATTCGAACCCATGCCGTCTAGGATCACCCCTAAACGTACACAGTACTGTGACCACCGCACCAATGATCGTCTATAAGGATTGGTCAGTCTTGGTGCTTATTAACTAAGCTCCCAGACTGATCAACCCCCGACGACACTCATGGATCCATTTGGGTACAGTTTTTCATCAAATTCTGGCGCATGCACGGGCCGCACCGAGTTCAACATGTGTGAGAAAGCTGCATGAACGCGCAAGCCATATATCACTAAGAACTCTTTGACCCGGCCAGGATTCGAACCCATGCCGTCTAGGATCACCCCTAAACGTACACAGTACTGTGACCACCGCACCAATGATCGTCTATAAGGATTGGTCAGTCTTGGTGCTTATTAACTAAGCTCCCAGACTGATCAACCCCCGACGACACTCATGGATCCATTTGGGTACAGTTTTTCATCAAATTCTGGCGCATGCACGGGCCGCACCGAGTTCAACATGTGTGAGAAAGCTGCATGAACGCGCAAGCCATATATCACTAAGAACTCTTTGACCCGGCCAGGATTCGAACCCATGCCGTCTAGGATCACCCCTAAACGTACACAGTACTGTGACCACCGCACCAATGATCGTCTATAAGGATTGGTCAGTCTTGGTGCTTATTAACTAAGCTCCCAGACTGATCAACCCCCGACGACACTCATGGATCCATTTGGGTACAGTTTTTCATCAAATTCTGGCGCATGCACGGGCCGCACCGAGTTCAACATGTGTGAGAAAGCTGCATGAACGCGCAAGCCATATATCACTAAGAACTCTTTGACCCGGCCAGGATTCGAACCCATGCCGTCTAGGATCACCCCTAAACGTACACAGTACTGTGACCACCGCACCAATGATCGTCTATAAGGATTGGTCAGTCTTGGTGCTTATTAACTAAGCTCCCAGACTGATCAACCCCCGACGACACTCATGGATCCATTTGGGTACAGTTTTTCATCAAATTCTGGCGCATGCACGGGCCGCACCGAGTTCAACATGTGTGAGAAAGCTGCATGAACGCGCAAGCCATATATCACTAAGAACTCTTTGACCCGGCCAGGATTCGAACCCATGCCGTCTAGGATCACCCCTAAACGTACACAGTACTGTGACCACCGCACCAATGATCGTCTATAAGGATTGGTCAGTCTTGGTGCTTATTAACTAAGCTCCCAGACTGATCAACCCCCGACGACACTCATGGATCCATTTGGGTACAGTTTTTCATCAAATTCTGGCGCATGCACGGGCCGCACCGAGTTCAACATGTGTGAGAAAGCTGCATGAACGCGCAAGCCATATATCACTAAGAACTCTTTGACCCGGCCAGGATTCGAACCCATGCCGTCTAGGATCACCCCTAAACGTACACAGTACTGTGACCACCGCACCAATGATCGTCTATAAGGATTGGTCAGTCTTGGTGCTTATTAACTAAGCTCCCAGACTGATCAACCCCCGACGACACTCATGGATCCATTTGGGTACAGTTTTTCATCAAATTCTGGCGCATGCACGGGCCGCACCGAGTTCAACATGTGTGAGAAAGCTGCATGAACGCGCAAGCCATATATCACTAAGAACTCTTTGACCCGGCCAGGATTCGAACCCATGCCGTCTAGGATCACCCCTAAACGTACACAGTACTGTGACCACCGCACCAATGATCGTCTATAAGGATTGGTCAGTCTTGGTGCTTATTAACTAAGCTCCCAGACTGATCAACCCCCGACGACACTCATGGATCCATTTGGGTACAGTTTTTCATCAAATTCTGGCGCATGCACGGGCCGCACCGAGTTCAACATGTGTGAGAAAGCTGCATGAACGCGCAAGCCATATATCACTAAGAACTCTTTGACCCGGCCAGGATTCGAACCCATGCCGTCTAGGATCACCCCTAAACGTACACAGTACTGTGACCACCGCACCAATGATCGTCTATAAGGATTGGTCAGTCTTGGTGCTTATTAACTAAGCTCCCAGACTGATCAACCCCCGACGACACTCATGGATCCATTTGGGTACAGTTTTTCATCAAATTCTGGCGCATGCACGGGCCGCACCGAGTTCAACATGTGTGAGAAAGCTGCATGAACGCGCAAGCCATATATCACTAAGAACTCTTTGACCCGGCCAGGATTCGAACCCATGCCGTCTAGGATCACCCCTAAACGTACACAGTACTGTGACCACCGCACCAATGATCGTCTATAAGGATTGGTCAGTCTTGGTGCTTATTAACTAAGCTCCCAGACTGATCAACCCCCGACGACACTCATGGATCCATTTGGGTACAGTTTTTCATCAAATTCTGGCGCATGCACGGGCCGCACCGAGTTCAACATGTGTGAGAAAGCTGCATGAACGCGCAAGCCATATATCACTAAGAACTCTTTGACCCGGCCAGGATTCGAACCCATGCCGTCTAGGATCACCCCTAAACGTACACAGTACTGTGACCACCGCACCAATGATCGTCTATAAGGATTGGTCAGTCTTGGTGCTTATTAACTAAGCTCCCAGACTGATCAACCCCCGACGACACTCATGGATCCATTTGGGTACAGTTTTTCATCAAATTCTGGCGCATGCACGGGCCGCACCGAGTTCAACATGTGTGAGAAAGCTGCATGAACGCGCAAGCCATATATCACTAAGAACTCTTTGACCCGGCCAGGATTCGAACCCATGCCGTCTAGGATCACCCCTAAACGTACACAGTACTGTGACCACCGCACCAATGATCGTCTATAAGGATTGGTCAGTCTTGGTGCTTATTAACTAAGCTCCCAGACTGATCAACCCCCGACGACACTCATGGATCCATTTGGGTACAGTTTTTCATCAAATTCTGGCGCATGCACGGGCCGCACCGAGTTCAACATGTGTGAGAAAGCTGCATGAACGCGCAAGCCATATATCACTAAGAACTCTTTGACCCGGCCAGGATTCGAACCCATGCCGTCTAGGATCACCCCTAAACGTACACAGTACTGTGACCACCGCACCAATGATCGTCTATAAGGATTGGTCAGTCTTGGTGCTTATTAACTAAGCTCCCAGACTGATCAACCCCCGACGACACTCATGGATCCATTTGGGTACAGTTTTTCATCAAATTCTGGCGCATGCACGGGCCGCACCGAGTTCAACATGTGTGAGAAAGCTGCATGAACGCGCAAGCCATATATCACTAAGAACTCTTTGACCCGGCCAGGATTCGAACCCATGCCGTCTAGGATCACCCCTAAACGTACACAGTACTGTGACCACCGCACCAATGATCGTCTATAAGGATTGGTCAGTCTTGGTGCTTATTAACTAAGCTCCCAGACTGATCAACCCCCGACGACACTCATGGATCCATTTGGGTACAGTTTTTCATCAAATTCTGGCGCATGCACGGGCCGCACCGAGTTCAACATGTGTGAGAAAGCTGCATGAACGCGCAAGCCATATATCACTAAGAACTCTTTGACCCGGCCAGGATTCGAACCCATGCCGTCTAGGATCACCCCTAAACGTACACAGTACTGTGACCACCGCACCAATGATCGTCTATAAGGATTGGTCAGTCTTGGTGCTTATTAACTAAGCTCCCAGACTGATCAACCCCCGACGACACTCATGGATCCATTTGGGTACAGTTTTTCATCAAATTCTGGCGCATGCACGGGCCGCACCGAGTTCAACATGTGTGAGAAAGCTGCATGAACGCGCAAGCCATATATCACTAAGAACTCTTTGACCCGGCCAGGATTCGAACCCATGCCGTCTAGGATCACCCCTAAACGTACACAGTACTGTGACCACCGCACCAATGATCGTCTATAAGGATTGGTCAGTCTTGGTGCTTATTAACTAAGCTCCCAGACTGATCAACCCCCGACGACACTCATGGATCCATTTGGGTACAGTTTTTCATCAAATTCTGGCGCATGCACGGGCCGCACCGAGTTCAACATGTGTGAGAAAGCTGCATGAACGCGCAAGCCATATATCACTAAGAACTCTTTGACCCGGCCAGGATTCGAACCCATGCCGTCTAGGATCACCCCTAAACGTACACAGTACTGTGACCACCGCACCAATGATCGTCTATAAGGATTGGTCAGTCTTGGTGCTTATTAACTAAGCTCCCAGACTGATCAACCCCCGACGACACTCATGGATCCATTTGGGTACAGTTTTTCATCAAATTCTGGCGCATGCACGGGCCGCACCGAGTTCAACATGTGTGAGAAAGCTGCATGAACGCGCAAGCCATATATCACTAAGAACTCTTTGACCCGGCCAGGATTCGAACCCATGCCGTCTAGGATCACCCCTAAACGTACACAGTACTGTGACCACCGCACCAATGATCGTCTATAAGGATTGGTCAGTCTTGGTGCTTATTAACTAAGCTCCCAGACTGATCAACCCCCGACGACACTCATGGATCCATTTGGGTACAGTTTTTCATCAAATTCTGGCGCATGCACGGGCCGCACCGAGTTCAACATGTGTGAGAAAGCTGCATGAACGCGCAAGCCATATATCACTAAGAACTCTTTGACCCGGCCAGGATTCGAACCCATGCCGTCTAGGATCACCCCTAAACGTACACAGTACTGTGACCACCGCACCAATGATCGTCTATAAGGATTGGTCAGTCTTGGTGCTTATTAACTAAGCTCCCAGACTGATCAACCCCCGACGACACTCATGGATCCATTTGGGTACAGTTTTTCATCAAATTCTGGCGCATGCACGGGCCGCACCGAGTTCAACATGTGTGAGAAAGCTGCATGAACGCGCAAGCCATATATCACTAAGAACTCTTTGACCCGGCCAGGATTCGAACCCATGCCGTCTAGGATCACCCCTAAACGTACACAGTACTGTGACCACCGCACCAATGATCGTCTATAAGGATTGGTCAGTCTTGGTGCTTATTAACTAAGCTCCCAGACTGATCAACCCCCGACGACACTCATGGATCCATTTGGGTACAGTTTTTCATCAAATTCTGGCGCATGCACGGGCCGCACCGAGTTCAACATGTGTGAGAAAGCTGCATGAACGCGCAAGCCATATATCACTAAGAACTCTTTGACCCGGCCAGGATTCGAACCCATGCCGTCTAGGATCACCCCTAAACGTACACAGTACTGTGACCACCGCACCAATGATCGTCTATAAGGATTGGTCAGTCTTGGTGCTTATTAACTAAGCTCCCAGACTGATCAACCCCCGACGACACTCATGGATCCATTTGGGTACAGTTTTTCATCAAATTCTGGCGCATGCACGGGCCGCACCGAGTTCAACATGTGTGAGAAAGCTGCATGAACGCGCAAGCCATATATCACTAAGAACTCTTTGACCCGGCCAGGATTCGAACCCATGCCGTCTAGGATCACCCCTAAACGTACACAGTACTGTGACCACCGCACCAATGATCGTCTATAAGGATTGGTCAGTCTTGGTGCTTATTAACTAAGCTCCCAGACTGATCAACCCCCGACGACACTCATGGATCCATTTGGGTACAGTTTTTCATCAAATTCTGGCGCATGCACGGGCCGCACCGAGTTCAACATGTGTGAGAAAGCTGCATGAACGCGCAAGCCATATATCACTAAGAACTCTTTGACCCGGCCAGGATTCGAACCCATGCCGTCTAGGATCACCCCTAAACGTACACAGTACTGTGACCACCGCACCAATGATCGTCTATAAGGATTGGTCAGTCTTGGTGCTTATTAACTAAGCTCCCAGACTGATCAACCCCCGACGACACTCATGGATCCATTTGGGTACAGTTTTTCATCAAATTCTGGCGCATGCACGGGCCGCACCGAGTTCAACATGTGTGAGAAAGCTGCATGAACGCGCAAGCCATATATCACTAAGAACTCTTTGACCCGGCCAGGATTCGAACCCATGCCGTCTAGGATCACCCCTAAACGTACACAGTACTGTGACCACCGCACCAATGATCGTCTATAAGGATTGGTCAGTCTTGGTGCTTATTAACTAAGCTCCCAGACTGATCAACCCCCGACGACACTCATGGATCCATTTGGGTACAGTTTTTCATCAAATTCTGGCGCATGCACGGGCCGCACCGAGTTCAACATGTGTGAGAAAGCTGCATGAACGCGCAAGCCATATATCACTAAGAACTCTTTGACCCGGCCAGGATTCGAACCCATGCCGTCTAGGATCACCCCTAAACGTACACAGTACTGTGACCACCGCACCAATGATCGTCTATAAGGATTGGTCAGTCTTGGTGCTTATTAACTAAGCTCCCAGACTGATCAACCCCCGACGACACTCATGGATCCATTTGGGTACAGTTTTTCATCAAATTCTGGCGCATGCACGGGCCGCACCGAGTTCAACATGTGTGAGAAAGCTGCATGAACGCGCAAGCCATATATCACTAAGAACTCTTTGACCCGGCCAGGATTCGAACCCATGCCGTCTAGGATCACCCCTAAACGTACACAGTACTGTGACCACCGCACCAATGATCGTCTATAAGGATTGGTCAGTCTTGGTGCTTATTAACTAAGCTCCCAGACTGATCAACCCCGACGACACTCATGGATCCATTTGGGTACAGTTTTTCATCAAATTCTGGCGCATGCACGGGCCGCACCGAGTTCAACATGTGTGAGAAAGCTGCATGAACGCGCAAGCCATATATCACTAAGAACTCTTTGACCCGGCCAGGATTCGAACCCATGCCGTCTAGGATCACCCCTAAACGTACACAGTACTGTGACCACCGCACCAATGATCGTCTATAAGGATTGGTCAGTCTTGGTGCTTATTAACTAAGCTCCCAGACTGATCAACCCCCGACGACACTCATGGATCCATTTGGGTACAGTTTTTCATCAAATTCTGGCGCATGCACGGGCCGCACCGAGTTCAACATGTGTGAGAAAGCTGCATGAACGCGCAAGCCATATATCACTAAGAACTCTTTGACCCGGCCAGGATTCGAACCCATGCCGTCTAGGATCACCCCTAAACGTACACAGTACTGTGACCACCGCACCAATGATCGTCTATAAGGATTGGTCAGTCTTGGTGCTTATTAACTAAGCTCCCAGACTGATCAACCCCCGACGACACTCATGGATCCATTTGGGTACAGTTTTTCATCAAATTCTGGCGCATGCACGGGCCGCACCGAGTTCAACATGTGTGAGAAAGCTGCATGAACGCGCAAGCCATATATCACTAAGAACTCTTTGACCCGGCCAGGATTCGAACCCATGCCGTCTAGGATCACCCCTAAACGTACACAGTACTGTGACCACCGCACCAATGATCGTCTATAAGGATTGGTCAGTCTTGGTGCTTATTAACTAAGCTCCCAGACTGATCAACCCCCGACGACACTCATGGATCCATTTGGGTACAGTTTTTCATCAAATTCTGGCGCATGCACGGGCCGCACCGAGTTCAACATGTGTGAGAAAGCTGCATGAACGCGCAAGCCATATATCACTAAGAACTCTTTGACCCGGCCAGGATTCGAACCCATGCCGTCTAGGATCACCCCTAAACGTACACAGTACTGTGACCACCGCACCAATGATCGTCTATAAGGATTGGTCAGTCTTGGTGCTTATTAACTAAGCTCCCAGACTGATCAACCCCCGACGACACTCATGGATCCATTTGGGTACAGTTTTTCATCAAATTCTGGCGCATGCACGGGCCGCACCGAGTTCAACATGTGTGAGAAAGCTGCATGAACGCGCAAGCCATATATCACTAAGAACTCTTTGACCCGGCCAGGATTCGAACCCATGCCGTCTAGGATCACCCCTAAACGTACACAGTACTGTGACCACCGCACCAATGATCGTCTATAAGGATTGGTCAGTCTTGGTGCTTATTAACTAAGCTCCCAGACTGATCAACCCCCGACGACACTCATGGATCCATTTGGGTACAGTTTTTCATCAAATTCTGGCGCATGCACGGGCCGCACCGAGTTCAACATGTGTGAGAAAGCTGCATGAACGCGCAAGCCATATATCACTAAGAACTCTTTGACCCGGCCAGGATTCGAACCCATGCCGTCTAGGATCACCCCTAAACGTACACAGTACTGTGACCACCGCACCAATGATCGTCTATAAGGATTGGTCAGTCTTGGTGCTTATTAACTAAGCTCCCAGACTGATCAACCCCGACGACACTCATGGATCCATTTGGGTACAGTTTTTCATCAAATTCTGGCGCATGCACGGGCCGCACCGAGTTCAACATGTGTGAGAAAGCTGCATGAACGCGCAAGCCATATATCACTAAGAACTCTTTGACCCGGCCAGGATTCGAACCCATGCCGTCTAGGATCACCCCTAAACGTACACAGTACTGTGACCACCGCACCAATGATCGTCTATAAGGATTGGTCAGTCTTGGTGCTTATTAACTAAGCTCCCAGACTGATCAACCCCCGACGACACTCATGGATCCATTTGGGTACAGTTTTTCATCAAATTCTGGCGCATGCACGGGCCGCACCGAGTTCAACATGTGTGAGAAAGCTGCATGAACGCGCAAGCCATATATCACTAAGAACTCTTTGACCCGGCCAGGATTCGAACCCATGCCGTCTAGGATCACCCCTAAACGTACACAGTACTGTGACCACCGCACCAATGATCGTCTATAAGGATTGGTCAGTCTTGGTGCTTATTAACTAAGCTCCCAGACTGATCAACCCCGACGACACTCATGGATCCATTTGGGTACAGTTTTTCATCAAATTCTGGCGCATGCACGGGCCGCACCGAGTTCAACATGTGTGAGAAAGCTGCATGAACGCGCAAGCCATATATCACTAAGAACTCTTTGACCCGGCCAGGATTCGAACCCATGCCGTCTAGGATCACCCTAAACGTACACAGTACTGTGACCACCGCACCAATGATCGTCTATAAGGATTGGTCAGTCTTGGTGCTTATTAACTAAGCTCCCAGACTGATCAACCCCCGACGACACTCATGGATCCATTTGGGTACAGTTTTCATCAAATTCTGGCGCATGCACGGGCCGCACCGAGTTCAACATGTGTGAGAAAGCTGCATGAACGCGCAAGCCATATATCACTAAGAACTCTTTGACCCGGCCAGGATTCGAACCCATGCCGTCTAGGATCACCCTAAACGTACACAGTACTGTGACCACCGCACCAATGATCGTCTATAAGGATTGGTCAGTCTTGGTGCTTATTAACTAAGCTCCCAGACTGATCAACCCCCGACGACACTCATGGATCCATTTGGGTACAGTTTTTCATCAAATTCTGGCGCATGCACGGGCCGCACCGAGTTCAACATGTGTGAGAAAGCTGCATGAACGCGCAAGCCATATATCACTAAGAACTCTTTGACCCGGCCAGGATTCGAACCCATGCCGTCTAGGATCACCCTAAACGTACACAGTACTGTGACCACCGCACCAATGATCGTCTATAAGGATTGGTCAGTCTTGGTGCTTATTAACTAAGCTCCCAGACTGATCAACCCCCGACGACACTCATGGATCCATTTGGGTACAGTTTTTCATCAAATTCTGGCGCATGCACGGGCCGCACCGAGTTCAACATGTGTGAGAAAGCTGCATGAACGCGCAAGCCATATATCACTAAGAACTCTTTGACCCGGCCAGGATTCGAACCCATGCCGTCTAGGATCACCCCTAACGTACACAGTACTGTGACCACCGCACCAATGATCGTCTATAAGGATTGGTCAGTCTTGGTGCTTATTAACTAAGCTCCCAGACTGATCAACCCCAACGACACTCATGGATCCATTTGGGTACAGTTTTTCATCAAATTCTGGCGCATGCACGGGCCGCACCGAGTTCAACATGTGTGAGAAAGCTGCATGAACGCGCAAGCCATATATCACTAAGAACTCTTTGACCCGGCCAGGATTCGAACCCATGCCGTCTAGGATCACCCCTAAACGTACACAGTACTGTGACCACCGCACCAATGATCGTCTATAAGGATTGGTCAGTCTTGGTGCTTATTACCTAAGCTCCCAGACTGATCAACCCCCGACGACACTCATGGATCCATTTGGGTACAGTTTTTCATCAAATTCTGGCGCATGCACGGGCCGCACCGAGTTCAACATGTGTGAGAAAGCTGCATGAACGCGCAAGCCATATATCACTAAGAACTCTTTGACCCGGCCAGGATTCGAACCCATGCCGTTAGGATCACCCTAAACGTACACAGTGCTGTGACCACTGCACCAATGATCGTCTATAAGGATTGGTCAGTCTTGGTGCTTATTAACTAAGCTCCCAGACTGATCAACCCCCGACGACACTCATGGATCATTTGGGTACAGTTTTTCATCAAATTCTGGCGCATGCACGGGCCGCACCGAGTTCAACATGTGTGAGAAAGCTGCATGAACGCGCAAGCCATATATCACTAAGAACTCTTTGACCCGGCCAGGATTCGAACCCATGCCGTCTAGGATCACCCCTAAACGTACACAGTACTGTGACCACCGCACCATTGATCGTCTATAAGGATTGGTCAGTCTTGGTGCTTATTAACTAAGCTCCCAGACTGATCAACCCCCGACGACACTCATGGATCCATTGGGTACAGTTTTCATCAAATTCTGGCGCATGCACGGGCCGCACCGAGTTCAACATGTGGAGAAAGCTGCATGAACGCGCAAGCCATATATCACTAAGAACTCTTTGACCCGGCCAGGATTCGAACCCATGCCGTCTAGGATCACCCCTAAACGTACACAGTACTGTGACCACTGCACCAATGATCGTCTATAAGGATGGTCAGTCTGGTGCTTATTAACTAAGCTCCCAGACTGATCAACCCCCGACGACACTCATGGATCCATTTGGTACAGTTTTTCATCAAATTCTGGCGCATGCACGGGCCGCACCGAGTTCAACATGTGTGAGAAAGCTGCATGAACGCGCAAGCCATATATCACTAGAACTCTTTGACCGGCCAGGATTCGAACCCATGCCGTCTAGGATCACCCCTAAACGTACACAGTACTGTGACCACCGCACAATGATCGTCTATAAGGATTGGTCAGTCTTGGTGCTTATTAACTAAGCTCCCAGACTGATCAACCCCCGACGACACTCATGGATCCATTTGGGTACAGTTTTCATCAAATTCTGGCGCATGCACGGGCCGCACCGAGTTCAACATGTGTGAGAAGCTGCATGAACGCGCAAGCCATATATAATAGAACTCTTTGACCCGGCCAGGATTCGAACCCATGCCGTCTAGGATCACCCCTAAACGTACACAGTACTGTGACCACCGCACCAATGATCGTCTATAAGGATTGGTCAGTCTTGGTGCTTAATAACTAAGCTCCAGACTGATCAACCCCCGACGACACTCATGGATCCAGTGGGTACAGTTTTTCATCAAATTCTGGCGCATGCACGGGCCGCACCGAGTTCAACATGTGTGAGAAAGCTGCATGAACGCGCAAGCCATATATCACTAAGAACTCTTTGACCCGGCCAGGATTCGAAACCCATGCCGTCTAGGATCACCCCTAAACGTACACAGTACTGTGACCACCGCACCAATGATCGTCTATAAGGATGGTCAGTTGGTGCTTATTAACTAAGCTCCCAGACTGATCAACCCCCGACGACACTCAGGATCCATTTGGGTACAGTTTTTCATCAAATTCTGGCGCATGCACGGGCCGCACCGAGTTCAACATGTGTGAGAAAACTGCATGAACGCGCAAGCCATATATCACTAGAACTCTTTGACCGGCCAGGATTCGACCCATGCCGTCTAGGATCACCCTAAACGTACACAGTACTGTGACCACCGCACCAATGATCGTCTATAAGGATTGGTCAGTCTTGGTGCTTATTAACTAAGCTCCAGACTGATCAACCCCCGACGACACTCATGGATCCATTTGGGTACATTTTTTCATCAAATTCTGGCGATGCACGGGCCGCACCGAGTTCAACATGTGTGAGAAAGCTGCATGAACGCGCAAGCCATATATCACTAAGAACTCTTTGACCCGGCCAGGATTCGAACCATGCCGTCTAGGATAACCCCTAAACGTACACAGTACTGTGACCACCGCAACAATTGATCGTCTATAAGGATTGGTCAGTCTTGGTGCTTATTAACTAAGCTCCCAGACTGATCACCCCCGACGACATCATGGATCCATTTGGGTACAGTTTTTCATCAAATTCTGGCGCATGCACGGGCCGCACCGAGTTCAACATGTGTGAGAAAGCTGCATGAACGCGCAAGCCATATATCACTAAGAACTCTTTGACCCGGCCAGGATTCGAACCATGCCGTCTAGGATCACCCTAAACGTACACAGTACTGTGACCACTGCCCAATGATCGTCTATAAGGATTGGTCAGTCTTGGTGCTTATTAACTAAGCTCCAGACTGATCAACCCCGACGATACTCATGGATCCATTGGGGTACAGGTTTCATCAAATACTGGAGCATGCACGGGCCGCACCGAGTTCAACATGTGAGAAAAGCTGCATGAACGCGCAAGCCATATATCACTAAGAACTCTTGCCGGCCAGGATTCGAACCCATGCCGTCTAGGATCACCCCAAAACGTACACAGTACGTGACCACCGCACCAATGATCGTCTATAAGGATTGGTCAGTCTTGGTGCTTATTAACTAAGCTCCCAGACTGATCAAACCCCGACGACACTCATGGATCCATTTGGGTACAGTTTTCATCAAATTCTGGCGCATGCACGGGCCGCACCGGTTCACATGTGTGAGAAAGCTGCATGAACGCGCAAGCCATATATCACTAAGAACTCTTTGACCGGCCAGGATTCGAACCCATGCCGTCTAGGATACCCCTAAACGTACACAGTACTGTGACCACCGCACCAATGATCGTCTATAAGGATTGGTCAGTCTTGGGGTTATTAACTAAGCTCCCAGACTGATCAACCCCAGACGACACTCATGGATCCATTTGGGTACAGTTTTTCATCAAATTCTGGCGCATGCACGGGCCGCACCGACTTCAACATGTGTGAGAAAGCTGCATGACGCGCAAGCCATATATCACTAAGAACTCTTTGACCCGGCCAGGATTCGAACCCATGCCGTCAGGATCACCCCTAAACGTACACAGTACTGTGACCACGCCCATTGATCGTCTATAAGGATTGGTCAGTCTTGGTGCTTATTAACTAAGCTCCCAGACTGATCAACCCCGACGACACTCATGGATCCATTTGGGTACAGTTTTTCATCAAATTCTGGCGCATGCACGGGCCGCACCGAGTTCAACATGTGTGAGAAAGCTGCATGAACGCGCAAGCCATATATCACTAAGAACTCTTTGACCCGGCCAGGATTCGAACCCATGCCGTCTAGGATCACCC
>WNGS01162048.1:32802-43556 GCA_020271785.1 Procambarus virginalis
GCACCAATGATCGTCTATAAGGATTGGTCAGTCTTGGTGCTTATTAACTAAGCTCCCAGACTGATCAACCCCCGACGACACTCATGGATCCATTTGGGTACAGTTTTTCATCAAATTCTGGCGCATGCACGGGCCGCACCGAGTTCAACATGTGTGAGAAAGCTGCATGAACGCGCAAGCCATATATCACTAAGAACGCTTTGACCCGGCCAGGATTCGAACCCATGCCGTCTAGGATCACCCCTAAACGTACACAGTACTGTGACCACCGCACCAATGATCGTCTATAAGGATTGGTCAGTCTTGGTGCTTATTAACTAAGCTCCCAGACTGATCAACCCCCGACGACACTCATGGATCCATTTGGGTACAGTTTTTCATCAAATTCTGGCGCATGCACGGGCCGCACCGAGTTCAACATGTGTGAGAAAGCTGCATGAACGCGCAAGCCATATATCACTAAGAACTCTTTGACCCGGCCAGGATTCGAACCCATGCCGTCTAGGATCACCCCTAAACGTACACAGTACTGTGACCACTGCACCAATGATCGTCTATAAGGATTGGTCAGTCTTGGTGCTTATTAACTAAGCTCCCAGACTGATCAACCCCCGACGATACTCATGGATCCATTTGGGTACAGTTTTTCATCAAATTCTGGCGCATGCACGGGCCGCACCGAGTTCAACATGTGTGAGAAAGCTGCATGAACGCGCAAGCCATATATCACTAAGAACTCTTTGACCCGGCCAGGATTCGAACCCATGCCGTCTAGGATCACCCGTAAACGTACACAGTACTGTGACCACCGCACCAATGATCGTCTATAAGGATTGGTCAGTCTTGGTGCTTATTAACTAAGCTCCCAGACTGATCAACCCCCGACGACACTCATGGATCCATTTGGGTACAGTTTTTCATCAAATTCTGGCGCATGCACGGGCCGCACCGAGTTCAACATGTGTGAGAAAGCTGCATGAACGCGCAAGCCATATATCACTAAGAACTCTTTGACCCGGCCAGGATTCGAACCCATGCCGTCTAGGATCACCCCAAAACGTACACAGTACTGTGACCACCGCACCAATGATCGTCTATAAGGATTGGTCAGTCTTGGTGCTTATTAACTAAGCTCCCAGACTGATCAACCCCCGACGACACTCATGGATCCATTTTGGTACAGTTTTTCATCTCTATTCATATATATACAGTATATATATATATGTATATATATATATATATATATATATATATATATATATATATATATATATATATTGGTTATATATATATATATTATATATATATATATATATATATATATATATATATATATATATATATATATATATATATTGTCTTGGATCTTGGTTCCAAGCTCATTGACACCACAAAAGACCCTAGAGCGGCAAGTTTTCTCTTTCAGCGCCTCAGTGTCGCGATCCAGAGGGGGAATGCTCGCTGCATCCTCGGTTCCTGCCCAACGTCGGAGGAGTTCGAGGAAATCTACAGCCTCTAGGAAGCGAACTATTTTTGTGTCCTCTTAATGCTCATTTTTTTGTATACAATCAGATATGTAACTGTATAACCTTGCTTAATAAAGTGTACACCATAAAAAAGGGGGGTGGTAGGAGAAGCGAACACTCTCATGTATTCAGAGTTAAATGGCAAGTTTTTCCCTGAATGCTCTGTGTTCCCTTCTCTGAGGCTGTGGGTCCCTATAATTGCACCAGAGGTGGTACCCCCCTATATATATATATATATATATATATATATATATATATATATATATATATATATATATATATATATATATATATATATATATATATGTCGTACCTAGTAGCCAGAACTCACTTTTGGCCTACTATGCTAGGCCCGATTTGCCTAATAAGCCAAGTTTTCATGAATTAATTGTTTTTCGGCTACCTAACCTACCTAACCTAACCTAACCTAACTTTTCGGCTACCTAACCTAACCTGACCTATAAAGATAGGTTAGGTTAGGTTAGGTAGGGTTGGTTAGGTTCGGTCATATACCTAATTTAATTTTAACGCCAATAAAAAAAATTGACCTCATACATAATGAAATGGGTAGCTTTATCATTTCATAAGAAAAAAATTTGAGAAAATATATTAATTCAGTAAAATTTGGCTTATTAGGCAAATCGGGCCTTGCATAGTAGGCCGAGAAGTGCATTCTGGCTACTAGGTACGACATATATATATATATATATATATATATATATATATATATATATATATATATATATATATATATATATATATATATATATAGTACCTAGTAGCCAGAACGCACTTCTCGGCCTACTATCCAAAGCCCGATTTGCCTAATAGGCCGAATGATTTTCTTTATTTTCAATATATTGTTTCTATTTAGTTTATTTGAATTATTATTATTATATTATATTAAGAACATAATTTATTGACTTAGTTGTAATAGTTTAGGTTAGGTTAAGATAGGTTAGGTAGGGTTGGTTAGGTTCGGTCATATATTTATGTTAGTTTTAACTCAAATTTAAACAAATTAACTCATACATAATGAAATTTACAGATTTATCATTTCAAGTTATCAGGTTCCAAGGGTTGTCATTGCCAGGGGGTGGTAATGGGGGACGAGCTCCCATGACCTATAAAATGCTCCTATATGGCATGCGTCTCAAATAGCCTCTGACAACCAAGTCCAACTCCTGGCCTGCACTGGTGGCTTAGTCTTTAAGTCCGGCGGAACTGCTTTTACCGACAGGAGAAGGGGCGAGGGCGTGCCTCTGGCGCCTTAAAACCAGCTGCTCCGGGTAGATGGGACTCGATAGCCTTGGAAGGCAGCCCATCTAGGGGAAGGGAAACCTCGATTTTAAACCTCTGCTGCTTTGCGGCCATACCCCTTTTCCGGGAAAGGCTTCAGGAGTCAACCTCGAGGAAAAATCCGGAGTTGGAGCCCCTAAGGCAGTTCGTTGTTGACTTCGACCTCGTTCTGGCAGCTACTGCGACGTTGCTGGAACCATGTGTATTGGCATTTGCCTTTCTATTGGATAATTTCAGCAACGTGGAGAGGGGGGATTTGCTGCATGGGTAACAGCTCCTCCTTCATATCTACCTACCCAGGCTTTGCGCCCTGGAGAGGACACTCCAGCTTCGCCTCACAGCGTCGAACCAACACGGGAAGCGACAGTCTACCGGTTTTAAGTCTTCTGCTCGATTGGCGAAGAGTGTGACACCAGGGGTTGCTTCTGACGGTGGGAGGGGTCATCGTGCCCCACTGGGCAGCTACCGCCCGCCTCAAGCTGGGCAAACCCCAGCCAATAAGGTGTTGCCTCGCCACGGTCCGTTAACCTCACTGGGTGCGTGGGGTTTAGGGTGAAAACCGACAAGCGGCCCGACAACTTTGCACCAAGCAATATCATACCCAAAAAGAAAATATCAACTGCCCTAAAGCTGGGCACATGGAACGTCAGGACACTGACACCAGGTTTCTCTGACGACCTGCAAGAAATCAATGACGCCCGAAAAACAGCAATCATTGATAGGGAGCTGAGCAAACTGCAGATGGATATTGTTGCTCTCCAAGAGACCAGGCTCCCTGGATCAGGATCTGTGAGAGAGAGGACCTTCTCTTTCTTCTGGCAAGGAAAACCACCTGATGAGACCAGAGAACATGGTGTGGGATTTGCCGTCAGGAATACACTGTTGGGATACATTATGCCACCGATGGGGGAAACCGAACGAATTCTGTCTCTGCAACTGCACTCCCAAACAGGACCAGTCAATGTAATTAGTGCATATGCACCAACCCTGACTTCTCCAGCAGAGGCAAAGGAAAAATTCTACGATGACCTCAACAGAGTCATAGCAAGAATCCCTGTAAACGAGCCACTGTTTATCCTCGGCGACTTCAACGCCAGAGTGGGTGCCGAGCACAACATTTGGCCCACTTGTCTGGGTAAATTCGGCATAGGGAGGATGAATGAGAACGGGCAACGTTCAGCTGCATGAACGCGCAAGCCATATATCACTAAGAACTCTTTGACCCGGCCAGGATTCGAACCCATGCCGTCTAGGATCACCCCAAAACGTACACAGTACTGTGACCACCGCACCAATGATCGTCTATAAGGATTGGTCAGTCTTGGTGCTTATTAACTAAGCTCCCAGACTGATCAACCCCCGACGACACTCATGGATCCATTTGGGTACAGTTTTTCATCAAATTCTGGCGCATGCACGGGCCGCACCGAGTTCAACATGTGTGAGAAAGCTGCATGAACGCGCAAGCCATATATCACTAAGAACGCTTTGACCCGGCCAGGATTCGAACCCATGCCGTCTAGGATCACCCCTAAACGTACACAGTACTGTGACCACCGCACCAATGATCGTCTATAAGGATTGGTCAGTCTTGGTGCTTATTAACTAAGCTCCCAGACTGATCAACCCCCGACGACACTCATGGATCCATTTGGGTACAGTTTTTCATCAAATTCTGGCGCATGCACGGGCCGCACCGAGTTCAACATGTGTGAGAAAGCTGCATGAACGCGCAAGCCATATATCACTAAGAACTCTTTGACCCGGCCAGGATTCGAACCCATGCCGTCTAGGATCACCCCTAAACGTACACAGTACTGTGACCACTGCACCAATGATCGTCTATAAGGATTGGTCAGTCTTGGTGCTTATTAACTAAGCTCCCAGACTGATCAACCCCCGACGATACTCATGGATCCATTTGGGTACAGTTTTTCATCAAATTCTGGCGCATGCACGGGCCGCACCGAGTTCAACATGTGTGAGAAAGCTGCATGAACGCGCAAGCCATATATCACTAAGAACTCTTTGACCCGGCCAGGATTCGAACCCATGCCGTCTAGGATCACCCGTAAACGTACACAGTACTGTGACCACCGCACCAATGATCGTCTATAAGGATTGGTCAGTCTTGGTGCTTATTAACTAAGCTCCCAGACTGATCAACCCCCGACGACACTCATGGATCCATTTGGGTACAGTTTTTCATCAAATTCTGGCGCATGCACGGGCCGCACCGAGTTCAACATGTGTGAGAAAGCTGCATGAACGCGCAAGCCATATATCACTAAGAACTCTTTGACCCGGCCAGGATTCGAACCCATGCCGTCTAGGATCACCCCAAAACGTACACAGTACTGTGACCACCGCACCAATGATCGTCTATAAGGATTGGTCAGTCTTGGTGCTTATTAACTAAGCTCCCAGACTGATCAACCCCCGACGACACTCATGGATCCATTTTGGTACAGTTTTTCATCTCTATTCATATATATACAGTATATATATATGTATATATATATATATATATATATATATATATATATATATATATATATATATATATATATTGGTTATATATATATATATATATATTATATATATATATATATATATATATATATATATATATATATATATATATATATATATTGTCTTGGATCTTGGTTCCAAGCTCATTGACACCACAAAAGACCCTAGAGCGGCAAGTTTTCTCTTTCAGCGCCTCAGTGTCGCGATCCAGAGGGGGAATGCTCGCTGCATCCTCGGTTCCTGCCCAACGTCGGAGGAGTTCGAGGAAATCTACAGCCTCTAGGAAGCGAACTATTTTTGTGTCCTCTTAATGCTCATTTTTTTGTATACAATCAGATATGTAACTGTATAACCTTGCTTAATAAAGTGTACACCATAAAAAGGGGGGTGGTAGGAGAAGCGAACACTCTCATGTATTCAGAGTTAAATGGCAAGTTTTTCCCTGAATGCTCTGTGTTCCCTTCTCTGAGGCTGTGGGTCCCTATAATTGCACCAGAGGTGGTACCCCCCTATATATATATATATATATATATATATATATATATATATATATATATATATATATATATATATATATATATATATATATATATATGTCGTACCTAGTAGCCAGAACTCACTTTTTGGCCTACTATGCTAGGCCCGATTTGCCTAATAAGCCAAGTTTTCATGAATTAATTGTTTTTCGGCTACCTAACCTACCTAACCTAACCTAACCTAACTTTTTCGGCTACCTAACCTAACCTGACCTATAAAGATAGGTTAGGTTAGGTTAGGTAGGGTTGGTTAGGTTCGGTCATATACCTAATTTAATTTTAACGCCAATAAAAAAAATTGACCTCATACATAATGAAATGGGTAGCTTTATCATTTCATAAGAAAAAAATTTGAGAAAATATATTAATTCAGTAAAATTTGGCTTATTAGGCAAATCGGGCCTTGCATAGTAGGCCGAGAAGTGCATTCTGGCTACTAGGTACGACATATATATATATATATATATATATATATATATATATATATATATATATATATATATATATATATATATATATATATATAGTACCTAGTAGCCAGAACGCACTTCTCGGCCTACTATCCAAAGCCCGATTTGCCTAATAGGCCGAATGATTTTCTTTATTTTCAATATATTGTTTCTATTTAGTTTATTTGAATTATTATTATTATATTATATTAAGAACATAATTTATTGACTTAGTTGTAATAGTTTAGGTTAGGTTAAGATAGGTTAGGTAGGGTTGGTTAGGTTCGGTCATATATTTATGTTAGTTTTAACTCAAATTTAAACAAATTAACTCATACATAATGAAATTTACAGATTTATCATTTCAAGTTATCAGGTTCCAAGGGTTGTCATTGCCAGGGGTGGTAATGGGGGACGAGCTCCCATGACCTATAAAATGCTCCTATATGGCATGCGTCTCAAATAGCCTCTGACAACCAAGTCCAACTCCTGGCCTGCACTGGTGGCTTAGTCTTTAAGTCCGGCGGAACTGCTTTTACCGACAGGAGAAGGGGCGAGGGCGTGCCTCTGGCGCCTTAAAACCAGCTGCTCCGGGTAGATGGGACTCGATAGCCTTGGAAGGCAGCCCATCTAGGGGAAGGGAAACCTCGATTTTAAACCTCTGCTGCTTTGCGGCCATCCCCTTTTCTGGGAAAGGCTTCAGGAGTCAACCTCGAGGAAAAATCCGGAGTTGGAGCCCCTAAGGCAGTTCGTTGTTGACGTCGACCTCGTTCTGGCAGCTCCTGCGACGTTGCTGGAACCATGTGTATTGGCATTTGCCTTTCTATTGGATAATTTCAGCAACGTGGAGAGGGGGGATTTGCTGCATGGGTAACAGCTCCTCCTTCATATCTACCTACCCAGGCTTTGCGCCCTGGAGAGGACACTCCAGCTTCGCCTCACAGCGTCGAACCAACACGGGAAGCGACAGTCTACCGGTTTTAAGTCTTCTGCTCGATTGGCGAAGAGTGTGACGCCAGGGGTTGCTTCTGACGGTGGGAGGGGTCATCGTGCCCCACTGGGCAGCTACCGCCCGCCTCAAGCTGGGCAAACCCCAGCCAATAAGGTGTTGCCTCGCCACGGTCCGTTAACCTCACTGGGTGCGTGGGGTTTAGGGTGAAAACCGACAAGCGGCCCGACAACTTTGCACCAAGCAATATCATACCCAAAAAGAAAATATCAACTGCCCTAAAGCTGGGCACATGGAACGTCAGGACACTGACACCAGGTTTCTCTGACGACCTGCAAGAAATCAATGACGCCCGAAAAACAGCAATCATTGATAGGGAGCTGAGCAAACTGCAGATGGATATTGTTGCTCTCCAAGAGACCAGGCTCCCTGGATCAGGATCTGTGAGAGAGAGGACCTTCTCTTTCTTCTGGCAAGGAAACCACCTGATGAGACCAGAGAACATGGTGTGGGATTTGCCGTCAGGAATACACTGTTGGGATACATTATGCCACCGATGGGGGAAACCGAACGAATTCTGTCTCTGCAACTGCACTCCCAAACAGGACCAGTCAATGTAATTAGTGCATATGCACCAACCCTGACTTCTCCAGCAGAGGCAAAGGAAAAATTCTACGATGACCTCAACAGAGTCATAGCAAGAATCCCTGTAAAGGAGCCACTGTTTATCCTCGGCGACTTCAACGCCAGAGTGGGTGCCGAGCACAACATTTGGCCCACTTGTCTGGGTAATTCGGCATAGGGAGGATGAATGAGAACGGGCAACGTTTGCTAGAACTCTGCTGCCTTCATGGTCTCTGTGTCACCAACACGTTCTTTGGCACAAAGCCTCAACACCGAGTATCTTGGAGACACCCCAGATCCAAGCACTGGCACCAGCTTGACCTGATTCTTACCAGGCGTGCAAGTTTACCCAGTGTCAAGATTACGCGTAGCTACCAGAGTGCTGTCTGTGACACCGACCACTCCCTGGTCTGTAGCAGGGTCAAGATGCAACCAAAGAAGATTCATCACTCAAAAAGACGGGCAGACCTCGCATCGACACCACTAAGACCCGAAACCAGGACAAGGTGAAAGATTTTGCACGAGTGCTCGAGGAAGCTCTCCCTGGCCCAGCCGGGGTCACTGCCTGTAAAAGATGGGAGCACTTCAGAGACGCTGTGTTCAACGCTGCCATTTCCACCTTTGGCAAGAAGACCAGCAGGTCGGCTGACTGGTTCGAGGCTCACTCGGAAGAGATGACACCTGTCATTGAAGAGAAGAGAAACGCCTTGGCAGCCTACAAAGCCTGCCCAAGTCAGCGCAACTTACAGATCCTTCGGGCCATCCGCTGCAAAGTACAGCAGAGCGCCAGGCGATGTGCCAACAACTATTGGCTCCAGCTCTGCTCCCAGATACAGACTGCAGCGGATACAGGCAATGTAAGGGGAATGTATGACGGCATCAAGCAGGCCCTCGGCCCAATCCAGAGGAAGACCGCTCCTCTGAAATCTGCCACTGGCGAGGTGATTCAGGACCAGACACTGCAGCTGAAGCGCTGGGTCGAGCACTACTCTGAGCTATACGCCAGGGACAATGTGGTCACCGAAGACGCCCTGAGCGCCATTGAGTGTCTGCCTGTGCTAATGGAGCTCGACAGCGAACCGACCCTCGAAGAACTCAGTGATGCCCTAGACTCCCTTGCTCCTGGTAAAGCTCCTGGCAAAGATGGCATTCCTGCTGAGACCTTGAAGTGCTGCAGAGGTAGCCTGCTCATGGAGCTGCATGAAATTCTCTGTCTCTGCTGGGAAGAAGGAGAGGTGCCACAGGACATGAGGGATGCCAACATCGTCACGCTGTATAAGAATAAAGGTGACAGGGGCGACTGCAACAACTACCGTGGAATCTCCCTCCTCAGTACTGTCGGAAAGCTGTTTGCTCGAGTCGCATTGAAGAGGCTCCAAGTACTTGCAGAGAGAGTCTATCCAGAATCACAATGCGGATTCAGAGCTGACAGGTCCACAATCGACATGGTCTTTTCCCTCAGACAACTGCAGGAGAAATGCAGGGAACAGAAGCAGCCACTCTTCATAGCCTTCATAGATCTGACGAAGGCCTTCGACCTCGTCAGCAGGGATGGCCTGTTCAAGATCCTCCCCAAGATCGGATGCCCACCCAGGCTCCTCAGCATCATCAGATCTTTCCATGAGAACATGAGGGGCACCGTGGTCTTTGATGGACTAACATCAGACGCCTTTGACATCCGAAGTGGAGTAAAGCAGGGCTGCGTACTGGCTCCAACCCTATTCGGGATTTTCTTCGCAGTTATGCTGCGGCACGCCTTCGGATCTGTCACGGAAGGCATTTACCTCCGGACCAGGTCGGATGGAAAGCTCTTTAACCTCGCCAGGCTGAGAGCCAAGACGAAGGTTCGGCTGAGGTGTCTGCGCGACTTCCTTTTCGCCGACGACGCAGCAGTCACTGCCCACTCAGCCGAAGACCTCCAACGGCTCATGACCCGCTTCAGCGAGGCCTCTCAGGCTTTCGGACTCACCATCAGCCTGAAGAAAACACAAGTCATGGGACAAGGAGTGGACTCCCCACCTGACATCGGCATCTCCGATTCCAAACTGGAAGTCGTTCACGACTTCGTGTACCTGGGCTCCACAATCTCTGACTCCCTCTCTCTTGATACGGAGCTAAACAAACGCATCGGTAAGGCATCTACTACCATGTCGAGACTGACAAAGAGAGTGTGGGCCAACAATAGGCTGACTGAGTATACTAAGATTCAGTTTACAGAGCCTGTGTCCTGAGCACTCTCCTTTATGGCAGTGAGTCTTGGACACTCCGCGCCCGTCAGGAAAGACAGCTGAATGCCTTCCACATGCGCTGCCTTCGACACATCTTGGACATCACCTGGCAGGACAAGGTGACAAACAACAACGTCTTGGGGAGAGCAAGATCACCAGCATGTACACAATGCTGAAACAGAGACGAATGCGCTGGCTCGGGCACGTTGTGCGAATGGGCGACGGCAGGATCCCCAAGGATCTCCTGTATTGATGCAGGGAAGCGTCCCACAGGCAAGCCCCAGCTACGGTACAAAGACGTATGCAAGAGGGACCTGAAAGCCATGGACGTCGATCTTGCTATATGGGAGACACTGGCTGCAGACCGTTCAGCCTGGAGGCAGTCTGTTCAAGAGGTCTCTCCAAGTTCGAGGAGTCACTTGCCAAGGAATCGGAGGCAAAGAGACAGAGAAGGAAAGCCAGTAGCCAGGAAGACAGACCAAGACGGACTTCGTTTGTGATCGGTGTGGGATGGACTGCCACTCTCGTTGGGCCTCATCAGTCACACCAGACGCGTGCACCAGATTGACCCACAGCGCAACTCCATAGTCTCCCGAGACTGAAGGACCTAC
>WNGS01162050.1:15511-28719 GCA_020271785.1 Procambarus virginalis
GCCATCTAAAATAAGACCCAGGTAGGGATGCTGTTGACTGGGCACGATATTTCCTCGAAGTGGCTAATGTAAGCAGGAATTAGTATGCTGGTACCGAGAAGCTGATGATGTGAGCTTGGTAGGACAAGGGGCAAGAGGGATGCCGCGCTGGTGACTCCTGTTGGCATTTCTTGTCCATTCCTGAGAGTCGCAAGTTTGTCGTAACTCAGCAGCTTCTGGTTAAAAACCAAGTGACCTTAAATATTATGCTTACTGGTGTTATATTTGCTGAGTACTTTGGTGTTAATTATTAACAAAATTATTTGGGATTAATCATTCAACACACTTTAAACCAACAGGATTAATTCAAAATATTTTATACAGATATAATGAAGGTTTCGCGTTGAATCATATAGAACATCTGGTGAACCTGGGGAACATGTAGGTGTGGCCCGTGGGGGAATATGTAGTGGTGACCCTGGGGGGGAACAGTCTGGGGTACTGTGTGGAGACTCCACTAGAGACTGATGTCACCTGCGGAGTCCCACAGGGCTCTGTACTCGGACCTATCTTGTTTCTGATATACGTAAATGATCTTCATGACGGTATATATATATATATATATATATATATATATATATATATATATATATATATATATATATATATATACCAGTATCTATATACTGGCTTCTATACTGGAGCGGAGTCTTGAAGTGAGTAGAATATAGTTGTGCATTAATTGGCTGTTGATTGCTGGTGTTGCCTTCTTGATGTGTAAGATCAAGAAGTCATCACCAGCAATCAACAGCCAATTAATGAACAACTATATTCTACCCACTTCAAGACTCCGCTCCAATATAGAAGCATCAAGAAATATGGGCCAATAGGCCCTCTGCAGTTACTTCAATTCTTACCTTCAATTTACCCAATTAATACCCATTGTTTCGTGTTCTGTCCTGTGTTGAAAGTTTTGTTCACCTCATCCAAAACTGTTGTAACATATCACCTCACACAAAATGCGGGTATAAAATGAAAGCTGTTTAAATCATAGCATAAGTAAGAACTCTATTTAGTGTTTGCAGGTTATCATTGTGTGTGTGTAAACTAAAAGTCTTTGAAAATGTAATAAGTTAATACGAAACGCGTTCAAGTGTCGCGTCAGACTAGAAATAAAAATGAATTTTGGAGAACTGATTTTTCAATTACCATCAATAGTGAAAAGAAACATAAGAAATATTGAGAAAATTCGTGTTAGAATTATTAATCTTACTTTTTCGGTCATATTTAATAATATATGTCTACAGGAAAGACTGCTACCAAAATGTACTAATATATACAGGGTTTTTTCAGGGATATTCCTGCGCGGGCCCTAAGCCTCTGGCTGGACCACTAAGTGTTGCTTGTTTCCGTTTTACTTGGGCGGAGTATGAGTATTTATGACTCGTAAGGTCGCTTCAGTAAGATTTTGCCATATGTGTTTAACAACTTCTTCTGCTCTGTTGAATCTAAGTTGAAATCTTAATGGGTTTGTAACTGTGCACTGTGCTAGATAATGTTCCAGTGGACTGTTGTGGTGTAACTGTGCACTGTGTTAGATAATGTTCCAGTGGTCTGTTCTGGCTGTAACTGTGCACTGTGTTAGATAATGTTCCAGTGGTCTCTTGTGGCTGTCACTGTGCACTGCGTTAGATAATGTTCCAGTGGTCTCTTGTGGCTGTAACTGTGCACTGTGTTAGATAATGTTCCAGTGGTCTGTCGGGCACTTCTCCACAGTGTTGACATTTCCTCTCATCTTCCGGAACCTGTAAGCCTATTTCCCATGCACATGGGTATCCAAGCCTGATGCGATGTAAGTGTACTTCTGTTGCTCTACTGCTCCCTTTCATCAAACTAAGTGGTTCGTAGTTGGTTGAATTCTTGCACCAACCCGCAGATCCTGATGTTGCAACTGCTGTGTTATGGTCACTGTACATCTTTTACATTGCTCTGTTTCTAATTACTTTCTTAATCTGCAGAGGGTATAGACTTCTTCCTCTCAATGTTTGCTGATGATGATAAAATTATGAGAAGGATTAAGACAGAGGAGGGCAGCATGAGGCTACAGGATGACCTGGACAGACTAAAGGAATGGTCCAACAAATGGCTACTAAAGTTTAACTCGAGCAAGTGCAAAGTGATGAAGATAGGCGTAGCGAGCAGGAGGCCAGGAGACACATGGTACCAGCTGGGAGAGGAAATCCTTCAGGAGTCAGGAAGAGAGAAAGATCTATGGGTTGATATCACACCACACCTGTCTCCTGAAGCCTACATCAAAAGGATAACATCAGCGGCGAATGCAAGGCTGGCGAACATAAGAACTGCCTTCAGAAAACTGTGTGAAGAATCATTCAGAACCTTTTCTACCACATATGTCAGACCAATGCTGGAGTATGCAGCCCCAGCGAGGAGTTCACATCTAGTCAAACAAGAATTAAGGTTCAGAGGTATGCCACCAGGCTAGTCCCAGAGCTGAGAGGAATGAGCTACGAGGAAAGATTACAGGAACGAAACATCATGACACGGAAGACAGATGAGTTAAGAGATACACGGACACACCTTAAAAGTTCACAAAGGAATTGACAGGGTTGATAAAGATAAAATGTTTAACACGGGTGGTACACAAACAAGAGGACACAGGTGGAAACTGAGTACCCACATGAGCCACAGGGACGTTAGAAAGAACGTTTTCAGTGACAGAGTAGTTAACAGGTGGAATGAATTAGGCAGGGATGTGGTGGAGGCTGACTCCATACATAGTTTCAAATGTAGATATGATAGAGCCCAGTAGGATCAGGAACCTGTACACCAGTTCATTGACAGTTGAGAGGTGGGACCAATGAGCCAGAGCTCAACCTCCGCAAGTACAACTAGTTAAGTAAACACGAATAATTAATCAAGTGGATGCCATTCGAGTTACAGGCAGAGAGAGTCACTAACAAGAAGGAGCGTAAGACAGCATTTCCTCCTCTAAGGAGGATCTATACAACAAGACCCTATTAGAAAATATAATAATTTCTAACACTTGAGGAAAGGAGACAAAGCATCTGTTGGCAGGAAAACAGTTTGGGTGAAAATAAAGAGGAATGTCGGTGCACTGATGGTACACTGTAGTAACAGTGTAGCAACAGTGTACTATCAGTGTAGCAACAGTGTACCATCAGCGTAGCCTTAGTGTAGCAACAGTGTACCATCAGTGTACCAACAGTGTACCATTAGTGTAGCAACAGTGCACCAAAAGTGTACCAACAGTGTACCAACAGTGCACAAACAGTGAACCATCAGTGCACCAAAAGTGTACCATCAGTGTACCATCAATGTACCAACAGTGTACCATCGATGTACCAACAGTGTACCTTCAGTGCACCAACAGTGCACCAACAGTGTACCAACAGTGCACCAACAGTGTACCATCAGTGCACCAACAGTGTACCATCAGTGTATCATCAGTGTACCAACAGCGTACCATCAGTGTACCAACAGTGTACCATCAGTGTACCAACATTGTACTATTAGTGTAGCAACAGTGTACCATCAGTGTACCATCAGTGTGCCATCAGTATACCATCATTGTACCATTAGTGTAGCTTCAGTGTAGCATCAGTGTACCATTAGTGTAGCAAAAATGTACCATCAGTTTACCAACAGTGTACCATCAGTGTACCGACTGTGTACAATTAGTGTAGCAACAGTGTACCATCAGTGTACCAACAGTGTACCATTAGTGTAGCAACAGTGTACCATCAGTGTACCAACAGTGTACCATCAGGTCACCAACAGTGTACCATCAGTATACCAACAGTGTGCCATCAGTGCACCAACAGTGTACCATCAGTGTACCATCAGTGTACCATCAGTGCACTAACAGTGTAAAATAAGTGTACCATCAGTGCACCAACAGTGTACCATCGATGTACCAACAGTGTACCATCAGTGCACCAACAGTGAACCAACAGTGTACCAACAGTGCACCAACAGTGTATCATCAGTGCACCAACAGTGTACCATCAGTGTATCATCAGTGTACCAACAGCGTACCATCAGTGTACCAACAGTGTACCAACAGTGTACCATCAGTGTACCAACATTGTACTATTAGTGTACCAACAGTGTACCATCAGTGTACCATCAGTGTACCATCAGTGTACCATCATTGTACCATTAGTGTATCATCAGTGTACCATTAGTGTAGCAAAAATGTACCATCAGTTTACCAACAGTGTACTATCAGTGTACCGACTGTGTATAATTAGTGTACCAACAGTGTAGCATCAGTGTACAAACAGTGTACCATTAGTGTAGCAACAGTGTACTATCAGTGTACCAACAGTGTAACATTAGTGCACCAACAGTATACCATCAATTTACCAACAGTGTACCATCAGTTTACCAACAGTGTACCATCAGTGTACCAACAGTGTACCATTAGTGTAGCAACAGTGTACCATCAGTGTACCTACAGTGTACCAATAGTGAAGCAAAAGTGTACTATTAGTGTTCTATCAGTGTACCATTAGTGCACCAACAGTGTACCATCAGTTTACCAACAGCGTTCCATCAATATACCAACAGTGCACCAACAGTGCACCAACAGTGCACCAACAGTGTACCATCAGTATACCACCAGTGTACCATCAGTGCACCAACAGTGTACCATCAGTGTACCATCAGTGCACTAACAGTGTACCATCAGTGTACCAACAGTGTACCATCAGTGCACCAACAGTGTACCATCAGTGTACCGTCAGTGCACCAACAGTGTACCAACAGTGTACCATCAGTATACCAACAGTGTACCATCAGTGTACCATCAGTGCACCAACAGTGTACCATCAGTGTGCCATCAGATTACCATCAGTGCACCAAACAGTGTACCATCAGTGTACCAACAGTGTACCATCAGTTTACCAACAGTGTACCATCAGTATACCAACAGTGCACCAACAGTTTACCAACAGTGTACCATCAGTGAACCAACAGTGTACTATCATTGTACCTACAGTGTACCATCAGTGTACCAACAGTGTAACAACAATGTAACATCAGTGTTGCAACAGTGTACCATCAGTGAAACATCAGTGTTGCAACAGCGTACCATCAGTTTACCAACAGTGTACCATCAATATACCAACAGTGCACCAACAGTGTACCATTAGTATACTAACAGTGTACCATCAGTGCACGAACAGTGTTCCATCAGTGTACTATCAGTGCATTAACAGTGTACCATCAGTGCACCAAAAGTGTACCATCAGTGTACCATCAGCGCACCAACAGTGTACCAACAGTGAACCATCAGTATACCAACAGTGTACCATCAGTGTACCATCAGTTTACTAACAGTGTACCATCAGTGTACCAACAGTGTACCATTAGTGTAGCAACAGTGCACCATCAGTGTACCAACAGTGCACCACCAGTGTACCAACAGTGTACCAACAGTGTACCATCAGTGCACCAACAGTGTACCAACAGTGTACCATCAGTGTACCATCAGTGCACCAGCAGTGTACCATCAGTTTACCATCAGTGCACCAGTGTACCATCAGTGTACCAACAGTGTACCATCATTTTACCAACAGTGTACCATCAGTATACCAACAGTGCACCAACAGTTTACCAACAGTGAACCATCAGTGAACCAAAAGTGTACCATCAGTTTACCAGCAGCGTACCTTCAGCATACCAACAGTGCACCAACAGTGCAAAAACAGTGTACCATCAGTATACCTACAGTGTACCATCAGTGCACCATCAGTGTACCATCAGTGTACCATCAGTGTACTAACAGTGTACCATCAGTGTACCAGCAGTGTACCATCAGTGCACCAACAGTGTACCATCAGTATAACAACAGTGTACCATCAGTGCACAAACAGTGTACCAACAGTGTACCATCAGTGTACCATCAGTGTACCATCAGTGCACTAACAGTGTACCATCAGTGCACCAACAGTGTACCATCAGTGCACCAACAGTGTACCATCAGTGTATCATCTGTGTACCAACAGCGTACCATCAGTGTACCAACAGTGTACCAACAGTGTACCATCAGTGTACAAACATTGTACTATTAGTGTAGCAACAGTGTACCATCAGTGTACCATCAGTGTACCAACAGTGTACCAACAGTGTACCATCAGTGTACCAACATTGTACTATTAGTGTAGCAACAGTGTACCATCAGTGTACCATCATTGTACCATCAGTGTACCATCAGTGTACCATTAGTGTAGCATCAGTGTACCATTAGTGTAGCAAAAATATACCATCAGTTTACCAACAGTGTACCATCAGTGTACCGACTGTGTACAATTAGTGTACCAACAGTGTAGCATCAGTGTACCAACAGTGTACCATTAGTGTAGCAACAGTGTACCATCAGTGTATCAATAGTGTAACATTAGTGCACCAACAGTGTACCATGAGTTTACCAACAGTGTACCATCAGTGTACCAACAGTGTACCATTATTGTAGCAACAGTGTACCATCAGTGTACCTACAGTGTACCAACAGTGTAGCAAAAGTGTACTATTAGTGTTCTATCAGTGTACCATTAGTGCACCAACAGTGTACCATCAGTTTACCAACAGCGTACCATCAATATACCAACAGTGCACCAACAGTGCACCAACAGTGCACCAACAGTGTACCATCAGTATACCACCAGTGTACCATCAGTGCACCAACAGTGTACCATCAGTGTACCATCAGTGCACTAACAGTGTACCATCAGTGTACCAACAGTGTACCATCATTGTACCAACAGTGAACCAACATTGTACCATCATTGTACCAACAGTGTACCAACAGTGTATTATCAGTGTACCAGCAGTGAACCAACAGTGTACTAGCAGTGTACCAACAGTGTACCATCAGTGTACCAACAGTGTAGCATCAGTGTTGCAACAGTGTACCATCAGTGTTCCATTAGTATACCATCAGTGTACCATCATTGTACCAACAGTATACCACCAGTGCACCAACAGTGTACCATCAGTGTATCATCAGTGCACCAACAGTGTACTAACAGTGTACCATCAGTGTACCATCAGTGCACCAACAGTGGACCATCTGTGCACCAAACGTGTACCAGCAGTGTACCCTCAGTGCACCAACAGTGCACCAACAGTGTACCATCAGTGTACCAACAGTATACCAATAGTGTACCATCATTGTACCAACAGTGTACCATCATTGTACCAACAGTGTACCATCAGTATACGAATAATGTACCGTCAGTGCATCAACAGTGTACCATCAGTGTACTAACAGTGTACCATCAGTGCACCAACAGTGTACCATCAGTGAACCAACAGGGTACTATCATTGTACCAACAGTAAACCATGAGTACCCACAGTGTTCGAACAGTGTACCATCAGTGTACCAACAGTGTACAATCAGTGACCAACAGTGTACCAACAGTGTACCATCAGTGAACCCACAGTGTACTATCAGTGTACCAACAGTGTACCATCAGTGAACCAACAGTGTACTATCAGTGTACCAACAGTGTAACATCAGTGTACCAACAGTGTACCAACAGTGTAGCATCAGTGTTGCAGCAGTGTACCATCAGTGTACCATTAGTGCACCAACAGTGTACCATCAGTGTACCATCAGTGCACCAACAGTGTACCAACAGTGTACAATCAGTGCACCAACAGTGTAATCAGTGTACCATCAGTGTACCAACAGTGTACCAACAGTGTACCATCAGTGCACCAACAGTGTACCAACAGTGTACTATCAGTGTACCATCAGTGCACCAACAGTGTACGATCAGTGTACCATCAGTGTACCATAAGTGAACCAACTGTGTACCATCAGTGCACCAACAGTGTACCATCATTGTACCATCAGTGCACCAACAGTGTACCATCAGTGTACCATCAGTGTACCATCAGTGCACCAACAGTGTACCATCAAAGTACCAACAGTGCACCATCAGTGCACCAACTGTGTACCATCAGTGCACCAACAGTGTACCACCTAGTGTACCATCTGTGTACCGTCAGTGCACCAACAGTGTACCACCAGTGTACCATCTGTGTACCATCAGTGCACCAACAGTGTACCATCAGCGCACCAACAGTGTACCAACAGTGTACCATCAGTGCACCAACAGTGCACCATCAGTGTATCAACAGTATACCAAAAGTGTACCATCAGTGTACCAACAGTGTACCATTAGTGAACCAACAGTGCACTATCAGTGTACCAACAGTGTACCATCAGTGTACCCACAGTGTACCAACAGTGTACCATCAGTGTACCATCAGTGAACCAACAGTGTACCATCATTGCCCCAACAGTGTACCATCAGTGCATCAACAGTGTACCATCTGTGTACCAACAGTGTACCATCAGTGCAGCAACAGTGTACCGTCAGTGTACCAACAGTGTACAATCAGTGTACCATCAGTGCCCCAACAGGGTACCATCAGTGTACCAACAGTATACAAACAGTATACCGTCAGTGTTCCAACAGTGTACTATCAGTATACCAACAGTGTACCCTCAGTGCACCAACAGTGTACCATCAGTGTACCAACAGTGTACCATCTGTGTACCATCAGTGCACCAACAGTGTACCATCAGTGCACCAACAGTGTACCAACAGTGTACTGTCAGGGTACCAACAGTGTACCATCAGTGTACCAACAGTGAACCAACAGTGTACCATCATTTTACCAACAGTGTACCAACAGTGTACCATCAGTGTACAATTAGTGAACCAACAGTGTACTATCAATGTACCAGCAGTTTACCATCAGTGTACCAACAGTGTACAAACAGTGCAGCATCAGTGTTGCAACAGTGTACCATCAGTGTTCCATTAGTGTAGCATCAGTGTACCATCAGTGTACCAACAGTATACCATCAGTGCACCAACAGTGACCCATCAGTGTATCATCAGTGCACTAACAGTGTACCAACAGTGTACCATCAATGTACCATCAGTGCACCAACTGTGTACCATCTGTGTACCATCAGAGTACCATCAGTGTATAATCAGTGTACCAACAGTGTACCAACAGTGTACCCACAGTGTACCATCAGTACACCAACAGTGTTCCAACAATGTACCATCAGTGTACCATCAGTGCACCAACAGTGTACCATCAGTGTACCATCAGTTTACCATCAATGCACCAACAGTGTACCATCAGTGTACCAACAGAGTACCATCAGTGCACCAACAGTGTTCCATCAGTGTACCATCAGTGCACCAACAGTGTACCATCAGAAAAGCAACAGTGTACGATCAGTGAACCAACAGTGTACCATCAGTGTACCATGAGTGTACCAACAGTGTATCATCAGTGTACCAACAGTGTACCATCAGTGTACAATCAGTGAACCAACAGTGTACTATCAGTGTACCAACAGTGTAACATCAGTGTACCAACAGTGTACCAACAGAGTAGCATCAGTGTTGCAGCAGTGTACCATCAGTGTACCATTAGTGTAGCATCAGTGTACCATCAGTGTACCAACAGTATACCATCAGTGCACCAACAGTGTACCATCAGTGTACCATCAGTGCACCAACAGTGTACCAACAGTGTACAATCAGTGCACCAACAGTGTAATCAGTGTACCATCAGTGTACCAACAGTGTACCAACAGTGTACCATCAGTGCACCAACAGTGTACCAACAGTGTACCATCAGTGTACCATCAGTGCACCAACAGTGTACGATCAGTGCACCATCAGTGTACCATAAGTGAACCAACAGTGTACCATCAGTGCACCAACAGTGTACCATCATTGTACCATCAGTGCACCAACAGTGTACCATCAGTGTACCATCAGTGCACCATCAGTGTACCATCAGTGTACCATCAGTGTACCATCAGTATACCAACAGTGTACCATCAGTGCACCAACAGTGTACCAACAGTGTACCATCAGTGCACCATCAGTGTACCATAAGTGAACCAACAGTGTACCATCAGTGCACCAACAGTGCACCAACAGTGTACCAACAGTGCACCAACAGTGTACCATCAGTGCACCAACAGTGTACCATCAGTGTATCATCTGTGTACCAACAGCGTACCATCAGTGTACCAACAGTGTACCAACAGTGTACCATCAGTTTACCATCATTGTACCATCAGTGTACCATCAATGTACCATTAGTGTAGCATCAGTTTACCATTAGTGTAGCAAAAATGTACCATCAGTTTACCAACAGTGTACCATCAGTGTACCGACTGTGTACAATTAGTGTACCAACAGTGTAGCATCAGTGTACCAACAGTGTACCATTAGTGTAGCAACAGTGTACCATCAGTGTACCAATAGTGTAACATTAGTGCACCAACAGTGTACCATGAGTTTACCAACAGTGTACCATCAGTGTACCAACAGTGTACCATTATTGTAGCAACAGTGTACCATCAGTGTACCTACAGTGTACCAATAGTGTAGCAAAAGTGTACTATTAGTGTTCTATCAGTGTACCATTAGTGCACCAACAGTGTACCATCAGTTTACCAACAGCGTACCATCAATATACCAACAGTGCACCAACAGTGCACCAACAGTGCACCAACAGTGTACCATCAGTATACCACCAGTGTACCATCAGTGCACCAACAGTGTACCATCAGTGTACCATCAGTGCAGTAACAGTGTACCATCAGTGTACCAACAGTGTACCATCATTTTACCAACAGTGAACCAACATTGTACCATCATTGTACCAACAGTGTACCAACAGTGTATTATCAGTGTACCAGCAGTGAACCAACAGTGTACTAGCAGTGTACCAACAGTGTACCATCAGTGTACCAACAGTGTAGCATCAGTGTTGCAACAGTGTACCATCAGTGTTCCATTAGTATACCATCAGTGTACCATCAGTGTACCAACAGTATACCAATAGTGTACCATCATTGTACCAACAGTGTACCATCATTGTACCAACAGTGTACCATCAGTATACGAATAGTGTACCGTCAGTGCATCAAAAGTGTACCATCAGTGTACTAACAGTGTACCATCAGTGCACCAACAGTGTACCATCAGTGAACCAACAGGGTACTATTATTGTACCAACAGTAAACCATCAGTGTACCCACAGTGTTCGAACAGTGTACCATCAGTGTACCAACAGTGTACAATCAGTGACCAACAGTGTACCATCAGTGAACCAACAGTGTACTCTCAGTGTACCAACAGTGTACCATCAGTGTACCAACAGTGTACCATCATTGTACCAACAGTGTTCCAACAGTATACCATCAGTGTACCATAAGTGAACCAACAGTGTACCATCAGTGCACCAACAGTGTACCATCAGTGTACCATCATTGTACCATCAGTGCACCAGCAGTGTACCATCAGTGTACCATCAGTTTACCATCAGTGCACCAGTGTACCATCAGTGTACCAACAGTGTACCATCAGTTTACCAACAGTGTACCATCAGTATACCAACGGTGCACCAACAGTTTTCCAACAGTGAACCATCAGTGAACCAAAAGTGTACCATCAGTTTACCAGCAGCGTACCTTCAGCATACCAACAGTGCACCAACAGTGCAAAAACAGTGTACCATCAGTATACCTACAGTGTACCATCAGTGCACCATCAGTGTACCCTCAGTGTACCATCAGTGTACTAACAGTGTACCATCAGTGTACCAGCAGTGTACCATCAGTGTACCAACAGTGTACCATCAGTATACCAACAGTGTACCATCAGTGCACCAACAGTGTACCAACAGTGTACCATCAGTGTACCATCAGTGTACCATCAGTGCACTAACAGTGTACCATCAGTGTACCATCCGTGCACCAACAGTGTACCATCGATGTACCAACAGTGTACCATCAGTGCACCAACAGTGCACCAACAGTGTACCAACAGTGCACCAACAGTGTACCATCAGTGCACCAACAGTGTACCATAAGTGTATCATCTGTGTACCAACAGCGTACCATCAGTGTACCAACAGTGTACCAACAGTGTACCATCAGTGTACCATCATTGTACCATCAGTGTACCATCAGTGTACCATTAGTGTAGCATCAGTGTACCATTAGTGTAGCAAAAATGTACCATCAGTTTACCAACAGTGTACCATCAGTGTACCGACTGTGTACAATTAGTGTACCAACAGTGTATCATCAGTGTACCAACAGTGAACCATTAGTGTAGCAACAGTGTACCATCAGTGTACCAATAGTGTAACATTAGTGCACCAACAGTGTACTATGAGTTTACCAACAGTGTACCATCAGTGTACCACAGTGTACCATTATTGTAGCAACAGTGTACCATCAGTGTACAACAGTGTACCATCAGTGCACTAACAGTGTACCATCAGTGTACCAACAGTGAACCAACATTGTACCATCATTGTACCAACAGTGTACCAACAGTGTATTATCAGTGTACCAGCAGTGAACCAACAGTGTACTAGCAGTGTACCAACAGTGTACCATCAGTGTACCAACAGTGTAGCATCAGTGTTGCAACAGTGTACCATCAGTGTTCCATTAGTATACCATCAGTGTACCATCATTGTACCAACAGTATACTACCAGTGCACCAACAGTGTACCATCAGTGTATCATCAGTGCACCAACAGTGTACCAACAGTGTACCATCAGTGTACCATCAGTGCACCAACAGTGGACCATCTGTGCACCAAACGTGTACCAGCAGTGTACCCTCAGTGCACCACAGTGCACCAACAGTGTACCATCAGTGTACCAACAGTATACCAATAGTGTAACATCATTGTACCAACAGTGTACCATCATTGTACCAACAGTGTACCATCAGTATACGAATAGTGTACCGTCAGTGCACCAACAGTGTACCATCAGTGTACCATCAGTTTACCAACAGCGTACCATCAATATACTAACAGTGCACCAACAGTGCACCAACAGTGCACCAACAGTGTACCATCAGTATACCACCAGTGTACCATCAGTGCACCAACAGTGTACCATCAGTGTACCATCAGTGCACTAACAGTGTACCTTCAGTGTACCAACAGTGTACCATCATTGTACCAACAGTAAACCATCAGTGTACCCACAGTGTTCGAACAGTGTACCATCAGTGTACCAACAGTGTACAATCAGTGACCAACAGTGTACCAACAGTGTACCATCAGTTTACCAACAGCGTCCCATCAATATACCAACAGTGCACCAACA
>WNGS01162050.1:33820-56713 GCA_020271785.1 Procambarus virginalis
TAGAGTTAGGCAGAGTGCCAGAGTCATGGAAGGTAGCTAATGTGGTACCAATTTTTAAGAAGGAGATAGATCACTTGCGTCAAACTATCGGCCAATTAGCCTAACGTCTATTGTGGGAAGTTACTTGATCGGTAATGCAAATACAATTCGTCTTCATCTTGAAAAAACATAAATTAATAAATGAGTCGCAACATGGTTTTACAAATGACCGTTCATGTTAACAAATTTGCTGTCTTTTTATTCCAGCATAGTTGAGGCAGTTGATAGTGGTAAGGATTGTGATGTTGTGTACCTTGACTTTAGCAAAGCTTTTGATACAGTGCCACATGAAAGACTAATTAAAAAAATAGAGGCTCATGGTATTGAGGGTGCTATATTAAGTTGGATTAGAGCATGGCTATTCCAAAGGAAACAGAGAGTTAGTATAAATGGGGTTGTCAGAGTGGGATAATGTTGTTAGTGGAGTGCCTCAAGGCTCTGTCCTGGGACCTCTGTTGTTTATAATACATATAAATGATTTAGATTCAGGTTTGAGTAGCAACATTTGCAAATTTGCAGATGATACAAAATCGGTAGGGAAATTAACACGAAAGAAGACTCGCTATCACTTCAAGTTGATCTAAATAGGGTTTTAAAATGGTCAAAAGACTGGCAGATGCAGTTTAATGCTAATAAATGTAAAGTTTTGAGGCTAGGTAATGATGATACAGTTACAAGATACGAGCTAGATTGTGTTGAGATTGCGAAGTCGAACTGCGAAAGGGATCTGGGAGTTATGATTAGTAAGAATTTAAAACAAAAGGATCAATGCATGAATGTTCGTAATAAGGCAAATAGGACACTCGGATTTATTAATCGAAGCGTTAGTAACGAGACACCTGGTGTGGTTCTTCAGCTATATCTTGCTCTGGTTAGGCCCCATTTAGATTATGCAGTTCAGTTTTGGTCGCCGTACTATAGAATGGATATAAATTCACTTGAACGTGTCCAGCGTAGGATGACAAAGTTAATTCCCCAAATTAGAAATCTTTCATATGAAGAAAGATTAATAAAGCTTAAATTGCATTCACTGGAAAGGCGAAGAGTTAGGGGTGACATGATAGAAGTTTACAAGTGGATGAATGGACATAACAAAGGGATATTAATAGGGTATTAAAGTATCAACACAAGACAGAACACGAAACAATGGGTATAAATTATAAGTTTAGATTTAGGAAAGACTTGGGTAAATACTGGTTTGGTAACAGGGTTGTTGATTTGTGGAACCAATTACCGCGTAACGTGGTGGAGGTGGGGATCCCTCGATTGTTTCAAGCGAGGGTTGGACATGTATATGAGTGGGATTGGGTGGTTATAAATAGGAGCTGCCTCATATGGCCCAATAGGCCTTCTGCAGTTACCTTGTTCTTATGTTTTATGTAGTTGATGAAATACAAAGGGTAACCAAGGCGAGAGAATGATTTGTAGATAACAGTCTCCGTGGTGTCTTAACAGTCTCCGTGGTGCAGTGTAGCGGACACTCGCCTGGCGTTCCGCGAGCGCTATGTCATGGGTTCGTATCCTGGCCGGGGAGGATTTACTGGGCGCAATTCCTTAACTGTAGCCTCTGTTTAACGCAACACAAAATGTGTACTTGCATGAAAAAACGATTCTTCGCGGCAGGGGATCGTATTCCAGGGACCTGCCCGAAACGCTACACGTACTAGTGGCTGTACAAGAATGTAACAACTCTTGTATATATCTCAAAATAAATAAAAAAAATAAAAAATAAAATAAAGGCAATTTCAGAATCAAGAAACTGAGGATCGCTGATGCGTAGAGCGCGGAGGAAGAGAGAGACGAGGACACTTTTCTTAACAGAAGGAGGATGGTAGGAAAAGAGGTGAATGTACATGTGCAGGTGATGAGTCACAATAACGTGGCTGAAGTATGTTGACCAGACCACACATGCCGCTATGCAATGGCTTGCGGTAGAAGGTTAAATACCTTCAGCTTAGACATTCCCTGTTTTGTTAGTCTAGTTTATTTGATTAAAATGAATTTCACCCTAAACGCAATCACAAACTGTTTGACCTAGTTGCTCTAGACATATCATCCTATACATGTTTTCTTCAATTATGTCGAAGTTTGGGGCTTGTATGCAGCTTATGTTACGAACCTAAATTCCTCGCCCGAGCACGAAGCCATGAAGTCCACGCCATCTGTGAGTCTGCTCCCGAAAACCCCGCACCATGGACAACGCCATCTAGCGATGACGGGAGATACCAGCAATATGTGCTGGATGCCTGTCCATGGTCGGCCCGTGAAGTAGCTGCTGCTGACCTCTGGTGAGGTGATGCTTAGACAGTGAACGCCATCTATGGAGCGAAGAGGTGGACGTTTGTGTCTGAGCTAATAAGTGAAGTTTCCTAGCGTTCCCAATATTGATGACGTATCCACTTTCAGAGTCAACTTAGGCCGATTGTGAGGTGCATGGAGTCAGTCTACCCAAGGCAGCCAAGGTCTCTTCACCAGTCTGCTTTGTAGAAGCTGTGAGCCACCCCTGGACGAACTGTGCTGAGTGTATGATTGCCTGCCTGCCTGAGGTGTGGCAGTAACGGGATTGGCCGTATCCGGGACTGGCTGGTGGAAGAGACCACCCACTGAGGTGCCGACTGAGGAAGGAAGGAAGGAATTATTAAGGGAAAGCGCCAAGTCATTACGACTATATAGCACTGGGAAGGGGTCAGGATAAGGAATTGGGATGGGACGGGGGAAGGAATGGTGCCCCAACCACTTGGATGGTCGGGGATTGACCGCCGACCTGCAAGAAGCGAGACCGTCGCTCTACCGTCCAGCCCAAGTGATTGGGGTGCCGACTGAGGAGGGTGACCAGCGAGTCACACGAGGCTCCTGCTTAGGGCTCGCAACCCTAGTATTAGTCGTAGAGTGGCCTGACAGCAGAGCTGACTAGCACCTGCCAGCTACAGGCTGGATTGTGATTGTAGGCCATCACGACAAGGCACCCAGTGGGACTGTGGCCAGGGTAGATTCGTCGTAGTCATAGTGGATTCATCGTGGGCCACGGAAGCAGAGACCAGGGCTACCCAGAAGAAGCATCGCAGTGTTGAGCGTCTTCAGAGAGGGAGACATCATTGTACATAGTGTAGTAATACATCCGTCTAAGTTTTATTTTATATGGTGGTGGAAATTATATATGGAGGAAAGTGCTAATTTGTATATTTAATGTACCTTCCTTGATTGTTTTGACTTGCATTACGGAACACACTCCTTGAAAGCCTCTACTAACTTGGGCCCGGATTCCCAAACTCTACTACCATCGAAGAAGAACCCGGTTGCATCCCAGTAGGGCCGTAACAAGCTTCTGATATTAATTTATAATTATTATTGTTTAATTGTAACAAAACAATTTCTGAATGTTGCTCATTTTTTATCTCTTCTTTGATACTATGTTTAAAATTTTCCCTACAATTTTTAAGGAAAATTCACACGTTTAAAAAGTATGAAATAATTCGAATCCCTTAATTTATATTCAGCTACTTATTGCCTGTTTTCTTCTTTCATCCATGTTTCACTTAGTGCAGTGATATCACATAATATTTATGTGCATACAAGAACATTAATCTGTTTCTACGACTCTTTATATTTGTGTAGTACACCTTAAGGTTGTTGATATATTGAAACCCGTCTCCGAGCCTCTTTATTTTTACCCAAACTGTTTTCTTGCCAACAGATGCTTTGTCTCTTTTTCCACAAGTCTTAAATTATTATATTTATTTTCGAATAGGTTCATGTTGTATAAACCCTCCTTAACGGAGGAAATGCTGTCTTGCGCACGCTCCTTCTTGTTAGTGACTCTCTCTCTACCTGTAACTCGAATGGCATCCACTTGATTAATTATTCCTATTTACTTACCTAGTTGTGCTTGCGGTGGTTGAGCTCTGGCTCTCTGGTCCCGTCTCTCGACTGTCAATCAACTGGTGTACAAATTCCTGAGCCTACTGGGCTCTATCATATCTACACCTGAAACTGTGTATGGAGTCAACCTCCACCACATCACTGCCTAATGCATTCCATCTGTTAACTACTCTGACACTGAAAAAGTTCTTTCTAACGTCCCTATGGCTCATGTGGGTACTCAGTTTCCACCTGGGTCCCCTTGTTCGTGTTCCACCAGTGTTGAATAGTTTATCTTTACCTACCCTGTCAAATCCTGTGAGAATTTTGTAGGTAGTCCATATTTTCCTTAACTCTTCTGTCGTCCCCTCAGCTCGGGTCTGAGGGGTATGAGCTATGAGGAAACTATGAGCACGCTATGAGGGTATGAGCTCATATCCCTCAGTTAAGAGGTATGCCTGGTGGCATACCTCTTAACCTTTTCTAACATCGTTTTCTGTTTGACTAGATGTGGACTCCACGCTGGAGCCGCATATTCCAGTATTAGTCTGACATATGTGGAATACAAGGTTTCTTGCACAATGATTCCTTACACAAGATTCTCAAGACAGTTCTTGTGTTTGCCAGCCTTGCATACGCCGCTGATGTTATCCTTTTGAAGTGGGCTTCAGTTGACAGGTTTGGTGTGATATCAGCCCCCAGATCTCTCTCGTTTTGACTCTTGAAGGATTTCCTTTCCCAGCTGGCACCTTGTGTTTGGCCTCCTGCTCCTTCTGCTTAGCTTCATCAATTTGCATTTGTATCCATCTAGTAGCCATTTGTTGGACCATTCCTTCAGTCTGTCCAGGTCATTCTGTAGCCTCTGGCTGTCCTCTTCTATCTTAATCCTCCTCATAATTTTATCATCATCAGCATACATAGAGAGGAATGAGTCTATACCTTCTGGAAGATCATTTACGTATATCAGAAACAATATAGGGCCGAGTACAGAACCCTGTGGGACTCAACTGGTGATATCACGCCAATCTGAAGTCTCACCCTTCACAGTAACTCTCTGCTTCCTGTTGTTTAGGTACTCCCTTATCCATTGGGGCCCTCTAACACTTACTCTAGCTTGTTTCTCCAGCTCGTGCAACGGTCTTTTATGAAGTTCTATGTCAAACGCATTCTGACAGTCCAAATAATGCACTTTACCCATCCTTGTCTTTCTTGCTTAATGTTTGTTGCTTTGGTCATAGAATTCTATTAAATCCGTGAGACACGACTTGCCTTCCCAGAACCCAAGCTGGTGACGTGTTACAAAGTCCCTTCTTTCCTGATGGGCTACCAGGCTTTTTTTCCACGATCTTCTCCATCACTTTGCATGGTATACAAGTTAAGGACACCGGCCTGTAGTTTAGGGCCTCCTTCCTATCCCCCTTTTTGTATATTGGGAATACGTTAGCTGTCTTCAAAGTCTCTGGTATGTCTCCTGTTACCAGTGACCTGTTATACACCATAGATAGTGGCATGCAAAGGTGCTTCTGCCTCCCTCTTTTAGCATCCATGGTGAGATTCAGTCAGGTTCAAGAGCCTTAGTCACAACTAGATGGCGCAGATACCTCCTAACCTCACACATGTCCACGCGTCACACATGTAGACACACATGTGGATATGTTTATCCACATGTGAGACCTTACGTACCTCCGCTTGTTCGTTCGTGTTCTAACTAGTCTGCTCGAACGTTTGCGAATGAGTAAACATTCGAATGTTTCTTTCTAGTTGTATTCTATAAATTTGTAGTTGTATTTGTTTAGTTCGGCGACAACTTATTTAAGAAAATATGAATAAAGGACGACGACGTTTCGGTCTGTCCTGGACCATTCTCAAGTCGATGGGCAGAGAATGGTCAATTCTCATCGACTTGAGAATGGTCCAGGACGGACCGAAACGTCGTCGTCCCTTCACTTTCTAGTGTGTAGTTTGGTCAACATACTTCAGCCACGTTGTGACTCATCTCCTGCCAATGAAAAAAGGACATTTCAATTGGGTAACGACGCACAGTAGAGGACTCCTATTCATATCAACCCAGACGGAGTCATATAGTAGGCGTCCATCAGTCTCGGGAGACTATGGAGTTGTGCTCTGGTTGTCGGTCTGGAGTGGCCTCTCCAGGGCGCAAAGCCAGGGTAGGTTAATACGGGGGAGAAGCTGTTACCCATGCAGCAGGTCCTTCCCTCTCCACGACGCCAAAAGTCTCCAATGGAAAGGCAAACGCCAATACGATGTGCATTCATATATGCACAACGAAAGGTCAGTTGACATATTTATGAAAAAATCTTTTGCTATTGACTGGTGGGATGAAACTTGCGTCCTGAATGGCCCCCAGACACACGCATTACCCACTGCACCATGATATGCTTAACAAGATGACCTGAAGTCCATCTTTACTCAGAAGAGTTATAACCCAACCAGCTGGTACCCAAATTACTGTTTTTTTTGTTTACATGTTAAGTGTTGCAATTCTCTAATTGTGAATCTAAGCTCTTTGTAATGTTAAGTTAAAGTTCATCACACAACCAGATTTGTTGTTCGTCTGTGTTCCCTTTATCTAGACTATGATTTATCTTGAGGTTATCTTGAGATGATATCGGGGCTTAGTGTCCCCGCGGCCCGGTCCTCGACCAGGCCTCCTTTTTGTTACACATCCCCCAGGAAGCAGCCTGTAGCAGCTGTCTAACTCCCAGGTACCTATTTACTGCTAGGTGAACAGGGGGCATCAGGGTGAAAGAAACTGCCCATTTGTTTCCGCCTCCGCCAGGGATCGAACCCTGAACTTCAGGACTACGCATCCTGAGCGCTGTCCACTCAGCCATCATGGTGACTGTTACGGTATCAACACCGGTGCTGGAGTGTGGAGTGGCTGTTGTTGTTGTTATAGATTCAGCTACTGGGAACAAAAAGTTCCAAGTAGCATGGGCAATGGTGAGCCCATAGTGGACTTACCTGGCACAGGAGTGGGGCAAGTAGCACGGGCTATGGTGAGCCCGCAAACCGTTGGAGTGGCTTGTTGTTGTTTGTTGTTTTCAGATTTAGCTACTCAGGACGAAGTGTCCATGTAGCACGGGCTATGGTGAGCCCGTTGGAGTGGCGATTTCGGTGCCATTTATAGACCTGCAATCCAACTCCCAGGTAGTAGGTGAGATGCAGACAACGCCATCTGTTGTGTCGGTGTGGCGTCGGTGAGGACGATGATGATGATCTCTGGCAGGGGGAGGGAGGGGGGTAACAATATCAACGCCATCTTGGTTGTGTAAGCAATTAAAATTTCAGCTCCCCGGTGGAAGGGTGTTATCCTAAGGTCACCCATTATACTGTCTGTGTAGCNATTATAATTTTGGGTCATTGTTATTCGATGGAATGAATTTATAAGGTTTACTACTTTGCTGGTAATAATAATATATGTATATAATATTATAAAAAATTGTATAATTATTACCAGGAATTCAGGAAAATGCATTACAATACATTGTTATTATATATTATTACAATATTATAATATAATGGTGATGACGGTGTTATTATTATAATATTAGAGTTGTGGGTTGTAGTGTGGGGAGGCCTTCCAGTCCCTCCCCCGGGAGGTTGTGTAGGGACCTTTATGAGGCTACCAGCCTGCTGCAAGAGTAGTATCAGGGCGGCCCTTCAGGTCCTCGTGCACGAGCTTGTGCTTCTGGCGTCTTACAACCTGGCTCAGGGTATAAGGGACTCGACAGCCTGGGAAAGCAGCTCATCGAGAGGAAGGAAAACCTTGTTCTCAACCCTCCGTTGCCTCGCGGCCATACCCACTTTTGGGACGGGCTTCGGGAGTCAGCCTCGAGGAAAAAACCGTAGCTGGAGACCCTACGGCAGTTCGTTATTGACTCCACCTTGTTCTGGCAGCTCCTGCAACTGCGCTGGAATCAAACGTATTGGCGTTTGCCTTTCCATTGGGCCCTTTCAACATCGTGGAGAGGGGGGGGGACCTGCTGCGTGGGTGACAGCTTCTGCTCCATATTGACCAACCTTGGTTTTGCGCTGTGGAGAAGGGGGGGACCTGCTGCATAGGTAACAACTTCTCTTCCATACCGACCTTCCCCTGGCTTTGTGCCCTGGAGAGGACACTCAAGCCTCGACAACCAGAGCGCAACTCCATAGTCTCCTGAGACTACACGATGCCTACCACCACTAAGTTTCTGGGCTTCATTAAGAATATTTTAAAATTTGTATAATTTGAATCAACACCTCAATCCCATGTCACATCACCCACTGCTGGGGATAGCGTCACGTTCCAAAGGATAGCCCAAGCCTCCCATAGTATGCTCTGTCCGGACTATCCTTCCTAAGAAACTCTTTTTATCAATCAAAATCAGCTTTCCGGTAATCTGGGGCTTTATCAGAGTTTTCTCTTACATATCTACTCTTTATGTTACGTTAAATCTGATTTGTTAAATCACAATCGATTTAATCGACTTGATCGGATTCACAATCGACTTGAGAATGGTACATGACGGACCGAAACGTCGTCGTCCCTTCACCTTCTAGTGTGTGGTCTGGTCAACAAGGTTTAAAATATTATTTTCCTCTTGGCTACATAATATGTTGTTTAAGGAAGGAATCATCAGAATCATCGGAAGGAAGGTTAAATACGTAGGCGATGAGTCACAATAACGTGGCTAAAATATGTTGACCAGACCACACACTAGAAGGTGAAGGGACGACGACGTTTCGGTCCGTCCTGGACCATTCTCAAGTCGATTGTGATGAGGAAGTAGATGCAGGCAATAAATAGGCTAGAGAGAGGTGAGGAGCAAAGTGTAGTACAGGGGATAGTAGTAGGAATAAGAACTGTAGAGGGCTTATTGGCCCATACGAGGCAGCTCCTTGTATCCACCGAATGAGAAGGAGATAGTAATAGGAATAAGAGGATAGTAAGGGAACGTAAAGAAAACAATGAACAGAAAAGAGAGAAGAGAAAAAGACTAGGAAAGAGAAAGGAAGATAAATGGAAGAGTAAGCTTATGTTTGTCACGTTTGTTAGAAAGATTCGAGCATTTAAGTATATACTGTGAAAGGGAAGAGTCCACAGCAACAAAGCCAGGACTCAAGTTCATGTTGGGTACATTGTGTATTAGAGCCGATTCAACAAGCTGGCGTCTGTGTAGAGTAGAGGCAGGAAAGATTATTTTGGAGGAAGACCAATCAATAGGACGATTGGAACATGACAGAAGAGAGCATTGTTAGTGTCTGCAGACTTAACACTTCTCTTGTGTTCTTTAAGTCTGTCATTCAGTGTACGGCCAGTTTCGCCAAAGTATTGGAGAGGACAAGACGAACAGGAAATAAAGTAGACACCAGCAGCATCAGAAGCAGGAGGAGCAGTGTGAACTAGATTACTGCGAAGTGTGTTAGTTTGTCGAAAGGCGAGCTTTATGTCAAGAGGACGAAAGGTATTGTTAAAAGTTTTGAGTTCATATATGAAGGGAAGGCATAGTACAGTGCTACTAGTGGTGGAAGCAGGTTTAGGATGAAAGAAATTGCGTTTAGCTTGAGAGTAGGCACAGTTGCCTACTCTCAAGCTAACTCGAGAGGGTAATAGAGAGTCACCAGGGCAGGGCGAGGCACATAAGGCAGTCAGGTGCTGTCAAAGTGAAAGGTTCTGTTAGCTGGAGCTCCGGTTGTAGTAACATTATTATAGCAATAATGGAAGGATTAGTGAAGGAATTGATGAATCTAGTTGGAACTCTGAGAGCAGAGATAGATTCCCTACGAGAGGAGGTACGACAGCTGAAACATCGGGAAGAAACGAAGGAGGAGACCAATATTAACAAGACCTCGTCGTGGAAAGTCGTTAAGGACAGGAGTCTTAAGAAGACCTTGACAAGGCCGCCTACAGACGCCCTAAAGACAGCAAATTCATTTGCCGTGTTGGAGGACGAGTGCTGTGGTGAGCCTGCAGTTCACTCGGAACGGAAATCAGCGAGGAGCGGCGGAGCGCGGGCCCCTCAAGGTGCTCAGAAAGTTAAGGAGGTACCAAAGCAAATTTTGGTTGTGGGAGATACCAGGTGAGGTATTTAGACAGAACGTTTTGTGCCAGAGATAAGGGGAACAGATTAAGGGTTTGCTATCCGGGAGCTGGAATTGGTGATATTGTTGGAAACATGAATGATATTATGACGGGAAATGGGAACAAACCCATAATTTGTATTAGTGCAGGGGGTAATGATATTGGACGAGTTAGGAGTGAGGAACTAATACAGAGATTCAGGACAGCCATTGAATTAGTTAGGAGCAAGGGAGGAATCCCGATCATATGTGGCATTCTTCCAAGAAAGGGAGTGGGAAATGAATGGATGTCGAGGGCACTTGGTGTCAATTGCCGGCTGGAAAGATATTGCAAATCAAATGCAATATCTTTCATAGACAACTGGGAACACTTTTATGGAAGAAATGAAATGTATGCTCGTGATGGGGTGCATCTATCGAGGGCTGGGGTTGTTGCTGTTGCGAACTCGTTGGAACCAGTGGTTAGAGGTGTTTGTTTTGGTTTAAACTGTTAGTAGATAGAGGTATGGGAATTGATTTGGAGGAAGGAGGTAATAAAAGTATGTGTTTGTGGGAGAAAGGAATTGGCAAAATGATCAAGGAAAGAGAAGGGCCTCAAAATAACAGTTCACTTAGGGTATATTACACTAACAGTAGAAGTCTAAGAAATAAAATTAACGAATTAAATGCTCTTGTCAGCACAGAAAAAATAGAAATTATTGCACTTACCGAAACGTGGATGAATGTAGAAAATAGAGAACTATTAGCTGAATATCAAATAAATGGATTTAAACTATTTCACACAGATCGATATATTAGACGAGGAGGGGGAGTAGTCATATATCCCTCTCAAAGAGGGAATCAAAACTGAGCCACACACAGAAACTATTTGGATAGAATTAAACGAAAAAGCAAATAATATTATAATAGGAGTTATATATAGGCCACCAAATATAGACAGAATGGAAGCAAAGCATCTATGGGATGAAATATCTAGAGCATCTAGATCTAACAGGATTTATGTCATGGGTGACTTTTATTTTAGTGGAATAAACTGGTTGAACAAAACAGGGAATAGTGAAGCAGAAGATTTTCTAGAATTAATTGACGATTGCTTTCTTACGCAACACATTAAGGAACCAACGCAGGGAAATAATATTTTAGATTTAGTGTTAACTAACAGGGAAACACAAATTAATGACATCGAAATAGGGAGTGAGCTAGGGAACAGTGATCACAAAGAAATCAGATTTAGCATAGAATGGAATAGACCTGTAGGAGAAATTTCTGTTAAAGTGCCAGATTTTCGAAAAGCTGATTTTAATAGCCTAAGAATTTTTTGGGTCAAATAGATTGGAAAGTCTTGGGTATGGGGTGTGAGCCGGTCTTGGAGCGAGACATGAACCCAGCGATAGGTGACGTAAAAGGGGATTTCGATGTGGATTGAATATATAACTTATTTAAGAATATTCTAAACAAAGCACAGGAACGTAGAATACCACACAAATTGAATAGATCGAATACTAATGACCCAAAGTGGATAACAAAGAATTTGAAGAACCATATAGGTAAAAAGAGAGCCTGGTACAAAAGGATTAAAAATGGGGAGGTTACTTTAGAACAGGAATTCGTACAACTGATTAGATATGTTAAAAAAGAGAAAAGGAAAGCAAAAAGAATCTATGAAGTTCGTATAGCAGAGCAAGCAAAGACAAATCCTAAAGGGTTTTTCAGTTATATCGAACTAAGACTAGGGAAAGGATAGGTCCATTAAAAACTGAGACAGGTCAAATAACGGATAATGACAAGGAGATGAGTAGTATTTTTAACAAATATTTTATATCTGTATTTACTAAAGAAGAACTTAACAATATGCCTTCAGCCGAACAAGTCTATGTGGGTGGGGATGATAACAGGTTGACTAGTTCAGCAGTTACCAGGGAGGACGTAATTAAACAAATAGTAAAACTAAAACCAAACAAATCCCCAGGGCCGGATGAAGTGTTTGCCAGGGTGCTTAAAGAATGCAAAGCCACTATCTACCATATTTAACAAATCAATAGAGTTAGGTAGAGTGCCAGAGTCATGGAAGGTAGCTAATGTGGTACCAATTTTTAAGAAAGGAGATAGATCACTTGCGTCAAACTATCGGCCAATTAGCCTAACGTCTATTGTGGGAAAGTTACTTGAATCGGTAATTGCAAATACAATTCGTCTTCATCTTGAAAAAACATAAATTAATAAATGAGTCGCAACATGGTTTTACAAATGGCCGTTCATGTTTAACAAATTTGCTGTCTTTTTATTCCAGCATAGTTGAGGCAGTTGATAGTGGTAAGGATTGTGATGTTGTGTACCTTGACTTTAGCAAAGCTTTTGATACAGTGCCACATGAAAGACTAATTAAAAAAAATAGAGGCTCATGGTATTGGGGGTGCTATATTAAGTTGGATTAGAGCATGGCTATTCCAAAGGAAACAGAGAGTTAGTATAAATGGGGTTGTCAGAGTGGGATAATGTTGTTAGTGGAGTGCCTCAAGGCTCTGTCCTGGGACCTCTGTTGTTTATAATATATATAAATGATTTAGATTCAGGTTTGAGTAGCAACATTTGCAAATTTGCAGATGATACAAAAATCGGTAGGGAAATTAACACGAAAGAAGACTCGCTATCACTTCAAGTTGATCTAAATAGGGTTTTAAAATGGTCAAAAGACTGGCAGATGCAGTTTAATGCTAATAAATGTAAAGTTTTGAGGCTAGGTAATGATGATACAGTTACAAGATACGAGCTAGATGTGTTGAGATTGCGAAGTCGAATTGCGAAAGGGATCTGGGAGTTATGATTAGTAAGAATTTAAAACAAAAGGATCAATGCATGAATGTTCGTAATAAGGCAAATAGGACACTCGGATTTATTAATCGAAGCGTTAGTAACAAGACACCTGGTGTGGTTCTTCAGCTATATCTTGCTCTGGTTAGGCCCCATTTAGATTATGCAGTTCAGTTTTGGTCGCCGTACTATAGAATGGATATAAATTCACTTGAACGTGTCCAGCGTAGGATGACAAAGTTAATTCCCCAAATTAGAAATCTTTCATATGAAGAAAGATTAATAAAGCTTAAATTGCATTCACTGGAAAGGCGAAGAGTTAGGGGTGACATGATAGAAGTTTACAAGTGGATGAATGGACATAACAAAGGGGATATTAATAGGGTATTAAAAGTATCAACACAAGACAGAACACGAAACAATGGGTATAAATTATATAAGTTTAGATTTAGGAAAGACTTGGGTAAATACTGGTTTGGTAACAGGGTTGTTGATTTGTGGAACCAATTACCGCGTAACGTGGTGGAGGTGGGATCCCTCGATTGTTTCAAGCGAGGGTTGGACATGTATATGAGTGGGATTGGGTGGTTATAAATAGGAGCTGCCTCATATGGCCCAATAGGCCTTCTGCAGTTACCTTTGTTCTTATGTTTTTATGTAGTTGATGAAATACAAAGGGTAACCAAGGCGAGAGAATGATTTGTAGATAACAGTCTCCGTGGTGTCTTAACAGTCTCCGTGGTGCAGTGTAGCGGACACTCGCCTGGCGTTCCGCGAGCGCTATGTCATGGGTGCGTATCCTGGCCGGGGAGGATTTACTGGGCGCAATTCCTTAACTGTAGCCTCTGTTTAACGCAACACTAAAATGTGTACTTGGATGAAAAAACGATTCTTCGCGGCAGGGGATCGTATTCCAGGGACCTGCCCGAAACGCTACACGTACTAGTGGCTGTACAAGAATGTAACAACTCTTGTATATATCTCAAAATAAATAAAAAAAATAAAAAATAAAATAAAGGCAATTTCAGAATCAAGAAACTGAGGATCGCTGATGCGTAGAGCGCGGAGGAAAAGAGAGAGACGAGGACACTTTTCTTAACTGAAGGAGGATGGTAGGAAAAGAGGTGAATGTACATGCCACTATGCAATGGCTTGCGGTAGAAGGTTAAATACCTTCAGCTTAGACATTCCCTGTTTTGTTAGTCTAGTTTATTTGATTAAAATGAATTTCACCCTAAACGCAATCACAAACTGTTTGACCTAGTTGCTCTAGACATATCATCCTATACATGTTTTCTTCAATTATGTCGAAGTTTGGGGCTTGTATTCAGCTTTTGTTACGAACCTAAATTCCTCGCCCGAGCACGAAGCCATGAAGTCCACGCCATCTGTGAGTCTGCTCTCGAAAACCCCGCACCATGGACAACGCCATCTAGCGATGACGGGAGATACCAGCAATATGTGCTGGATGCCTTCCTAGTCGGCTCGTGAAGTAGCTGCTGCTGACCTCTGGTGAGGTGATGCTTAGACAGTGAACGCCATCTATGGAGCGAAGAGGTGGACGATTGATTGATGAAGATTAAGCCACCAAGAGGTGGCACGGCATGAATAGCCCGTAAGTGTGACCCTTTTGAGCCATTACCAGTATCAAAAGATGATACTGGAGATCTGTGGAGGCGCAACTGCACCCAGCGTGACGGGAGATGTCTCCGGACCAAATAAGAGGTGGACGTTTGTGTCTGAGCTAATAATGAAGTTTCCTAGCGTTCCCAATATTGATGACGTATCCACTTTCAGAGTCAACTTAGGACGATTGTGAGGTGCATGGAGTCAGTCTACCCAAGGCAGCCAAGGTCTCTTCACCAGTCTGCTTTGTAGAAGCTGTGAGCCACCCCTGACGAACTGTGCTGAGTGTATGATTGCCTGCCTGAGGTGTGGCAGTAACGGGATTGGCCGTATCCGGGGCTGGCTGGTGGAAGAGACCACCCACTGAGGTGCCGACTGAGGAAGGAAGGAAGGAAGAATTATTAGGGAAAGCGCCAAGTCATTACGACTATATAGCAATGGAAAGGGGTCAGGATAAGGAATTGGGATGGGACGGGGGAAGGAATGGTGCCCCAACCACTTGAATGGTCGGCGATTGACCGCCGACCTGCAAGAAGCGAGACCGTCGCTCTACCGTCCAGCCCAAGTGATTGGGGTGCCGACTGAGGAGGGTGACCAGCGAGTCACACGAGGCTCCTGCTTAGGGCTCGCAACCCTAGTATTAGTCGTAGAGTGGCCTGACAGCAGAGCTGACTAGCACCTGCCAGCTACAGGCTGGATTGTGATTGTAGGCCATCACGACGAGGCACCCAGTGGGACTGGGATTTGGCTGGCCTGTGGCCAGGGTAGATTCGTCGTAGTCATAGTGGATTCATCGTGGGCTACGGAAGCAGAGACCAGGGCTACCCAGAAGAAGCATCGCTGAGTGTTGAGCGTCTTCAGAGAGGGAGACATCATTGTACATAGTGTAGTAATACATCCGTCTAAGTTTTATATTTTATATGGTGGTGGAAATTATATATGGAGGAAAGTGCTAATTTTGTATATTTAATGTACCTTCCTTGATTGTTTTGACTTGCATTACGGAACACACCCCTTGAAAGCCTCTACTAACTTGGGGCCGGATTCCCGAACTCTACTACCATCGGAGAAGAACCCGGTTGCATCCCAGTAGGGCCGTAACATAAATTGGCATCCCCAGCGGGATTCGACCCCTTGTCAAGTATGTTTGACAGGGTTGGTGACTTAGTGCAATCCCCTGTAAATAATTCCCCTGTTTATAATTATTAGGACGTTATACGTCCTGTTCAGTGCAGTGTGATCACGTGCAGTATTGGCAAAGTACAGTGCTCGGTGTGTTAAGTGCTCAAGTGAAGTGGAGTGTTAAAGTGTTCGTGCACCACTTAAGTAACAATGGCAAAAAAAAGTGACCATTGAAGATCTGGACGATGTTCAGGACTTAATGAACAAGGAGGACTGTTGCCAGATTGAAATATCTGGGAAAGCAAGAACTTGTGCTAGTGAGTGCCTATCTGGAGATCAAAATACGTGAAAGTGATACCCGTATTGAGATCTTGTCCAAGGTTCACAAACATTTGAAGGCCAGGGAGAAACATTAAAGCGAGGCACAGAGTACAAAGGAAAGTGAGGTGGTAGTTGCCACTGAAAAGGAAGATAAAGGAAGTGACATTGAAAGTGATGTAGGTGATCTGAATATAAGTTTTCTAACTGTCAAAATGCGTGCCTTAGAAATAAATCGTGAGACATAGTGGAAGAAGCTAGAAATAGAACGTGAAATGAAAGAAAAGGAAATGGAAATAAAACGTTTGGAATTACAAGAGAGAGAAAAAGAAAGAGAAGGAAGAGAGAAAAAGAGAAGAATGGGAAAGAGAAGAGAAGGAAAGAAAACACGAGTTAGAAATATTGCGATTAGGTGGTCAGAGGAAAACTACTGAAACAAGTAGTTTCGACCCAGTAAAAAATATAAAAATGGTCCTAAATTCAACAAAAAGAAAGTTTCGAAGTTCTTCGCAGCCTTCGAGAAAGTTGCAGCCTCTTTGGATTGGCCAAAGGAAAATTGGGCCATCATGATAGTCCGTCTTGACTTGGAAGGCCCAAATTGCCTACTTCACGTTGTCCCTTGATGACTCTGGTGATTACGACAAGGTGAAGAAGGTAGTGCTCATGGCTTACCAGTTGGTGCCTGAGGCTTATAGGCAGAAGTTCAGGAACCTAAAGAAGACCGCGGAGCACACGTTCACAGAGTTTGCGACCATCAAGGAACGGCTTTTTCAGGAGTGGTGTGCTTCTCAGAAGGTGAAGACAAAAGAAGACCTCGAGCAGCTCGTACTGCTAGAGGACTTCAAAGACTGCCTATCAGGAGACCTGAAGACGTACCTAGAGGAGCAGCAGGTAGACCTTGAGCGCGGCAGCTACTATGGCTGAGTACATCTTAACGCATCGATCCTCTACTAGGTATGTCCCGAAGAGTCACCCACTTCTGTTTGGCAAATCTCGTCCAGAAGAAGAGAGACCTGTCCCACAAAGTGCTATGAAGACGCCCCCAAGTAGTCCCCGAAGGACTAGTCCTAGCAGTCCGAGACACCGTAGTCCAAGGAGGAATGTAGTGTGTTGGACTTGTGGGCAGAAAGGACACATTGCTGCTATGTGCCAAGGCAGAAGAGGTAGCGGTCCACGTAGGGAAGTGATGCTGATGGGTTGTGTGACACCACCAGTGGGAACCCAGTCTCTGATGACTAGTCAGGAAGGACCAGGATTGTTTGCCCCTCACACTTCAGGCGGGTATGTAAAGAGTGATCATACTGGTAGATCAGTTGTAGTGCTCAAAGATAGTGGAGCAGCCCAGTCCCTGATTGTGAGAAACTCGTTACCCGAGGGAGTGAGTGTAGATGGGAGACAAAAGGTTGTCCTGGTTGGGTTTCTTATAACACGGTACGTTGCCCTCTTAGTGCCGGTACATCTAGACTCGCCTTACTTCGGCAGCACATGTGCGTTGGCAGTAGTTGATACCCTGCCTATAGCTTTGATTGACGTGATACTAGCCAACGATTTAGTGACAGGATGGGACTACGATAATCTCAAGATTGTGGATGAGTCAGCCGGAGCAGCAAGAAGGTCTGAGGTAACAGCAGGAATTGGTAATATCCAGGTACAGGCAGATGTACAACTACTTGTTTAATTCTTCCTCTCACCAACAGATAGACAGCATTCCGACAGATTCTCCTGTTTCTTCTCCCGACAAGAAACATGGGGTTATGGTGACAGGAGCGACTGAGCAAGAGGAGAGGCCTCGTGTACAAGCACCCACGGATACCCAAGAGTCTGGAGTGACGGCAGATGAGTACTTGCGGTATGACAAGGTACAATGTTTATTGAACCGGCCAGAGATTCCCCAGACGTCAGAGGTATGTGAAGTAGGTGCGAAGGCTCTAGGGCACTCTTTGATCCAAGCCAGGCTAATGGAGATCGCCAGCTATGGACGCGATAGGCTCGTGAAGCTTATTCCTAAATGTTTCTTGACGGTATTTTGTTTAATTCTTATGTGTGTTCTAAGTAAGGACCAGTGGACAACCCGACAGATGATGGTTCCTATGAACATCGTGAAGAGACCCCAGGGATTAGAGACTTGCACTGTGAGTGTTGTAGTCGACGATGGGACCTGGAAGGTGATGGTGGATACAGGGAGTGGGAGAAATGATATTATGAGTGACTGTTTCCGACAGGTTGACACCCCCTGTGTGATTGCCGAGCCTGGATTCAGCGTTACACGAAATGTTGGTCGACCTGATGGTGGCAGTGCGAACACCATCTTCAATGTACAAGGAGCCCTGTTGGGACTAGGTGTGGGCCTAGTAGACGGTTATGCTTTAAGTACCGACTTAACAACTATCGTTGTTACTCCAAATTATCGGTCCCCTGTATTCCAGGTTCCCGTCTCCTGAAGGACTACCGGACTGGTATAAGAAATGCCACCTGCGACCATCCACCAGTGGTGCCACGACACAGGGAGGTGTCAAGGCACCCCAGATTGTGCAACTGCCGAATCTTACTAAAGACACGTGAGATAATTATACCCCTGATTACCATCTCAGTGAGGTTGTGGGAAGTCACATCAAGCAGGTCATTGCCTATGATCTTCAAGTTTTCCTTGTGCCAGAATCTCCAATTAGGGCAGTTTTGCGGACAAGACATCCTCGCCACACCAGTCCTTGTTTATGTGAGTCCATTCGGAGTAGTACCAACGTACTAATTTGGTTTGTTTCCCTTTTTTTAGAAACCCAAACCAAATTCTTTTGGTGGGGAGGTTTTACGAACCTAAATTGCCTCACCCGCACGAAGCCATGAAGTCCCACGCATCTGTGAGTCCGCTCCCGAAAACCCCCCGCACCATGGACAACGCCATCCTAGCGATGACCAGAGATACTGGCAATATGTGCTGGATGCCTGTCTTAGTCGGTCTCTTGAAGTAGCCGCTGCTAACCTCTGGTGAGGTGATGCTTAGACAGTGAACGCCATCTATGGAGCGAAGAGGTGGACGTTTGTGTCTGAGCTAATAAGTGAAGTTTCCTAGTTTTCCCAATATTGATGACTTATCCACTTTCAGAGTCAACCTAGGACGGTTGTGAGGTGCATGGAGTCAGTCTACCCAAGGCAGCCAAGGTCTCTTCACCAGTCTGCTTTGTAGAAGCTGTGAGCCACCCCTGGACGAACTGTGCTGAGTGTATGATTGCCTGCCTGAGGAGTGGCAATAACGGGATTCGCCGTATCCGGGCTGGCTGGTGGAAGAGAACCACCCACTGAGGTGCCGCTCTGAGGAGGGGACCAGCAAGTCACACGAGGCTCCTGCCTAGGGCTCGCAACCCTAGTATTAGTCGTGAGTGGGCCTGACAGCAGAGCTGACTAGCACTGCCAGCTACAGGCTGGATTGTGATTGTAGGCCATCACGACGAGGAACCAGTGGGACTGTGATTTGGCTGGCCTGTGGCGAGGGTAGATTCGTCGTAGTCATAGTGGATTCATCGTGGGCCACGGAAGCAGAGACCAGGGCTACCCAGAAGAAGCATCGCAGAGTGTTGAGCGTCTTCAGAGAGGGAGACATCATTGTACATAGTGTAGTAATACATCAGTCTAAGTTTTATATTTTATATGGTGGTGGAAATTATATATGGAGGAAAGTGCTAAATTTGTATATTTAATGTACCTTCCTGATTGATTTGACTTGCATTACGGAACACACCCCATGAAAGCCTCTACTAACTTGGGGCCGGATTCCTAAACTCTACTACCATCGGAGAAGAACCCGGTTGCATCCCAGTAGGGCCGTAACAAGCTTCTGATATTAAATTATAATTGTTTAATTGTAACAAAACAATTTCTGAATGTTGCTCATTTTTTATCTCTTCTTTGATACTATGTTTAAAATTTTCCCTACAATTTTTTAAGGAAAATTCACACGTTTAAAAAAGTATGAAATAATTCGAATCCCTTAATTTTATATTCAGCTACTTATTGCCTGTTTTCTTCTTTCATCCATGTTTCACTTAGTGCAGTGATATCAACATAATATTTATGTGCATACAAGAACATTAATCTGTTTCTACGACTCTTTATTGGTTTAGTACACCTTAAGGTGTGATATATTGAAACCCGTCTCCGAGCCTCTTTATTTTTACCCAAACTGTTTTCCTGCCAACAGATGCTTTGTGTCTCTTTTTCCACAAGTCTTAAATTATTATATTTATTTTCGAATAGGTTCATGTTGTATAAACCCTCCTTACGGAGGAAATGCTGTCTTGCGCACGCTCCTTCTTGTTAGTGACACTCTCTCTACCTGTAACTCGAATGGCATCCACTTGATTAATTATTCCTATTTACTTACCTAGTTGTGCTTGCAGTGGTTGAGCTCTGGCTCTCTGGTCCCGTCTCTCGACTGTCAATCAACTGGTGTACAAATTCCTGAGCCTACTGGGCTCTATCATATCTACACCTGAAACTGTGTATGGAGTCAACCTCCACCACATCACTGCCTAATGCATTCCATCTGTTAACTACTCTGACACTGAAAAAGTTCTTTCTAACGTCCCTATGGCTCATGTGGGTACTCAGTTTCCACCTGGGTCCCCTTGTTCGTGTTCCACCAGTGTTGAATAGTTTATCTTTACCTACCCTGTCAAATCCTGTGAGAATTTTGTAGGTAGTCCATATTTTCCTTAACTCTTCTGTCGTCCCCTCAGCTCGGGTCTGAGGGGTATGAGCTATGAGGAACCTATGAGCACGCTATGAGGGTATGAGCTCATATCCCTCAGTTAAGAGGTATGCCTGGTGGCATACCTCTTAACCTTTTCTAACATCGTTTTCTGTTTGACTAGATGTGGACTCCACGCTGGAGCCGCATATTCCAGTATTAGTCTGACATATGTGGAATACAAGGTTTCTTGCACAATGATTCCTTACACAAGATTCTCAAGACAGTTCTTGTGTTTGCCAGCCTTGCATACGCCGCTGATGTTATCCTTTTGAAGTGGGCTTCAGTTGACAGGTTTGGTGTGATATCAGCCCCCAGATCTCTCTCGTTTTGACTCTTGAAGGATTTCCTTTCCCAGCTGGCACCTTGTGTTTGGCCTCCTGCTCCTTCTGCTTAGCTTCATCAATTTGCATTTGTATCCATCTAGTAGCCATTTGTTGGACCATTCCTTTAGTCTGTCCAGGTCATTCTGTAGCCTCTGGCTGTCCTCTTCTATCTTAATCCTCCTCATAATTTTATCATCATCAGCATACATAGAGAGGAATGAGTCTATACCTTCTGGAAGATCATTTACGTATATCAGAAACAATATAGGGCCGAGTACAGAACCCTGTGGGACTCAACTGGTGATATCACGCCAATCTGAAGTCTCACCCTTCACAGTAACTCTCTGCTTCCTGTTGTTTAGGTACTCCCTTATCCATTGGGGCCCTCTAACACTTACTCTAGCTTGTTTCTCCAGCTCGTGCAACGGTCTTTTATGAAGTTCTATGTCAAACGCATTCTGACAGTCCAAATAATGCACTTTACCCATCCTTGTCTTTCTTGCTTAATGTTTGTTGCTTTGGTCATAGAATTCTATAAATCCGTGAGACACGACTTGCCTTCCCAGAACCCAAGCTGGTGACGTGTTACAAAGTCCCTTCTTTCCTGATGGGCTACCAGGCTTTTTTTCCACGATCTTCTCCATCACTTTGCATGGTATACAAGTTAAGGACACCGGCCTGTAGTTTAGGGCCTCCTTCCTATCCCCCTTTTTGTATATTGGGAATACGTTAGCTGTCTTCAAAGTCTCTGGTATGTCTCCTGTTACCAGTGACCTGTTATACACCATAGATAGTGGCATGCAAAGGTGCTTCTGCCTCCCTCTTTTAGCATCCATGGTGAGATTCAGTCAGGTTCAAGAGCCTTAGTCACAACTAGATGGCGCAGATACCTCCTAACCTCACACATGTCCACGCGTCACACATGTAGACACACATGTGGATATGTTTATCCACATGTGAGACCTTACGTACCTCCGCTTGTTCGTTCGTGTTCTAACTAGTCTGCTCGAACGTTTGCGAATGAGTAAACATTCGAATGTTTCTTTCTAGTTGTATTCTATAAATTTGTAGTTGTATTTGTTTAGTTCGGCGACAACTTATTTAAGAAAATATGAATAAAGGACGACGACGTTTCGGTCTGTCCTGGACCATTCTCAAGTCGATGGGCAGAGAATGGTCAATTCTCATCGACTTGAGAATGGTCCAGGACGGACCGAAACGTCGTCGTCCCTTCACTTTCTAGTGTGTAGTTTGGTCAACATACTTCAGCCACGTTGTGACTCATCTCCTGCCAATGAAAAAAGGACATTTCAATTGGGTAACGACGCACAGTAGAGGACTCCTATTCATATCAACCCAGACGGAGTCATATAGTAGGCGTCCATCAGTCTCGGGAGACTATGGAGTTGTGCTCTGGTTGTCGGTCTGGAGTGGCCTCTCCAGGGCGCAAAGCCAGGGTAGGTTAATACGGGGGAGAAGCTGTTACCCATGCAGCAGGTCCTTCCCTCTCCACGACGCCAAAAGTCTCCAATGGAAAGGCAAACGCCAATACGATGTGCATTCATATATGCACAACGAAAGGTCAGTTGACATATTTATGAAAAAATCTTTTGCTATTGACTGGTGGGATGAAACTTGCGTCCTGAATGGCCCCCAGACACACGCATTACCCACTGCACCATGATATGCTTAACAAGATGACCTGAAGTCCATCTTTACTCAGAAGAGTTATAACCCAACCAGCTGGTACCCAAATTACTGTTTTTTTTGTTTACATGTTAAGTGTTGCAATTCTCTAATTGTGAATCTAAGCTCTTTGTAATGTTAAGTTAAAGTTCATCACACAACACAGATTTGTTGTTCGTCTGTGTTCCCTTTATTAAAGAAATAGAATAAATGGTAGAGTTCTATAATAGATAAAACAATGTTAGAACACTCACACACACACAAAATGGGTCGTCCTAA
>WNGS01162050.1:103375-108375 GCA_020271785.1 Procambarus virginalis
AACATGGCAGTTAACACTATAATTGAGAAGGCAGCCTCTGCTGCCTGTAGAAATAGATCCCATCTGCTCATCATGGGAGACCTCAATCACGGAAAGATAGACTGGGAGAACAAGCAACCGCATGGAGGAGAGGATACATGAAGAGTCAAACTAATGGAGGTGGCGACAAGAAACTTTCTAAGCCAACAAGTCAGGGAACCCACTTGGATAAGAGGAAACGATGAACCAGCGAAAATCGACTAGTCTTCACTCTGAACGACTCCGACATAAGAGAAATCGGCTATGAGGCCCCAGTAGGAATGAGCGACCACAGTGTACTGGCGATTGAGTATCTGGTTGAGGAAGGGTTATTGAACTCGAGGAGGGGTACTGAAAAGAAAAAACTGCCATTCCAAAAGGGAAACTATGAGGAATTAAGAAAATTCCTAACAGAAATATAATGGGAAACAGATCTCAGGGGAAAGATGGCCCAAGACATGATAGACTTCATCACGCACAAGTGCAAGGAAGCAGCAAATAAGTTTGTCCTATTCCAAAAGGAAACCAATGAAATGAAGATGAGAAACCCATGGTTTAATCAGAGATTTAGGCTAGCTAAGCAGCAAAGTAAAAGGGCATGGAGAAGGGAAGGGAACTATCAAAGGGAAAGCGCCAAGTCATTACGACCATATAGCACTTGAAGGGGGTCAGGATAAGGATTTGGGATGGAACGGGGGAAGGAATGGTGTCCAACCACTTGAACGGTCGGGGATTGAACGCCGACCTGCATGAAGCGAGGCCGTCGCTCTACCGTCCAGTCCAAGTGGTTGGACTAGGGTATGGAGAAACTATAGGAATAACAGGACACTTGAGAGCAGAGAAAGATACCAGAGTGCCAGGAATGAATATGTCAGGATGAGAAGAGAGGCAGAAAGACAATACGAAAATGACATCGCAAGCAAGGCAAAGACTCAGCCTAAATTTCTGCACAGCCACATCAGGAGAAAAACAACAGTAAATGAACAGGTAATGAAAATAAGGATAGGGGCAGAAGGATTCACTACAAACTACAAGGAAGTGTGTGAGGAACTGAATAAGAAATTCTAGGAGGTCTTCACCTTAGAGCAAGGAGAGATTCCAGAGATAAGAGAGGGAATAGTTAACCAGGAACCACTAGAAGAGTTTGAGATTACCAGCAGGGAAGTAAGGAAGTGTTTGCTAGAGTTGGATGTGACAAAGGCTATAGGCCCAGATGGAAACTCCCCTTGGATACTAAGGGAAGGAGCAGAAGCACTGTGCCTGCCACTCTCCATAGTGTAATCACTGGCAACAGGGAACTGCCAGAAATTTGGAAGAGAGCTAATGTAGTTCCAATATAAAAGAAAGGGGATAGGCAGGAGGCACTGAACTACAGGCCAGTGTCCCTAACCTGCATACCATGCAAGCTGATGGAGAAGATTGTGTGAAGAAAGCTAGTGGAACATCAGGAGGGAAAGAACTTTGTAACACAGCATCAACATGGGTTCAGAGATGGCAAGTCCTGCCTCACAGGGCTAATTGAATTCTATGACCAGGCAACAAAAATCAGGCAAGAAAGAGGGGGTGGGCAGACTGCATATTTTTGGATTATCAAAAAGCCTTTGATACAGTACCACACAAGAGGTTAGTGAAATAGCTGGAGATGCAGGCTGGAGTGAAAGGGAAGGTACTCCGTTGGATAAGGGAGTACCTAAGTAACAGAAGATAACGAGTCACTGTGAGGGGTGAGGTCTCGGATTGGCGTGACGTCACAAGTGGAGTCCCGCAGGGGTAAGTCCTTGGACCAATACTGTTTCTGAAATATGTGAATGATCTCCCAGAGGGTATAGAATCGTACTCTCAATGTTTGCTGATGATGCAAAAATTATGAGGAGGATTGAAACAGAGGATGATTGTAGGAGGCTACAGGACGACCTAGACAGACTGAATGAATGGTCCAACAAATGACTGCTAAAGTTTAACCAAAGTAAATGCATGGTAATGAAACTAGGCAGTGGAAACAGGAAGCCAGACACAAGATACAGAATAGGAGATGAAGTACTTAATGAAATGGAAAGAGAGAAAGATCTAGGAATTGATATCACACCAAACCTGTCTCCTGAAGCCCACATAAAAAGAATTATGTCTGCGGCATATGCGAGGATGGCTAACATCAGAACAACCTTCAGGAACCTGTGTAAGGAATCGTTTAGAATTTGTACACCACATACGTAAGACCGCCTGGAGTGTGCGGCCCCAGCATGGAGCCCGTACCTTGTCAAGAACAAGACGAAGCTGGAAAAAGTTCAGAGGTATGCCACTAGACTAGTCCCAGAACTAAGAGGCATGAGTTACGAGGAAAGGCTGCGGGAAATGCACCTTACGACACTGGAAGACAGAAGAGTGAGGGGAGACATGATCACTACCTACAAAATCCTCAAGGGAATTGACAGCGTCAAGACCAATCCTGGAGTATGCAGCTCCAGCCTGGAGTCCATACCTAGTTAAACACAAGACAAAGTTAGAGAAGATTCAGCGGTATGCCACCAGGCTCGTCCCGGAACTGAGAGGAATGAGCTACGAGGAAAGGCTAAAGGAGCTGAACCTCACATCCCTGGAAAACAGAAGAGTAAGAGGAGACATGATAACCACCTACAAAATTCTCAGGGGAATTGACAGGGTGGACAAAGACAAACTCTTCAGCACGGGTGGGACACTAACAAGGGGACACAGGTGGAAACTTAGTACCCAGATGAGCCATAGAGACGTTAGAAAGAATTTTTTCTGTGTCAGAGTAGTTAATAAATGGAATGCACTAGGAAGTGATGTGGTGGAGGCTGACTCCATACACAGTTTCAAGGGTAGATATGATAGAGCCCAGTAGGCTCAGGAATCTGTACACCAGTTGATTGACAGTTGAGAGGCGGGACCAAAGAGCCAAAGCTCAACCCCCGCAAGCACAATTAGGTGAGTACACTTAGGTGAGTACAACACACGACCGTCAATAACAAAGATGGCCGCCACCACAGGGAAGGTAAACACACCAACAGATGATTGTTTCAAAGGAATCTCGCCACACGATATAAGAAAAGGAGGTTTTCTTGGCAGGTTAGAGATAATTGAGAACATGCTAAAGAAGTATGAAAAAAGTATCTGAATTAGAAGATGAAAATGGAGCTCTCAGGAGTGAGTGTCGCAATTTAAATGAAGTATTCTTCAGCAAGGTAAGAAAATTACTGCCTTAACGAACAATGTAAAGATACAGGAGGAACAAATCAAGGAACTAGTAAAAGAAAATGACGTATGGAAAATGAAGAGTAAGGAATTTGACGAAATTAACAAGAAAATAAACTCACATGGTGACCAACTCCAAGGAACATAGTGAGCTAACATAGAGTTAGGCAAGGATATACAATGACAAACTTTATTGACAACTCACATAGAGAGAGTAAATAAAGAACTAGAAAAGTACAAAGAGGAAATTAAAAAGACTTATCTGCAAGTTGTAAAAGAGAAAGAGACAGTCAATTAAGTGTTTTTGGAAGTCAAAACCAGAAATGACCAACAAGAAGCAGAAATTAGACAAGCAATTAAGAAAGAACTGGTAAACAGCAGTAAATTAGTACAAAACAGTACAGACAGACGCAAGTCCATAATAATTTTCGGGTGTTTAGAATTAGAATTGTTCTAATAGTCCAGAACTGGAATTAACGTCCATCTGTCCTCTAAGTTGAGGCTTTTTATAGGTGAAGGTTCAAATTCAAGTTCAAGCATGTTTAATGAGACAAGAAAATAATACATCTCAAAGGGATAGAGTAGCTTAGGCTATTTCTACCCCAAACCTTTATTGCCAACAGCATTTGTTGTTCCCAGGGGGTCACCCATCCAAGTATTAACCAAATCCAACGATGCTTAACTTCGCTGATCTTAGGTAAAGGCTTTAGGGTAAGCCAGCCAGCGTGTTGGTGGTGTGTAGAAGTGGTGTTTTGTGGAGGACTGTGGAGGACTGTGAAGGACTGTGGAGGACTCTGGAGGACTGTGGAGGACTGTGGAGGACTGTGGAGGACAGTGGAGGACTGTGAAGGACTGTGGAAGACTGTGGACGACTGTGGACGACTGTGGAAGACTCTGGAGGACTCTAGAGGACTGTGGAGGACTGTGAAGGACTGTGGAGGACTCTGGAGGACTCTGGAGGACTCTGGAGGACTCTGGAGGACTCTGGAGGACTCTGGAGAACTCTGGAGGACTGTGGAGGACTGTGAAGGACTGTGAAGGACTCTGGAGGACTGTGAAGGATTGTGGAGGACTGTGAAAGACTGTGGAGGATTGTAAAAGACTGTGGAAGTCTGTGAAGGAATGTGGAGGACTGTGGAAGGCTGTGAAGGACTGTGGAGGACTGTGGAGGACTGTGGAAGAGTGTGGAGGACTGTGGAGGACTATGGAGGACTGTGGAGGACTGTGGAGGATTGTGGAGGACTGTGAAGGACTGTGGAGGACTGTGGAAGACTGTGGAGGACTGTGGAGAACTGTGGAAGACTGTGGAGGACTCTGCAGGACTGTGGAGGACTATGGAGGACTGTGGAGGACTGTGGAGGACTGTGAAGGACTGTGGAGGACTGTGAAAGACTGTGGAGGACTGTGAAGGACTGTGGAGGACTGCGAAGGACTGCGGAGGACTGTGAAGAACTGTGGAGGACTGTGGAGGACTGTGAAGGACAGTGGAGGACTGTGGAAGACTGCGAAGGACTGTGGAGGACTGTGGAGGACTGTGAAAGACTATGGAGGACTGTGAAGGAATATAGAGGACTGTGGAGGACTGTGGAGGACTGTGGAGGACTGTGGAAGACTGTGGAGGACTGTGGAGGACTGTGAAGGACTATGGAGGACTGTGAAGGAATGTGGAGGACTGTGGAGGACTGCGAAGGAATGTGGAGGACTGTGGAGGACAGTGGAGGACTGTGAAGGAATGTAGAGGACTGTGGAGGACTGTGGAGGACAGTGGA
>WNGS01162050.1:116340-131966 GCA_020271785.1 Procambarus virginalis
GCCTTAGTAGAAAGAGCTTGTGGGCTTGTCCTGCAGCCAGGACAAGCCCACAAGAAGAGAGCTTTCAAAGTAGCATTTCTCGCCTTGACAAACGCTACAAAGACGTATTCACATTAAAATTTTGGTGCTGATCTCAAACACGACAACATCACCCCATCCTCGCTGCCAGAAGTTGTGTGTACAAGTTTTAATTGTGTTCTAAATCATTACAATTTTAATTCCCGAGATCAGACTTTGCAGAAATAATCAGTCCAAATTCTGGTATAAGGAAAAATGCTTCAATGGTGCCAGTGGGAGGGACGGAGATGGTGGAGACGTTGGGGGGGGGGGGCGTGTGGATGTGTTCACCTGGTTGTGCTTGCGGGGGTTGAGCTCTGGCTCTTTCGGCCCGCCTCTCAACTGTCAATCAATCAAATTTATTTTCTCTACACACACACACACACACACAAACACACACACACACACACACACAACCACCACCACCCACACACACACACCACACACACACACACACACACACACACACACCACACACCACCACACACACACACACACACACACACCACACAACACACACACCACACACACACACACACCACATCACCACACACACACACACACACACACACACACACACACACACACACACCACACACACACACACACACACACCACCACACACACACACACACACACACACACACACACACACATACACACTGACTCCATACACAGTTCAAAGTGTAGATGATGATGGAGCCCAGATAGGCTCATGGAATCTGTACACCGTGTTGATTGACAGTTGAGAGGCGGGCCAAAGAGCAAAGCTCAACCCACGCAGCAAACCAAACTATAGTGAGTAGACAATTATGGACGAGTATACACACCACACACACACAACGTATCCACCCTACCTGCCCTAACCGCAACTCCCTGGCCCCCCCCTCCCCAGCCCCACCCCCACTGCCCCACCCCATTCTACTCTGTTAACCCCTTCCCCATTCGCCATCTTTCCCCCCTCCCACCTTTGCCTCCCAGTTGTCCCCACCTCCCTCCTATCATATCCCATACCCTCCCCCTATCCTACCTTACCCCCACTCACCCCGTATCCTCCAAGACCCCCCTATCTCCTGTAGGAGCGACCAATACCACTTACCTGTCCCCCCTCCTCCCCTGAAACCCCCACCCCCTCAGCCCCAAATTCCTCTACGACCCTGCAAACCATCTCACAGATCTTCTCCCCCACGGAAAAGCTTCCCACACCAGGAGAATGCTCGCCAAGAAAGGGACAAGAAATGAACTGAAGAAAGTGAGCTTCAAGGCAGATGTACACTAACATAGATGGGATTACCAAATAAAACAGTGAACTCGGAGAATGGGCACTAGAGGAAAACCGCCAAGACATAATAGCACTCACAGAAACCAAACTAACGGAAACCATAACAAACGCAGTGTATCCACAGGGTGCTCCTATGTAGTGGAGAAGAGAGAGGAGAAGGGAGGAGGAGGAGGGGGATGTGCATTTGCTACTAAGAGAAGGATGGAGTTTCCAAAGCGCCGGTAATTCAGAACTGTGAGAGTTTCAGTGACTACATATCAGGCAACCATAACATCTGGAGGACAGAAAATTATAGTAGTAGTCATAGTAATAACCCCCCCCCCCCCCACCGAATGACAGAAGACCTAGACAGGAAAATGATAGAAACAACATCAATATAATATATTGATGTTGGCCACCATCAATATAATAATGAGAGCAGCTTTTGTGGCTAACAGGAACGGATCCAGACTTCTAATCATGGGAGACTTCAACCATGGAAAGATAGAATGGAGGGAATCAGAGACCCACTGGAGGCCCAGACACATGGAGGACTAAGCTGGCCTGTGATGTGGGCAGCAAGACCTGTTTCTAAGTCAACACGTCAAGGGACCGACAAGAATGAGAGGAGGGGATGAACCAGCCTGGCTCGATCTGATATTTCTACCCTAACGAGTCCGGATATAAGGGAAGTGTTAATTTGGAAGCCCCTCTGGGAATTGAGTGATCATGGTGTATTGAGCTTTGAGAACCTGGTTGAGCTAGGAATTATCACCCCCAGAAAAAAGAACTGGGAAGGCAACGGGCTGGCGTACCGGAAAAGGAACTATGAGGAGATGAATGAAGTCCTATGGGATATACATCGGGACACAGTGAACTCGGAACCAATCCGTACATGACATGATGGACTATATCACACAAAAGTGTCCATGAGGCTGTATGCAGGTTTGTCCTAGCCCGAAAGGAAAAAACAGAAGCAAAGGGAGAATCCGCTGGTTTAATTAGGGAATGTATGAAAGCACAGGAGCTGACAAAGGGCATGGAGGAACTTCCGTAATAACAGAACACCAAAATTTAGAGAGAGATACCAGAGACCTAGGAACGAGTATTGTACGTGTGAGAAAAGCAGCTGAGAAAGGTATGGCTACCATGATATATCCATAAAGCCAAGACCGAAAGTCTTACTACACAGTCACACAGGAGAAGACAACAGTGAAGGAAAACGTGATGAAACTTAAGGTGGGCCGAGGCAGGTACACAGCAGAATGACAAAGAGGTGTGGTAACAACTCATACAGAAGGTTCTTTCCAGGAGGTCCTTACAATAGACCAGGGCGTATAGGTCACGGCGCTGCGAGAGGTGGCAGCAAACAGGTGACCTTGGAAAGGTGCCGAATTACAAGAGATGACTGTCAAGATAGCATCTCTATTGGAGCTGGATGTGAAGAAAGCTGTTGGCCGGATGGAATCTCGCCATGGTATTGAAAGCGTGTGCAGGAGCACTTTGCGTTCCACTCTCCATAGTGTATAGTAGGTCCCTGGAAACGGGAGGAAGATCTACCAGAAATATGGAAGACTGCTAATGTAGTACCAATATTTAAACAGGGTGACCAGCCAAGAGGCACTGACCTACACGCCAGTGTCCTTATACTTGTATACCATGCAAGGTGATGGAGACAGATTGTGAGAAAAAACCTGGTAACAACTCTGGAGAGAAGAGACTTCGACACAACCCAGGACAACATCTGGAGTTCAGGGAGGGTCAATCTTGCATTACAGGCTTGACAGAATTCCACGATCAGGTGACAAAAAGTAAGCAGGAAAGAGACGGATGGGCGGGACTGGCATAGATTTTGATTGGACTGTCGGGCAAACAACCTTTGACACAGTACCCCATAAAACGTGTGATGCATAAGCTGGAGAAACAGGAAAGAGTAACAGGTAGGGTGCTCCAGTGGATAGGGAGTACCTAAGCAATTAGGAAGCAGAGAGTTATAGTGAGGGGTGAGACCTCAGATATGGCGTGAAGATCACCAGATGGAGTCCCACAGGGCTCTGTACTCGGTGATCCTGTTTTCTGATATACGTAAATGATCTCCCAGAAGGATATAGACTCATTCCTCTCATGTTTCGCTGAGAGCCAAAATTATGAGAAGGATTAAGACAGAGGAAACAGCTTGAGGACTTCAAGAAGAACCCTGGACAAGCTGCAGGAATGGTCTGAAGCAAGATGGTTGTTAGAGTTTAACCCAAGCAATGTATATGTAATGAAGATAGGGTAGGAAGCGGAGACCAGAACAAGGTATGATCACGTTGGGAGATGAAGATTTTTCAAGAAGTCAGAGGAGAGAGAAAAGACCTAGGGGCGATGATATACACCCAGACCTGTCCTCTGAAGCCTATATCAAACGGATGACTAGCATCAGAGCATATGCCAGGTTGGCTAACATAGAACGGGCCCTTAGAAACTTGTGTAGGACTCTTCAGAGACGATATACCACAGATCTCGAGCCAATCCTGGAGTATGCGCTCCAGCATGAACCGTCCATATCTAGTCAAGCATTAAGACTACACTGGAAAAGTTCAATGGTTTGCCACCAGACTAGTACCCATTGCTGAGAGGTATGAGGCTACGAGGGAGACTACGGGAATTAAACCTCACTCATGTTGGAGACAGAAGAGCTTAGAGGGGAACATAAGATCACCACATTCAAGATTCTCCAGGGAATTACGACAGGGATACAAGACAAACTATTTAACACAAGGGCTATCGCACTAGGGACACAGGTGGAAAATGAGTGCCGAAGGAGCCACAGAGACGTTTAATAAAGAACTTTTTTAGTGTCAATGTGAGCGGACACATGGAATGCATTAGGCAGTGATGTGGTGGAGCTGACTCCATACACAGCTTCAAGTGTAAGATATGATAGAGCCCAGTAGGTCAGGAACCTGTAACCAGTGATTGGACAGTTGAGAGGCAGGGACCAAAGAATCCAGAGCTCAACCCTCGCAAGCACAAGCTAGGCAACGTAGAGTAAGTACACACACTCCACTATACACACCCAGGAAGCAGCCCGTAGCAGCTGTCTAATCCAGGTACCTATTTACTGCTAGGTAACAGGGCATCAGGGTGAAAGAAACTCTGCCCATTTTTTCCCCATCGCCGGGGATCGATCCCCGCGCCCTTAGGATTACGAGTCCCAGCGCTGTTCCTCATCCACTCAGGCCCCAATATGTGTGGGAAGGGATGGCGGTCTCTGGGAAAAGTCTGGAGGAGACATGTTTCTTTGCCGGCAGTTTCAGTGCTCGGGAATATTTAGCATCAAAGAGGAGCGACACCGGCTCTATCAGGCCAGGACGTTCTCTGTAATTTCCATACTCATTATGTCAGTTGGGATATTGAGCATTAGCCCCAAGTCAAGGTGGCATATTTTGTATTGCGTTCTGTCACACTAACCAACACATACACACACAAACTTGGAATAGAGACGGAACTAGGGGAGACATGAGTCACTAGCTTAACAAAATTCCAAAGAGGAACCGGACAGAGGTAGATAATAGATAAATTCTTAACACTGGGGTTTACGCGAATAGGGGACACATGTGGGAACTGAGTGTCCAATGACCCGGAGAAACATTAGAAAGAGCTTTTTCAGTCAGAGTAGATAGTAAATAAGGAAATGCAATTAGGAGTGGATGTGGTGGAGGCTGACTCCCTGTAGCACAGCTTCAAATCTAGATATGATAGAGTCCACGTAGGCTCAGGAATCTGTACACCAGTTGATTGATCCGTTGAGGGCGGGACCGACCAAAGAGCCCAAAGCTCAAGCCCCCGCAAGCACAACTAGATGAGTACCAACTAGGGAGAGTAACACATCACATATAAGGAGGCTTAAGGAGCAAACAGGGACCTGGTCGAGTGGAAAGGAGAGGACAAGGACAAAAATGAAGTGTAATGAAATCCTTAAGGATAAAGATGGGAGGGCTGACCAAGATATTGAAAAGGTTTTCAGGATTGGACGATACAACAAGGAACAGAGACCGTGTGATAAAGGTGATGTTCAAGAGCGAGCATATATATATATATTGGCATATATATATATATATATTGACAGTTGGCATGGGACTATACTTGCGTATCACCCTGGCAGCCACATACATCAACCTCTCTGCCGGCACAGCAGGAGCCGCGGCGACACACAGAGAAAGAGACAAGTCAGCCAGTACAGGCAATTAGATCATCGGTACAACTTCGTTCCAATAGGGTCTGAGACCCTAGGCCCATGGGGAGAGAGTGCAAGAAGGTTTCTAAAGGATCTTGGTTCCAAGCTCATTGACACCACAAGAGACCCTAGAGCGGCAAGTTTTCTCTTTCAGCGCCTCAGTGTCGCGATCCAGAGGGGGAATGCTCGCTGCATCCTCGGTTCCTGCCCAACGTCGGAGGAGTTCGAGGAAATCTACAGCCTCTAGGAAGCGAACTATTTTGTGTCCTCTTAATGCTCATTTTTTTGTATGCAATCAGATATGTAACTGTAAACCTGCTTAATAAAGTGTACACCATAAAAAAGGGGGGTGGTAGGAGAAGCGAACACCTCATGTATTCAGAGTTAAATGGCAAGTTTTTCCCTGAATGCTCGTGTGTCCCTTCTCTGAGGCTGGGGTCCCTATAATTGCACCAGAGGTGGTACCCCCATATATATATATATATATATATATATATATATATATATTATATATATATATATATATATATATATATAATATATAATATATATATATATATATATATATATTATATATATATTATATATATATATAATATAATATATATATATTCTATATATATATATATATATATATGTGGAGCCCCATAGCCTCAGAGAAGAAAATAAAAAGTATTCAGAGGAGACTTTGTGGTTTCTCACTGAACACTAATATTATCTTCTCCTACCACCCCCAATCTTTTGTATGTACACATATATATTTGATTTATTTGAACTTTGTTACAAAAAGGAGTACACTATAGGGTACAAAGATGGTTATCATAAGTTGTCGAGTCCTCCCGCTCCTCAGATGGCGGGCAGGAACCCTGGATGCAGTGCGCATTTCCCCTCTATATCGCCACGCTGAGGCGCTGGAAAGAAAGCTGGCAGCTCTAGGGTCCCTTGTTGTTTCAATGAGCCTAGAACCCAGTTCCTAAAAATAACTGGAGCACTTTTACTCCAGCGCCGAGTGTCTCAGAAGCAATGGAGACAAAATTGAAGTGGTGATCCAGTTCTCTGTACTTACGGGATTGGCTGCTTCCCTGTGGGTGCAGCGCCACCTGGTTGTGCAAAACTGAAGTCAATGTAGGTGTTAGCCAGGGTTGATACGCACACAACACACCACACACACACACACACACACACACACACACACACACACACACACACACACACACACACACACACACACACACAACAACACCACACACACACATATATATATATATATATATATTATATATAATATAATATTATAGATATATATCGTACCTAGTAGCCAGAACGCACTTCTCAGCCTACTATGCAAGGCCCGATTTGCCTAATAAGCCAAGTTTTCATGAATTAATGTTTTCGATACCTAACTACCTAACCTAAACCTAACCTAACTTTTCGGAACCTAACCTAACCTAACCTATAAAGATAGGATAGGTTAGGTTAGTAGGGTTGGTTAGGTTCGGTCATATAACTACGTTAATTTTAACTCCAATAAATAAAAATTGGACCTCATACATAATGAAATGGGTAGCTTTATCATTTCATAAGAAAAAATTTGAGGAAATATATTAATTCATGAAAACTTGGCTTATTAGGCAAATCGGTCCTTGCATAGTTGGCTGAGAAGTGCGTTCTGGCTACTAGGTACGACATATATATATATATATATATTATATATATATATATATATATATATATATATATGTCGTACCTAATAGCCAGAACTCACTTTTTGGCCTACTATGCAAGGCCCGATTTGCCTAATAAGCCAAGTTTTCCTGAATTAATATATTTTCTCTAGTTTTTTCTTAAGAAATGATAAAGCTACCCATTTCATATGTACAGGGTCAATTTTTTTATTGGAGTTAAAATTAACGTAGATATATGACCGAACCTAACCAACCCTACCTAACCTAACCTAACCTATCTTTATTGCTTAGGTTAGGTTAGGTAGCCGAAAAAGTTAGGTTAGGTTAGGTAGGTAGGTTCGGTAGTCCAAAAACAATTAATTCATAAAAAACTTGGCCTATTAGGCAAATCGGGCCTTACATAGTAGCTGAGAAGTGCGTTCTGGCTACTAGGTACGACATAATATATATTATATATTATATAATATATATATATATATATATATATATATATATATATATATATATAATATATATATATATATATATATATATATATATATGTCGTACCTAGTAGCCAGAACGCACTTCTCAGCCTACTATGCAACGCCCGATTTACCTAATAAGCCAAGTTTTCATGAAATATGTTTTTTCGACTACCTAACCTACCTAACCTAATTTTTTTCGGCTACTTACCGAACCTAACCTATAAAGATAGGTTAGGTTAGGTTAGGTAGGGTTGGTTAGGTACGGTCATATATCTACGTTATTTTAACTACAATAAAAAAAATGACCTCATGCATAATTAAATGGTAGCTTATCTTTTCATAAGAAAAAAATAGAGAAAATATATTAATTTAGTAAAACTTGGCTTATTAGGCAAATCGGGCCTTGCATGGTAGGCTGATAAGTGCGTTCTGGCTACTAGGTACGATATATATATATATATATATATATATTATATATATATATATATATATATATATATATATATATATATATATATATATATATATATATTATATATATATATATATATATATATATATATATATATATATATATCCAGGGTTCCAGGGTTCCTGCCCGCCATCTGAGGAGCTGGAGGAACTCGACAACCTATGATAACCATCTTTGTAACCTATATGTAACTCCTTTTTGTAACACAGTTCAAATAAAGCAAATATATATGTGTACATACAAAAGAATGGGGGGTGGTAGGAGAAGAAATATTAGTGTTCAGTGAGAAACCACAAGGTCTCCTCTGAATACGTTTTATTTTCTTCTCCGAGGCTATGGGTCCCCACATTGGCACCAGAGGTGGTACCCATATATATATATATATATATATATATATATATCTTGAGGTTATCTGAGATGATTTCGGGGCTTTTTAGTGTCCCCGCGGCCGGGTCCTCGACCAGGCCTCCACCCCCAGGAAGCAGCCCGTGACAGCTGACTAACACCCAGGTACCTATTTTACTGCTAGGTAACAGGGGCATAGGTGAAAGAAACTCTGCCCATTGTTTCTCGCCGGCGCCTGGGATCGAACCCAGGACCACAGGATCACAAGTCCAGCGTGCTGTCGCTCGGCCGACCGGCTCCCTATATATATATATATATATATATATATATATATATATATATAATATATATATATATAATATCTATATATATATATATATATATATATATATATATATATATTATATATATATATATATATTATATATATATATATATATAGACATATGTCGTACCTAGTAGCCAGAACTCACTTTTTGGCCTACTATGCAATGCCCGATTTGCCTAATAAGCCACGTTTCCTGAATCAATATATTTTCTCTAATTTTTTCTTATGAAATGATAAAGCTACCCATTTCATTACGTACGAGGTCAATTTTTTTTTATTGGAGTTAAAATTAACGTAGATATATGACCGAACCTAACCAACCCTACCTAACCTAACCTAACCTATCTTTATTGCTTAGGTTAGGTTAGGTAGCCGAAAAAGTTAGGTTAGGTAGTTTAGGTAGGTTAGGTAGTCGAAAAACAATTAATTCATGAAAACTTGGCTATTAGGCAAATCAGCCATGCATAGTAGGCTGAGAAGTGCGTTCTGGCTACTAGGTACGACATATATATATATTTATTATATATATATATATATATATATATATATATATATATATATATATATATATATATATATATATATATATATATATATATATATGTCTCATTGAATATGACCACATATTCTGAATTTACTATCTCTGATTAGGGCATCTAGCCTGGGGGCCTCGTAGCCTGGTGGATAGCGCGCAGGACTCGTAATTCTGTGGCGCGGGTTCGATTCCCGCACGAGGCAGAAACAAATGGGCAAAGTTTCTTTCACCCTGAATGCCCCTGTTACCTAGCAGTAAATAGGTACCTGGGTGTTAGTCAGCTGTCACGGGCTGCTTCCTGGGGGTGGAGGCCTGGTCGAGGACCGGGCCACGGGGACACTAAAAAGCCCCGAAATCATCTCAAGATAACCTCAAGATCTATCCCTCTAACTATTTTCTTAGCATCAGGGCTTAGTTGAAATAGGAGTTCTCCATAACTCATTTTCGTTATTTCAAGGTGAAGAAAAGAAGTGAATTACTATAGAATGTATTACACTTTTTTGTACAATTTGCACAACATTTCGAACCTCCATGGTTCAAGTGAAGAGATTTTTCAGGACTGGTTGATTTTATACCCGCACTGGGTCAGGTGACAAGACAATAAAGGTGAAAACATGGGGGGATACAATGTGGGGTGAAACATAAGAACATAAGAATAGAGGTAACTGCAGAAGGCCTATTGGCCCATACGAGGCAGCTCCTATCTACATAAAAAGATTAATCATGTGTAATTGGCCTGTTATGTGGAACGTTGTCTTCTGTGTTGGCATCGTTATGTTCTGGTCTTGTCCTTACTCTCATGGTGGGTAGAGTAAATAGTTCTGTGATTTGGGTGTTCATGGTAGGTTGTTCTATTCTTATGTGAATTGCTTCAAGAATTTGTAATCTTCTTGCATCTTGGGTTTTGTCTATTATGCATGTATTTTTGTTCAACATTTCTCTTGTTAGGGTGATGTCATGGGCTTGTCTCATGTGATTCCTAGGGGCACCGGATTGAAGATGGCATGTCAAACGCCTCGTCAGCTTGGTCGACGTCATACCTATGTACTTAGATTGAAGGTTACATCCTTCGTGGGGGCAAGTGTACATGTATACAACGCTTGACTGCTGTAGAGGGTTCTCTGTCGGCTTCGGGCTGTTTTTGATAAGAAGTTCGGAAGTCTTCTTGGTTTTGTAAAATATTATTAGGTTTTATGTTTGGTTACGAGTAATGCTTTTTACTCCTTTACGGATTATTTCTTTCATTATTCTTTCCTCTTTTATATGTTCACTGTGCATGGTTGATTTGTAATATAATTTTATTGGAGGTATTGTGGTTTCTGTTCTAGGTTCTGGATTATACCAACGGTCCAAGTGTCTTCTTATAGCAGCGTTTATTTCCGCGTTGCTATATCCGTTGTTAACCAATACCTGAGTTACTCTTTCAAACTCTCTACTCACGTTGCTCCAATCAGAGCAGTGGGTAAGCGCTCGACGAATATAAGCATTGAGTCCGGATTTCTTGGCGTTCACAGTTTCGATCAATCTCTTAACCTTTGCTTTCAATTCGGCTGTCACATGTGTAAAAATATGGTAGGTATAAAAAAACAAACGAGTATTCGAATGGAACGTTGTGTCGAAATTTCATAGCAATCGGTGAAGAACTTTTGGAGATTACAGCACATGTTGCTCTTATATCCAACAGATGGTGCTGTTTAAAAAAAAAGATGTTTTTTTTTGTCACAGGTTACGCATATATGTAATAGGTATATAAAAACACGCGCCTATTCGAATGTAACGTTGTGTCAAAATTTCAAAGCAATCTGTAAAGAGGTTTCGAAGATTTCCCTCACATGAAAAACATATGAAAAACACAGTTTAAAAAATGCATGCTTTTTACTGTCACAGACGTGACATCTATATTGTATGTTACTAAAAATCTGCTCGGATACGAATGGAACGTTGTGTGAAAATTTCAAAGCAATCGGTGAAGAACTTTGGATATTAGCGATTTTGAACAAACGAACATTTACATTTTAATTTATATAGATATTCAATATATATATTCCTAGCACCGTCATTCAAGCCCAAACCACCGTAGAGGGAGACACTATGCGTGTCTGTCGATTATTTTGGGAAATTCATAATTAGAGAATATTCACGTTATCTTTCATTGTGTATTTGTTGTAATATTTTCTCCTGCCTGCAGGTAATGGAAGCAGCCAGGGGCCAGATTCACGAATCAATTACTCAAGCTCTTACGAACCTGTTATTCAGCGGCAGGTTTACCCAACGAGTGGTTATACAAAGGAGATAACCCAGCTTCCAACTTGTGAGGTGCGGAGGAGTAGTGAACGTAGCGACGGAAAGGTACCCATCGTGCCTCCCCCTTTGCCAGGGTTGGAACGCTGTGCTTTCGTTTCCCAGCTTAGCGAGCCTCGGCAATCTTCTGTATTCATCACCAATTTAAGCAATTTTACTCCTCCTTTGTTTTCTGGCCTACTGTTAACCCCTGCAAGTGTTCGTGTGTTGGATTTCCAGTTTGCTTGACGACTGCGTTTGTTGGTTAATTGAGTTTGTTGGTTTATTAAGTTTCTTGGTTTATTGGGTTTGTTGTTTATTGGATTTCGAGATGTTGGCAATATTGTTATTACTTATTTTCCTGTCTAAAGGACCCGCTTAGGGACTAATACATGAAGGTCCATTCTCTCTGGTCAAGTCTTATGAAAACTCGTACTTGGAGACGTTGAGGTGTACGCAGCGATGTTGCCATGTAAGCAGTATTATGAGGTTGATGTTTCTGTCTCTGTGAGCTCCCAACGGCTCGCTGCGATGTTTGGACTCATAATAACGGAGGTTCCCACACCTGTCTACACATCTGTCTCCATACTCTTACAACTAACTCTTAGATGGGGCGCTAAATTCTTTGGTAGGTGTCCTAAAACAGCTCAAAACTGATTGATAAAAAGCTATTATCAGATAAAACGCTTTGATTCTACTCAATAATAGGTTAAAACACTTTGATATTGCCCTCCCTTCCCAATGAAAAAAAACAGGCTCCATACAAACACGAATGAATAAAATAAATTGATAAGGCACATAAACTGTACAAAAAATGCAGAACCATACATTTGGCTGACCGGAAATTGGCATTGGCAGTCTAATAATTACACATATAACTGAAAATTGGACTACCTAACATAGTTACCTAAATTCAACCCCATTTATTGAAACCTAACCAAACCTGATAAAGTATCTCAGTACAAATATAAGCCACAGATCCTTACTTCAGTATATAAATTGTCGGAAACGCCTTTAGGAACGTCTAAATTTACACGATTTAATACAGTATAAATACTCTTGAATTCAGACCCACAATTACAGTAACGCATAGCTGTTAACCCATGCACTGCGCATCTGTTTTTGTTAAAAATTTCATGGTGCAGTTGTTAAGGACATATTTTTGTTGTTTTTATAAATGTTCAGCTAATGTTAATGTCAAAATGTTTCCAAATACCAATGTTTTTGTTGTCGGGATTTTGTCAGTTTCTCGCAAGAAAATTTGTAGTGATCAGCTCCACTAAGGTTAGTGATTACTGGACAGTTCCACATAATAATGAATTGGTCAACAATGCCCCAAGATTAATGAATGGTCAACATTGCCACCAGATTAATGAATGGTCAACAGTGCCACCAGATTAATGAATGACAAACAGTGCCACCAGATTATGAATGGTCAACATTGCCACCAGATTAATGAATGACAACAGTGCCACCAGATTAATGCTAGTCAACAGTGCCACCAGATTAATGAATAATCAACAGTGCCACCAGATTAATGAATGGTCAACATTGCCACCAGATTAATGAATGACAAACAGTGCCACCAGATTAATGAATAATCACAGTGCCACCAGATTAATGAATAATCAACAGTGCCACCAGATTAATGAATGATTAACAGTGCCACCAGATTAATGAATGATTAACAGTGCCACCAGATTAATGAATAATTAACAGTGCCACCTGATCAATAAATGGTCAACAATACCACCGAGATGCAGTATGCTGCGTCTAGTATTGACCAAGATATGCAATTATTTGATGCAATGAATTAAAACTAGCACAATAAGTATATAATATATTTTACACATATATTCTTACTGCAACAAGATGCATTCAAATTGGTTTATGCCAAAAATTGGGATTTTCATCCCAGGAAGACAAGTGCATTTTCTTAAGTCGGAAATGGAAAGCTGTCTGGTCAGCTTGTTGTGGTCCAGCCACCGTTATTACACCTAATTATTGGGCTCTTTATTGGGCATCTGGTCTGGAGCCAGCGGGCTCCCTGTGGCCAGAAGGAGTCTTAGTCTGGTTGGGCAGCTGTGAGTCGTTCGCTTCTTTGAAGGTCACAATGCCCTTACCAGGTTTAAACAGCTGTATAAACACCCGCACACAAGCACATGCATGTTAATGCTGAGAGGTAATTGGCGCTTCAGGTATGGACGGCTAGGGGCCAGATTCACGAAGCAATTATGCAAGCACTTACGAACCTGTACATCTATTGTCAATTTTTTGCAGCTTTGTTTACAATTATTAAACAGTTAATGAGCTCCGAAGCACCAGGAGGCTGTTTATAACAATAACAACAGTTGATTGGTAAGTTTTCATACTTGTAAACTGTTTAATAAATGTAACCAAAGCCGTCAAAGATTGAGGAAACATGTACACGTTCGTAAGTACTTGCGTAACTGCTTCGTGAATCTGGCACTAGGAGACGTGGCATAGAAGGATCAGATCTAACAGCCAGGAACAAAATACACTCACACAAAATACACACGTATGAACAAAATACACAACATATATCAGACACTCACACAAATACGTGTTCCAAGCAGGTGTCGCGGTGAAAGGTTAAGAGGGCACCGATAATTCGTTAAACCTGATCATATAAGACGGTGTGATATATGTATTGAATGTTTCAATGCTGTTTTCCATCCCAAAATGAGCTTCTGAGGCAAATTTCAAGGTATATGATCTGGGAAACGATGCAACTTCCACAGAAGGTTTTATGCAGGAAGCGAGACCATCGCTCTACCGTCCAGCCCAAGTGGTTGGGCACTATTCCTTCCCCCCCCTGTCCCATCCCAAATCCTTATCCTGACCCCCTTCCCAGTGCTATATAGTCGTAACGGCTTGGTGCTCCCCCCTGATAAACTCCGTTCCCATTCTTCAACATCCCTGGCCTGATCCTGATCAACCAGGCTGTCATTCATACACCAGGCTGCACGCAGCCGGGTCCAACAGTTTGCTTGACCAGACAAGCAACCGGGAAGTCTAAGCTGGCTTCACTTCATGTCACAATATATGAAAGGAAGGGTGGCTCCCTGAACCCATGCTGGTAGTGGTGTGTTACAATGACTATTTCCCTCCAGATGCTCTACGAGCTGTTTCCTCACGATCTTCTCCATCACCTTGCATGTTATACAAGTTAGGGAAACTGGCCTGTAGTTCAGTGGCTCTTGCATGTCACCCTTTTTGTATATTGGGACTACATTGGGCCGAAGCTATTTGATAGTTTCGGCTATCACCTCCTTATGTCCGGTCGTGATGGTCAAATGGATTAAGGCGTCCTGTACATACCAGTTGCGTTGCTCCTGGCAGTATGGGTTCGAGACACTTCTGGGGTGTAGTTTTCAGTTATATATATATATATATATATATATATATATATATATATATATATATATATATATATCACTGAAAACTCACACCCCAGAAGTGACTCGAACCCATACTGCCAGGAGCAACGCAACTGGTATGTACAGGGACGCCTTAAACCACTTGACCATCACGACCGGACAAAAGGAAGTGATAGCCGAAGCTATATGAACCACTTCCCCCCCGCCGGCACTCGGATGGTAATCTTGGGCATAGCATTTTATCAAATCACCTCATTTTTGGGGGCAACACGTGAGGAACACAAAAATTCTGATATTTTGTGTTCCTCACGTGTTGCCCCCCAAAATTTTTCAGTTGTATCTAGTCCTGGGAACCATTCAGGCTTGTTTGCATATATATATATATATGTCTACCTAGTAGCCAGAACGCACTTCTCAGCCTACCCTACTATGCAAGGCCCGATTTGCCTAATAGGCCAAGTTTTCATGAATTAATTGTTTTTCGACTACCTAACCTACCTAACCTAACCTAACCTAACTTTTTCGGCTACCTAATTTTACCTAACCTAACCTATAAAGATAGGTTAGGTTAGG
>WNGS01162050.1:148515-160256 GCA_020271785.1 Procambarus virginalis
TTCAAAGATAAGTAAGAAAAACTAGATAGAGAACGCTAGATTGTGTGGTTCTGACTACCAAAAACCCTCTATCTATGCATTTCCACATATTGAGACAACAAAGTAAATTTAAGAGGTAGGCAGGAGTGGGAGAAAACCTAACAGACACGAGCTAGAGAGTCAAAGTGAGAGGGGAGAGAGGTAGGAATGAATAAAGAGTAACAAGCGGAATATCTCAGGGATCAGTGCCAAGACTCATTATTTTTTTTATGCTAATGACCAATCCGAAAGAGTTGAATCCTGTGTGTGTGTGTCGATGTTGCTGATGATGCAAAGTTAACGGGAAGAGTCTAGACAGATGAACATGTAAGACACTTTGTGATGACTTAGACGAGCTGCTAAGTTGATCCGATAAAATGATCATTAGAGTTCAACACGAGCAAAGGCAATGGTGATGTATATGAGAACAGGTGCCAGTGAACCATACCGACGAGCACCATTGAGGGGGGAAATACCTCCCTGTAACAACAAGAGCAAATGAAGGTCTGAATGGACACCAAGCAACACTCTGGCGTTACATAACTCTGATTCCGTCAGCAACATTCCTCTTCAACAGCTAAGGTCAGAATATCGTCCAGGAACCTACAATAATGAGGTATTTAGAAACATTTAAATCGCCTACAGGACACCAATGGTCCACGATGACAACTCAGCGTGAAGACCACATATAAAACAGAACACATAATAAAACTGAAGAAGGTTAAGAGGTTTGCAATGAGGCTTGTCCCGGAAATGTGAGGAATGTAGTATGAAGTTAGTCTGAAAGCACTGGACCTGAAGTCATTAAAGCGCAGAGAGAGAGAGAGTTGTTGTTAAGAGAGAGAGAGAGGAGAGAGGCGAGAGAGAGAGAGGAGAGGAGAGCAGTGAGATGAGTAGATGGAGAGAGAAGAGGTAGGAGAGAGATAGAGAGAGGAGAGACATGAGAGAGAGATGACGATGAGAGAGCAGAGAGAGAGAGAGAGAGACGAGAGAGGATTGAGAGAGAGAGAGAGAGAGACAAGAGAGAGAGAGTAGAAACCGGTAAATCATACAATACATACAGCAACGAATAGATAAAAATAAGAAGAGTATCTGAAAAAAAATAGAAAGTACATTGCATATAACAACTTCCAGGCCTTCTTGAGGCCACAAAACATCTCAAGCAGTTCAGAAGCAATGCAAGCAGTGCACACAGTCAGGAACGCCAGGCATGAGAGAGTGCAGTTCAATAAAATAATCGGTCAAACCAGCTGATCTGGGCAATTATCCATAGGCACAGGTGAGGTGTGATTAGGCCAACAAACACCCTTTCCACTATCGAATTATGCATCGTACAACTGGAGCCAATACCTTTGGAGGAAAGCAAAGCAGCCCAGTAAAGATGATTAATATTAAAGTTACTAACCCAAATGCAGATGGAATTACAAACTAAGGGACAGAATTACAGGAAAGTGTGGCAGAAAAGCAGCCATACGAAACTCTCAGGTCAAACAGGAAACGAAATCTTCCCATCAGAATACAATAAGAAAAGATAGGGTGAATAAGGGTGGAGGGGGTGGAGCCCTGCTACAGTTACAGTGGAGCTTGAGGAAGTAAAGCATCAGAGGAAGCCGATCACCAGGAGTACTTTCTAGAATAACAACCCTTTGGGGCAAGAAAATAGTGGTAGCATTGTTTTACAACTCTTATCACTAAACAACAGAAAGTCTAGGTAAGACTTGCTCAACGGTAAGTCTCAACGGTAAGTCTCAACGACCACAGTACCACAGGAGGACGAGAGAAACAGTAGTGCCACTGGAGGACAGTGCCACAGGAGGGCTTCTAATATTTGGGGGACTTCAATTACTGGAGGATTAGACTTCGATATATATAAGACCCCCACAAAGGTGATGGGACGTGGAGACGAGAACTAGTGGACGGAGCAGACAAGCACTTTTTTTTTGTTTTGAGATATATACAAGAGTTGTTACATTCTTGTACAGCCACTAGTACGTTAGCGTTTTCGGGCAGGTCCCTGGATATACGATCCCCTGCCGCGAAGAATCGTTTTTTCATCCAAGTACACATTTGACTGTTGCGTTAAACAGAGGCTACAGTTAAGGAATTGCGCCCAGTAATCCTCCCGGCCCAGGATACGAACCCATGACATAGCGCTCGCGTATCGCCAGGCGAGTGTCTTACCACTACATCCACGGAGACTGAAACACCACGAAACACTATACCACAGAGCCTAGAAGAGTAAGGGGGAGATGACCCACCAGTAGCACTAGACCTCGTGTTTACACAAAATGATGGAGAAATTGGGGAGATTTCAATTGGAATTGGAAAGAAGAACTAAGGGACTTGGATAGACCAAGGAACAGAATGAGAAAAACTGCTATGTGGAAGATACAGTGAGGGATTTTCTAAGGGAATCCATGGGAAAGGGGAGGGGAAGTGGATGGGAACTATCAGGGGAAAGCACCAAGCCATTTTGACTATATAGCACTGGACAACCCGTTCTCGCACTTGCTTACAGTCAATATTGGCTTATTTAATAAGTGCATATGTGACAACTAATTGATTGTGAATATTTTAGTTTATAATTACAATTATTACTTAACCTATACCATTGATAGGTAAAAGTGCGTAAAGTAAAAAAAGTACGTAAAGTACGTAAAAAAAGTAAAATATACGTTGATAAGTAAAAGTACAGTAACCTAACCTATACCGTTGATAGGTTAAGTAATAATTGTAAAATATGAAACAATAAGATCCTTATCTTAACATACTAAGAGGTTAGGTGAGGTCGGTGTTTTCTATGAAGCTTTTCAATGGTAAACTAGAATATTCACAATCAATTAGTATGTCACATATGCACTTATTAATAAGCCAGTATTGACTGTAAGCAAGTGTGAGAACGGGGTTGCACTGGTTAGGGGTCAGGATAAGGATTTGGGATGGGACGGGGGGGGGAGGGGAAGGAAATAGTGCCTAACCACTTGGACAGTCAGGGATTGAACGCCGACCTGCATGAAGCGAGGCCATCGCTCTACCTCCAGCCTCAGGTGGATGAAAGGTGAGATCTCTAAGGAAAGACAAACAAATAAGACGATGGAAGTTATTGTTCAGAAATTTGCAGGTGCAATAGATCTGAACATCCCACTCAAGAAGGAGGTGAACAAAATAGGCAAAGAAAACTCTGGGTATTAAAGGCAGTGCAGAAAATCAAAGGAGAAGACTAAAAAAATCTTGGAACAATGACAGAAAGCGAGGAACAGATCAAAATAAGAACTGCATTAAGAGCCAGAAATGAATACACACCAGAAACCAGAGGGAAACTGACAGGCAATTTGTAAACAAAATTGCAGCGAAACACTAAGAACAAATCAAAACTGTTTTATAGTCATATAAGGTAAAAAAAGGATAATAAGAAACCATGAAATAAGTTAAAAGTACAGTAAGAAACCATGAGATAAGGTTAAAAGTACAGTAAGAAAACATGAGTTAAAGTAAAAAACACAAGGGAGAAACTCTCACAGAAAATTAAAAGAGTGGTGGAAGCAGCATGGAGACCAAAGTTGAGTAATGAGAGGCCAGAGGATATATAGGATGACACAGTAGTCACTATGGAAGAATGATGACACACGAAGGAACCAGCAACTGGACCAGATTTAATATCAGAAAGGCTTCTGGAAGAGGCTGCAGAGATGTAATATCACTCGCTAAGTGATTGTATTCATAAAACACTCGGAAAAGAAAAAAAAAGAGAAACGTTGTTCCAGTATTCAAAAAGGGGGACGAAGAGGCGGCACTAAATCAGAGACAAGTGCCACTGTCATATTATATTCTGTGTTAAGTGCTGAAGAGTATAATCAGGTTGGGAAAAGTGGCGAATCAGGAGAGGATAAACTTCGCATGAAAAACAGCGGCATTGATTTATGAGGGGAAAGTCGTACCTGATAAACTTGATAGAGTTCTTTGACGAGATTTCTAAAATGGACAGGAAAAAGAAGGATGGGAAGATTACATTTTCCAAGACTGTCAATAACCATTTGATACTGTTCCTCATGACAGAAAGACTGGTGTACAAGACAAGGGGAATTAAGCTGGAATAATTGGGAAAACACTAAACTGGGTAAGGGAGTACCTGTTGGACAGAAGACAAAGAGTCACAGACACAGGCGAGGTCTCGACCTGCTGAAATGGAACAAGTGGGGGGTCCCCCAAGGCACTGTCCTGGTACCACTATTGTGCCTAATTGATGTAAATTGCTCATCCGAGAGAGTGAGCTCGTATATGTCAGTGTTTTCAGACGAGGTCAAGAAGGCAGAGGATGTTTGCTTGAGACAAGATAGACCTAAATTAACATTGGAGTCAGTTTTTCTGTAACATTATTATAAAAATGGAATTACGTAAATGAGTAAGTTGTCGCAACGAACAAAACAGACACTGAAACACAAAACAAACTCATACACATATATCATACACACAGAACACACAAAAATACACACACACACACCACACACACTACACACATATATACACACACACACACACTCAGACACACATATGTACACACCACACACTCACAGATAAAATTATAGAAAATATGAGCTAATTAATGTCGAGAAATAAAAACTTGTTGAAAAGTCACAATTTTTTTTAGATTTTATAGGAACCAACGCTGACTAGAGAGAGTTGACATGACTACGTAGTGTGCTTTTCGTATTTTCGTTCCAAAACAACCTTTGAATAGTTTTTTCGGATGACAAACATACCAGTAATTGTTGAGATTAAGCGAAAAAAATCACTTATAACCTACACATCGACTTTCCAAAAGGTGCCGCTAAGGGTTTTCTTTTTTGTTAATTAAAGCAAACAATTCAAATCTATATAAAAAAGGAGCAAGTTGTCTGATGTTAAAGAGGTGGTGATTAGCATTTCCTTTTCTTGACAGATGTTTGGGAGAAAAAAAGGAGCGGTTTAAATGTTGTTGATTTGTTTTGGTAGCGGCGGCAATTTCTTTAATATGAAAGGTTGTGTTGCGCCGACGGTCGTCCATTGACCGCTCTTCCCTACAGCGAGACCATCACAAGGCAAAAAGACTAACGCGAATGACCTTTAAGCGTCATCACAGACGCAGACCCACCCCGGCCGGAGCACCAGCGGCGGCTCCTCCCATCACCACCCACCACACACCACCTCCCAAGGGCACCGTCGTCGACTCAAACCCGGGCACATCAGGAGGCGACAGAAGGCGCCGCCTGGGCTTCATCAGAGCCCCTGCCTCGCCGGCCACACAGAACCACAAGATGCCGGGGTCCTGTGAAGGTCACGGTCAGTAACGAGGGTATAGAATCGTTCATTAGGAATCATTTCCCTTCCCTGAAACTATGGTTGTTCTTGTGTTTGTAGCTGACCCAACTAGATGTTGGGTCAGAAACGAACATCGGGAAGAAACGAAGGAGGAGACCAATATTAACAAGACCTCGTCGTGGAAAGTCCTTAAGGACTGGCGTCTTAAGAAGACCTTGACAAGGCCGCCTACAGACGCCCTAAGGACAGCAAATTCATTTGCCGTGTTGGAGGACGAGTGCTGTGGTGAGCCTGCAGTTCACTCGGAACGGAAATCAGCGAGAAGCAGCGGAGCGCGGGCCCCTCAGGGTGCTCAGAAAGTTAAGGAGGTACCGAAGCGAATTTTGGTTGTGGGAGATTCCCAGGTGAGGTATTTAGACAGGACGTTTTGTGCCAGAAATAGGGGGAACAGGTTAAGAGTCTGCTATCCGGGAGCTAGAATTGGAGATATTGTTGACAACATGAAAGATATTATGACGGGAAATGGGAACAAACCCATTATTTGTATTAGTGCAGGGGGTAATGATGTTGTACGAGTTAGGAGTGAGGAACTGATAAAGAAATTTAACAAAGCCATAGAATTAGTCAGGAGCTAGGGAGGAATCCCGATCATATGTGGCATTCTTCCAAGAAAGAGCGTTGGGAATGAATGGTTGTCGAGAGCAATTGGTGTCAATTGCCGGCTGGAAAGATATTGCAAATCAAATGCAATATCTTTCATAGACAACTGGGAACACTTCAATGGAAGAAATGAAATGTATGCTCGTGATGGGGTGCATCTATCGAGGGCTGGGGTTGTTGCTGTTGCGAACTCGTTGGAACCAGTGGTTAGAGGCATTTGTTTGGGTTTAAACTGTTAGTAGATAGAGGTATGGGAATTGATAGGGAGGAAGGAGGTAATAAAAGTATGTGTTTGTTGGAGAAACAAATTGGCAAAATGATCAGGGAAAGAGAAGAGCCTCAAAATAACAGTTCACTTAGGGTATATTACACTAACAGTAGAAGTCTAAGAAACAAAATAAACGAGTTAAATGCTCTTGTCTGCACAGAAGAAATAGATATTATTGCACTTACCGAAACGTGGATGAATGTAGAAAATAGAGAACTATTAGCTGAGTATCAAATAAATGGATTTAAACTATTTCACACAGATAGATATATTAGACGAGGAGGGGGAGTAGCCATATATGTTAGGGACAATTTGAAATGTAGTCTCAAAGAGGGAATCAAAACTCAGCCACACACAGAAACTATTTGGATAGAATTAAACGAAAAAGCAAATATTATTATAATTGTAGTTATATATAGGCCACCAAATTTAGACAGACTGGAAGCAAAGCATCTATGGGATGAAATATCTAGAGCATCTAGATATAACAGTATTTATGTCATGGGTGACTTTAATTTTAATGGAATAAACTGAGTGAACAAAACAGGGAATAATGGAGCAGAAGACTTTCTAGAATTAATTGACGATTGCTTTCTTACGCAACATATTAAGGAACCAACGCGGGGAAATAATATTTTTGATTTAGTGTTAACTAACAGGGAAACACAAACTAAGGACATGGAAATAGGGAGTGAGCTAGGGAACAGTGATCATGAAGAAATCAGATTTAGCATAGAATGGAATAGATCTGGAGGAGAAAATTCTGTTAAAGTGCCTGATTTTCGAAAAGCTGATTTCAATAGCCTAAGAATTTTTTTGGGTCAAATAGATTGGAATATCTTGGGGATGGGGTGTGGGCTGGACGTGAACCCAGCGACAGGTGACGTAAAAGGGGATTTCGATGTGGTTTCAAAATATGACCTATTTAAAAATATTCTATGCAAAACCCAGGAACGTAGTACACCATTAAATTGAGTAGATAGAATACTAATGATCCAAAGTGGATAACAAATGATCTGAAGAACCTTATAGGTAAAAAGAGAGCGTGGTACAAAATAATAAAGAATGGGGAAGTTAGTTTAGAACAGGAATTCGTACAACTGGTTAGAAATGTTAAAAAAGAGATAAGGAAAGCAAAAAGAAACTACGAAGTTCGCATAGCAGAGCAAGCGAAGACAAATCCTAAAGGTTTTTTTCAGTTATAACGAACTAAGACTAGGGAAAGGATAGGTCCATTAAAAACTGAGACAGGCCAAATAACGGATAATGACGAGGAGATGAGTAGTATTTTAAATAAATATTTTATATCTGTATTTACTAAAGAGGAACTTAACAATATGCCCTCAGCCGAACAAGTAAATGTGGGTGGGGACGAGAACAGGTTGACTAGTTTAGCAGTTACCAGGGAGGACGTAATTAAACAAATAGTAAAACTAAAACCAAACAAATCCCCAGGGCCGGATGAAGTGTTTGCCAAGGGGCTTAAAGAATGCAAAGAGGAGCTTTCCGAGCCACTGTCTACCATATTTAACAAATCAATAGAGTTAGGTAGAGTGCCAGAGTCATGGAAGGTAGCTAATGTGGTACCAATTTTTAAGAAAGGAGATAGATCACTTGCGTCAAATTATCGGCCAATTAGCCTAACGTCTATTGTGGGAAAGTTACTTGAATCGATAATTGCAAATACAATTCGTCTTCATCTTGAAAAACATAAATTAATAAATGAGTCGCAACATGGTTTTACAAATGGCTGTTCATGTTTAACAAATTTGCTGTCTTTTTATTCCAGCATAGTTGAGGCAGTTGATAGTGGTAAGGATTGTGATGTTGTGCACCTTGACTTTAGCAAAGCTTTTGATACAGTGCCACATAAAAGACTGATGAAAAAAATAAAGGCTCATGGTATTGGGGGTGCAATATTAAGTTGGATTAGGGCATGGCTATACCAAAGGAAACGGAGAGTAGTATAAATGGGGTTAAGTCAGTGGGATAATGTTGTTAGTGGAGTACCTCAAAGCTCTGTCCTGGGACCTCTGTTGTTTATAATATATATATATAAATGATTTAGATTCAGGTTTGATTAGCAACATCTGCAAATTTGCAGAACATAAGATATATATATATATATATATATATATATATATATATATATATATATATATATATATATATATATATATATATATATATATGTCGTACCTAGTAGCCAGAACGCACTTCTCAGCCTACTATACAAGCCCGATTTGCCTAATAAGCCAAAGTTTCATGAATTAATATATTTTCTCTAATTTTTTTTCTTATGAAATGATAAAGCTACCCATTTCATTATGTATGAGGTCAATTTTTTTATTGGAGTTAAAATTAACGTAGTTATATGACCGAAGCTAACCAACCCTACCTAACCTAACCTAACCTACCTTTATAGGTTAGGTTAGGTTAGGTAGCCAAAAAAGTTAGGTTAGGTTAGGTTAGGTAGGTTAGGTAGTCGAAAAACAATTAATTCATGAAAACTTGGCTTATTAGGCAAATCGAGCCTTGCATAGTAGGCTGAGAAGTGCGTTCTGGCTACTAGGTACGACATATATATATATATATATATATATAATATATATATATATATATATATATATATATATATATATATATATTATATATATATTATATATATGTCGTACCTAGTAGCCAGAACGCACTTCTCAGCCTACTATGCAAGGCCCGATTTGCCTAATAAGCCAAGTTTTCATGAATTAATTGTTTTTTGACTACCTAACTTAACTACCTAACCTAACCTAACTTTTTCGGCTACCTAACCTAACCAAACCTATTAAGATAGGTTAGGTTAGGTTAGGTAGGGTTGGTTAGGTTCGGTCATATATCTACGTTAATTTTAACTCCAATAAAAAAACTGACCTCATACATAATGAAATGGGTAGCTTTATCATTTCATAAGAAAAGAATTTCAGAAACATATTAATATAGGAAAACTTGGCTTATTAGGCAAATCGGGCCTTGCATAGTAGGCCGAGAAGTGCGTTCTGGCTACTAGGTACGACATATATATATATATATATATATATATATATATATATATATATATATATATATATATATATATATATATATATATATATATTATATATATATATATAATCTTTAGACAACACCCACCAGTGGGACTCGAACCCAGAAAGCACAACTATCTTCCAATAGCTGCCATAACTAGTATGCCTTAACCCACTACCCCAAGTCAGAACCCTTAAAAGAGATAGAGACTTCGAAGTATTTACCTCAAATATCTCCACCTCCCAAGGGCGCCAGATTAGTGAGGGGTTACTCAAGCATTTTATATATAAAAAAAAAATGCTTGAGTAACCCCTCACTATCTGGCGCCCTTGGGAGGTGGAGATATTTGAGGTAAATACTTCGAAGTCTCTATCTCTTTAAGGGTCTGACTTGGTGTAGTGGGTAAGGCATACTATTATGGCAGCTATTGGAAGATAGTTGTGCTTTCTGGGTTCAAGTCCCACTGGTGGGTGTTGTCTAAAGATTGTTAATCTCTCTTTGGTTCATGCAAGTATGTGCTTATATATATATATATATATATATATATATATATTATATATATATATATATATATATATATTATATATATATATATATATATATATATATAATTACAAGTTTCTTGCTTGTGGTCCCCGGTAGGCCGGTGGGAGCTCCTTGACTGATTGCACCCAGTCGTTTGGCAATAGATCGGTTCAGTGGTTTCCGGGAGAAACTGGACCTCACCCAGAAATTCTGTGATATTATTTATGAAGCTCATTCCAGAATTTAAATTGTGACTAAATCATCCTCAGAGCAAATATAATTTGAATGACAATACTGTACTGTCATTCATAAACAGCAAATTTAAACCTTATAAATGATGTTGCTCAAGTAGGAATAAAGAATTATTATTACTGCTTGAGTATATATATATATATATATATATATATATATATATATATATATATATAATATATATATATATATATTATATATATTAGACATAGTTGAGCGACAGTTGAAGAGTCTTCTCGAAGCATGTACAAAGGAAGCCCTTTTCATCAGTCTACAAGGAGACATGTATTTACAAATAGACGGAGTGGCAATGGGCTCCCCCTTTGGAGTTTTATTTGCTATTTTTTATATGGGAACCATCGAAGACAGAGTCTTCAGTATCAGACAAAAACCAAAAGTATATTGCCGTTATGTAGAAGACATATTCGTCATAGTAAAAGACTCAGATGAACTAATTGATCTAAAAAAACATCTAGACAGGGGTCTCCAAACTATGGCCCGCGGGCCACATCCGGCCCGCCACATAATTTCATCCGGCCCGCCAAACAAATCCCTGTGTGGTGGCCTTGTAAAAATAATTATCGTACGAATGGCATCGCAGAATTATTCAAAGCTGGGGCTGCTGACTGGTGGCGCTCAGCCCGAGTCAATTTTCCTCTCTCGATAGTGTGACGCACAGATACTAGTACTGGTAGGTATGTGTTCATGTAATTGCAAGGCAAAACAAATTTGATCAGTGACTACTTTGTTCATGTCAAGGCATTCAGAGCAAAACTTGCGCTACTTGAAGGCCAGGTGAAGGTTAAGAATTTTGCTCATTTTCCATGTTGTGAAAATTTCATATAGAAAGTAAAGTTGAATTTCCTTTTTCATTTGCAAATGAAATAATTTCAGATTTGAAAAAACAGTTTCAGAAGCGATTTGCTGACCTTGATGCCAAAGCAAATGAAATCAGGCTCTTTCATAATCCATTTGACTGCAATGCTGAAAATCTTCCAACTCAATTTCAAAGGGAAATTATTGATCTCCAGGCAGATGACAGACTGAAAGATAAGTATAGAGAAGGAAATCTGATTGAGTTTTAAAATGCCTGCAGCCAGATCAGTTTCCAAATTTGATAAAGTTTGCTTGTAGTTTTTGTGTCCATTTTTGGTTCAACATACTTGTGTGAACAAACATTTTCCAAAATGAAGTATGTGAAATCTAACTATCGAGCAAATTTGTCTGATGATCACTTGAAATCAATTCTTACAATTGGCTCATCTAATCTGGAACCTGATTTTAATGAAATTTTGAAGTCAAAACGACAGTATCATTCGTCACACTAATTTGGTTGCATAAAAGTAAAGGCAGGAATCTATTTAGTTTACCCTAATTTTTTCCAAAAAGATATGTTTTAATTTTTCGATGTTTATACTTTAATATTTGAGGAAATTAAATTACTGGCACTGATTTGTTTGATTTTTGTTTTTTTTCATTTTTTTATTCCTTCGGCCCGCATAAATATGGGAAATATATAATGTGGCCCTTACATTGAAAAGTTTGGAGACCCCTGATCTAGAGAGTCAGTACTCCGATTTACACATGAAAATAATGAAAATAACAGTCTGCCATTCTTGGATGTACTAATAACAACAACAGGAACCTCTTTAAGCAC
>WNGS01162051.1:0-22370 GCA_020271785.1 Procambarus virginalis
CGTCACTCGGTGAGTCGACTCGGGCATCCATGTGTAGCTATGACGTCACCTACTCACGCGACCTCTAACAACCTATCAGAAAGCTAACATACCCACGTTGTTGAAACCAAGATTACCCCGATTGGTGGAAATAAAACAAAAACTGACAGCTGGAACCCGCCGCCCAAGCTTATTCCGTCAGGCCTGTTGCCAACACAATACGCGCTGGTATACCAGATTAAATAGGTAGACCACATTGCCAAAGTCCAAGGCAGTGTCAAGTTAATTTCAAAGCACTATGCATACCCTGCAAGTGAAAGGAATCTAGCAGTTTGATATTTTTTGGCCTTTAAGTGTGACTAACGTTAAGCAAAAATCGCAACCGATAGGTTCAGATGCAACAGACTGGGAAGGTGGCAAAGTCCATATCGTGATTAATCTGTGTAATTATAACATTAACTGTCTTATTAAAGTAACAAGGTTGCTGTAGTTTATTGAAAAGGTGCAAGTGGTGTAGACTGAAGTATGTTAAGCTTAAATTCATCTGCAAAAGCTTGATGAATTCTAACCGTGACTGTGTGCTTCTCGTCATTGTTGCGAGCAGCGCACGCGTGTGCGTGTGCGCGCGCGGGTGAACCCCATGATGTCCGCCCACAACCCATCCTCGACTCAAGTCCATTACATTCAGCGGTCAACCCCACAGACGCATTCATAAATTTTAACATGCTGTTCATTCAAAACGGGAATTTTCTCACGTATAAATTAATATTATAATATATTAGCATATTGTGTATAAATAGGCATAAGTTAGGTTAGGTTAGGTGTTTAGGTTCTGCTGGCGATNGTATGTTGGCATAGGTCAGGGAAGCCAGTGTAGGGTGGCATGGTCAGGGAAGCCAGTATTGTTTGGCTTGGATCAGGGAAGCCAGTGTAGGGTGGCATGGGTCAAAGAAGCCACTGTAGGTTGCCATTGGTCAGGGAAACCAGTGTAGGTTGGCATAGGTCAGGAAAGCCAGCTTAGGCTGCAAGGGTCAGAGAAGTCATGAAGGTTGGCATTAGTCAGGGGAAGCCAGTATAGGTTGGCATGGGTCAGGAAAGCCGGTGTATGTTAGCATGGGTCAGGAAAGGTATTGTAGGTTGGCATGGGTCAGGGAAGCCAGTGTATGTTGGCATGGGTCAGGGAAGCCAGTGTATGTTGGCATGGGTCAGGGAAGCCGGTGTATGTTAGCATGGGTCAGGAAAGGTATTGTAGGTTGGCATGGGTCAGGAAAGGCGGTGTATGTTAGCATGGGTCAGGGAAGCTAGTGTATGTTGGCATGGGTCAGGGAAGCCAGTGTATGTTGGCATGGGTCAGGGAAGCCAGGGTATTTGTCATGGGTCAGGGAAAGCAGTTTTGGGTGGCATGGGTCAGGGAAGCCAGTGTAGGCTGGCATGGGTCAGGGAAGCCAGTGTAGGTTGGCATGGGTCAGGGAAGCCAGTGTAGGCTGGCATGGGTCAGGGAAGCCAGTGTAGGGTAGCATGGGTCAGAGAAGCCAGTGTAGGTTGTCATGGGTCAAGGAAGCCAGTATAGGTTGGCATAGGTCAGGGAAGCCAGTTTTTTATTATTACTATTATTATTTTCTACCACAGACGTGGCCACACATTCGAGAAGCCAGTGTAGGGTGTCATAGGTCAGGGAAGCCAGTGTAGGGTGTCATGGGTCAGGGAAGTCAGTGTATGTTGGGATGGGTCAGGGAAGCCAGTGAATGGTGGCATAGGTTCGGGAACCCAGTGTATTTTGGCATGGGTCAGAGAAGCCAGTGTATTTTAGTATGGGTCAGGGAAGGCAGTGTATGTTGTCATGGGTTAGGTGAGCCAGTGTAGGTTGGCATTGATCAGGGAAGCAAGTGTATTTGTCATGGGTCAGGGAAGCCAGTGTAGGGTGGCATGGGTCAGAGTAGTATAATTAGAGCCAGATAGACCCACTTAACAAACAATGGGAGGTACTTATCAAACAATGGACTCGGAGGCGGGGAGCCAGATAGGCCCACTTATCATACAAAGGAATCAGAGGCGGTGTGCCAGTCTCACCTAAAATTTAGTCTACGGTGACCTCGCACCATATTTCACTTACTCTGGGTATCTCCTTAGTACTTATCAAACAATGGACTCGGAGGCGGGGAGCCAGATAGGCCCACTTATCATACAATGGAATCAGAGGCGGTGTGCCAGACAGTCTCACCTAAAATTTAGTCTACGGTGAGCTCTCACCATATTTCACTTACTCTGGGTATCTCCTTAAACACCTTGTCATTATTTAGGGCTAATTAAAGGAAATATAATCGAACAAGACTGAATGGTCCCTTCAGGACTATATGCATATATGACTGGGAGCTATATAGGATATATACTCAAAATAAATGAGGGTGAAAAGAAATAATACTTGTTTTATACAATATATTAACAAAAGTACATAGTGGCTTAAACGTAGTCGTAATCTAATTCCCCCCATAATATTGATTAACTTAATGAAGGAGTTCATCTCATCAGATGACAACCTTCTTAGACCCCCATAGGGTAATTTCTTAGTCATACAACTCCCGTAAAGAGAGTTGTAATCTAAATATAGTAAGAAAGAAGAACTATCCTCCTGAGGGTTAAAAGATGGGTTGACATAGTGGTTGTTAGCTCTGACGTAACTCCTAACTGCAGTTGTAAAACCTCCTCGTATGTTTTGTGACAAGAGATTGTGTAACGTGACATCTGCACTTAACTCCAATGATATTTTGCTGCTTTTCAAGAAGCAGTCGTAGGAGTAGCCCGGGAGGCTACAGTAATGAGTCATTTCTAAAGAATAGATATCATTTAGAATTACCCTATGGTGAGTAAAAATGTCAGCTAGTAAGCCTACATCACACCTCAAATAAACTAGGAGGTAATCCTTTAAGGAGTTACATCCTGTTGCCTCCCATACTAATTTAGAATGTCTATATTCCTCCGAACACAGAGTTTCCCCACAAAGGCGACAACAATAAGTTGTATGCACGAATTGTGGTGATGAGCCCCAACCACAAACGTTACAAATGTTTCTTGGATGTGACATCATCCCCTCTCCTAGGAAAAAAAAAATATATATATTCTCTCACCAAAAAAAAACACTCCCTCTCCTTATATATAAAAACATAAATATACATATATATATATATATAGATATATATATACATATATATATATGTACATATATATATAATATATAAATATAAATAATATATATATATATATTCTCACTCAAAACAGTCCACTCTCTCTTATATAGCCCCATATGAAATAGATATTAATTTACTTACATCTTAGGCTGGAAGGGGATGGAGGGTGGAAGGTTTCAACACTAGCTGTATAATACTACGGAGGATGGGTGAGTGGCGTCCTTATATTTGATGATCAAGTGGGGGGGGGGGCGGCGTTGCCACATGCAACACCTCACAGCCCCCCCCCCCTCGTGTGAAAAAGAAGGGTTAGGGTTGCTATGGGGAACTTTTTTTTTCTCGTCTGGCGGTCATCTCAATGGGGAGTTCGACAAAAAAAAAAACCAGGTAGGTTGTCTATGGTCTGCGGAGGGTGCCGCTCCTTGGAGGGTGAATACACAATACATGCAACATCTCGCAGGTCTTGTATGAAAGAGAAGGGTTAGAGTTTGCTATAAAGAACTTTTCTTTTCTCTCATCTGGAGGTCATCTCAAGGGGAGTCCCCCACAAAAAAAACCAGGTGGGGGGTGTCTTAGTCCTGATGGAGTGAATACACCCTCTCTCACACACACTCACACACACTCACACACACACACACACACACACACACACTCACACACACTCACACACACACACACACACACCACACACACCACACACCACACACACACCACACACACACACACACACACACACACACACACACACACACACACACACACACACACACACACACTCACTCACCCACACACACTCACTCACCCACACACACTCGCTCACATATATATATATATATATATATATATATATATATATATATATATATATATATATATATATATATATATGACTGCCCATAGGTAATTGGGCCATTTCTGTGGGAAATATGGAGGAGTGTGCTTCTGCCACAGATGACCAACTTAATATTTTTCATCAACCAGCAAGAATATTTGTAGCTGGTTTTAGCAATTCTGGGAAAACCAGTCTGGTGGAAAATTTATGTGTTAAATACCACTGGAAATTCTCAAAAATTATAGTGTCATCTGCAAATAATACTGAACATCCTCTTTCAAACAACCCCATTTTGCGAAACAAGGTTACTCTCTCCCAAGGTCTGATAAACCCTTTAGAGTATAAGAATCCTTTTTCAAAAGAGTCAGTTTTGTATATAATTGATGACTTATACCTGGAAGCCATTCAGAGTCCAATTATAGCCAATATCTTCACCCGAGGGAGACACGATAATATTTCTGTAATTCTAATTAGTCAAAATTTGTTCCCCCAGGGGAAATATGCCAGAACAATAACTCTGAATTGTACCCATTATATATTAATGAAGCAGAGAGACATAACCCAACTTGAAATTTTAAGTGGACAGTTATATGGGCGAAAAACTATCAATAATTTCGTTGAAATATACCGTCGGGCAATATCCCAGAGAGAGTATGGCTATTTATTGGTCGATCTGACAGTTCCTGAGCCATTACAACTACGAACGAACATTGTCAATGAAGACCAGTGTGAAATTGTTTATCAAATGTGAACAAAAAATGTCTTTAACGACGCAGAACGGACAATTCTTACCACCATCTATAATGACATTTCCAGCTTGGGTGATTTCACAGGATCAATTCAAAATTGTATAAGGCCGCCAGACTTAAAGACACCAGCATCAGTATTGCAGATGTGCGGGAATTTCTCCGTGGGAGCGATCTTATACCTTACATAGAAGAAATTTAGTTAGGTTTCCTCGACGGAAAATATTAGCTCCTAAGCCCCGCACCATAATGCCTGTGATTTGGGAGACTTTTGTAGTTTACAAAAATAATAATGGTGTTTAAATATATTTTGATTTTGTGTTGATGTTATTCTCGTCTAATGCAGACTCAAACTTTAAAAACAAAAAATTCAACTGATGTGGTAGCTGCTCTAAAGAAGATGTTAGAAGCAACCCACAGTTTCACGGGGTAAGACGAATATTCACNCAACAGCAGCATCAGCATCAGTATCATCAACAGCAGCATAATCATCAGCATCAGCAGTGTCAACATCAACAGGAGCATCAACGTCAAAAAGCAGCATCAGCAGCAGCGTCATCATTTAAGTTGGAAATTTCCAACATTTAATTATTAATCTCAAGTACAATAAGATGTATTTCCTGTACTAGGCGTCATAATCATTTTATGCTCAATTACTAACATTTAGTTCTTCAAGAAGCAATTCTTGTACCAAGCATTATTTTGCTGATACTACTAATCAGTAGAGTAATAACTTTAATCCTTATCATACTGCATAATATGCATGTCAAAAGTTTCCTAGAATCTATGGCATGTTGCTCCAGCCAGCTCGATTGGAGAAGAAAAATCTACATTTAAGAATATTGTGCTAAATGCTCCGTTATTTCAGCATTCTTTAACACAAGAATTATTAACTGATAATATATTCACCATTGATCAAGCGATATAGCGTTATTTGCTGAGATAATTTTATACAGGTACAAACTGTTATCACAGACATTCATAGAGGAAAGAATTTCTCCTATAACCTTTTGTCTATGTGAATTTCGTTTCATATTAATTGTCACATAGCGAGAGTTTAAATATATTAGCTTTCTTATGATATACCTTGTCCTTATTATCTCGCATAGTTGGGCAAATTAAAAAGAGTTATTTCCTCCGTCCAACACGCCGTGCTATTGCACATGCGTGAGTAAGAGGGGGAAGGAGAAAGAAGCAGCCATTGTCCTAGGCTAGAGATAGAGTGTCTGGAAACTCGCTATATTTACCGGCTCATAATAACGTCATCCTTGCCACTGCAGACGTCAGAGTTTCGTAGCAGCTTCATCTTTTCTCCGACACTAGTATCGGCAAACGATAAGTTCCTATTTACTGTTATTGTTTTTTATCACAATTAAATATCAGTTAGGACGTTCGTCGTCATGCTGCATGACAACTAAAAATTAACAAGTGAGTTTATTTCAGGCCGCTTTCACATTTCATTGAAAAATATGTGTGGCAGAATATCTTTTTAGATAGTATTTACATGCTACCTGTATTTCAGCCCATGTCTTATTGGCAAGAAAGGAGATAAGCCTCTGCTTCTGTTTCATGTTCTTAGGATAGTCTGATGCAACAAGTTTCAATGATAATTGCCAGACGCAGGCTACTATTTCATCATACAGCCAAGCTGTTATTTCATTCTTGTAGTGTAGTAGAACTTTAATTATCATTTATTTGATGAGCTTTAATATAAGATCTAATATTTCATATATATTCTTTACCATGTGATTTATTTTGATACGCATTAGTATCTTATTAGTTTATTATGGGTGCACATTAGCATCTCATTATGTGTGCTAGAAACGCATTAGTTGTCGGAAATCCGACACAAGTTACCGTTTAAAGAAAAGGAGAATGGGTGTTCCGTGACGTCATCACGCTACACGGAAAATATTAACTCATTTCTTTTAAATCTTCAGTCTAGTGTTTAAACTTAATAAAATAGTATTCACTAAGACTGAATATAATCAAATACACAAGAAATATAGTTTGACTCCCAATTCCTTAAGACATAAATAGAACCAGCAAAATCATTGTTTTGATGCCAGCTCTGGGAGCAGGGAGTCAATCACGTACACTTGTAAACACAGAGAAAGGCAGAATGGCTCCTTGAAGGACGTTTATGCGGCGCTGCAAAGGCCTGAAATAGACCGTCCGGCAGTGATCAGACCACAGCAACCTCTACAATAATAGAAATACCTGAGTATCCATCTTACCAAGTATCTATTTCATGTATTTGTCCATTTACTATTTTAGATAGGTCTGGCGGTTATACTGTGGAATTAAAACCCCAAACAAAGTGAGTTTACTCAGCATTACGCTACACAAATATTTCATGTCACACCTGTGCTTTATATGTTAATGTGCCACAACTAATGTTATACATTCGGCAAGTAAGCTTGTGATTTGAAGACAAGTAGCTGAGCTGGGACACAAACAGTGACATTTATTACTTCCCCTAACTGAACAAAGTGCCACTGAGTTAGCAGCCATTACGTGGCATTCTGAAGCACATGTGCCACACCCTAAACATATGTTGGACAACATAGCCAGCCTAATTAGGCCGTATCAACCACTCAGATAAGACTTTACATATTATTGATACAGTAGATAACTGTAGTAATATTAATATTAGTAATTTAGGCTAACATATGTGGCATAATTTATATTAGAAATAAGGTAAACAAAATGTAGTTTATACTGTATCCACTTATAGGTAGTATAAGCTACAACTGTTCCTCCAACTATATGCAGATAAGATTCTGGCAGGCTGAATCAAAATATACAGTTCACTAAGAATTCTGGCAGGCTGAATCAAAATATACAGTCCACTAAGAATTCTGGCAGGCTGAATCAAAATATACATTCCACTAAGAATTCTGGCAGGCTGAATCAAAATATACAGTCCACTAAGAACCATAATAATACAATATTAAAGTAACAAAAAATAGAATAAAAATAAATAATTGTCTGCTAGGAATTTCCCACATTAGTTTCTCTGTACTAATCACCCCCCAAAGTTTGTGGTGTGAGTTTGCTCACTATTTCATTTTATTCTACAGTCCATTTATTGCTTTAATATTTTCATGAATCAAGAGATCCATAGCACTGATTCTCTAATTTAATTTCAATTTATTTCCTTATATTATTTCACTTTTATCTAAAGGGTGGTCCTTCGACATTATTGAAATTTATTAGTTTTATTCTGAGTTAGATTTTCCCACATCCCTTTTTGTCGACTTCAAACCGGATGAACTAGACTTATCATTAAATCTATAATTACTGATTTAAAAACCAATAAAATTTCACAAACATTTACAGTCCAGTATATTAAGCCAAATCACTGATCTTATAATCTATTATGATTAACAAATCATTTACTAACCCTGATTCTAGTGTTCTATCAATTAGATATTATTATTTATATATATTTCAGTGTTATTTACGGCTGTCAGTGGACTCACCTACACCTTATAGCCTAATTTTATTATTTTACACTATTAATATATTCAACTGATATCTGATGTACAAAGTTGCATTAGTGGGTCATAGCCAATTACCCACAACCCTTAGACCTATTCCTCATACAGAGGTAAAAATCTTTAGGTCACCAGGCGCAACAGCTCATAATTTTTATAACAATCCTGCCTTAACACCTACGTTAGAATGGCCTCACCATCTAACCATAATATTTCTAGATGGTAATGATATCCATCCAACTCATCACCTAGCTGAAATTATTAATCATCTTAAAAATATCATCAATTCCTTTAAGGAAATTAGGAACTCTGTCATGTTCACATTAGTGGAACCTCGCCAACTGAGGAGTAATAATCGTTGAGGAGTGAACCCTGAATACTATCAGCGCTCTGATAAATATATAAATTTTCGACTGAGAAAAAGAGTAAGGCTGGATGCCACTTATATTCACATTTCAGCTAGACCATATCATCAGAGCTTGGCCCCAGACGGAGTACACCTTCAAGAGAGTCCAGGACACATGTGGTCGATAAATTAGTTAATACTATCAACCACCATAGGAGGTTGTGGCTAGCAAGTCAAAATTACCTGTACATATTTATCTTTATACTTATATTTTATAAGTACAAACATTACATATATTAAATTACAAAAAATCACAAAAACCCAGCACTGATATATCCACATTATTGGACCATTTCTTGTATTTATGCCAACCCTAAGGGGTAAGATTTTAGACTAATTGTACTAAGTTGTGTACAAATTCAGCCTAAGCTATTTACCTACTTTCTTCAGTAGATCAATTTCTTACTAGTACTGTATTAGACAGTACTGTTATATATATATTATTATTTAACATTGTGCTGGCCCTGAACAGGGTGGGATTTATTCTTACATTAATTGTGTAATCCATAATTATTTCATGTACCCTTTTGAGTGCTATCGTTTGTCATTATACCAACTTAAAGGTGATAATGATGAGCTAGCCCCAAGGTACTACCGTAGTGGCATCTGTGTATCATTCAAATATTAAATATTTACTATTAGATAGGTAAGCTAACCTCCAGACGAGGTAGCACATAGCCTAGTCAAGAATATATTAGGCTTTATCACGATACTTGCGAGCAAATGAACAAGTATCCAAGTTATTTCAGTAACAATTATTCAAGCCCTACAGAGCTTGAACATATAGTCACCATGGCTACTCCTGAAAAACTGAAGAGATCCCTAACAGGCCTTAAAGGTCACTTAACTAGATTGTTCAATAAATCAGCAAGCTTATCTAAGGCAACTCCAGTTGATTACCGTGAGCTGGAAATATCTCTGAGAGTAGCTGATCTCAAATTTGAACAAGTCTATGATTGGATCTTACATCTGTTTGTTAAATGATAGTGACATTGATCCTGATGAAATGGACCAAGTCATAGCAGAAACATCTAAGTACGAAGATGACACCCAAGATAAATTTAATCTTCTACTTGGTTTAGTAGAAAACCACAAAGTAAATCCAAAGGTTACTGTATATCTCTGTGTTACTGTTACTGTATGAGGGAGCCGGTCGGCCGAGCGGACAGCACACTGGATTTGTGATCCTGTGGTCCCGGGTTCGATCCCAGGCGCCGGCGAGAAACAATGGGCAGAGTTTCTTTCACCCTATGCCCCTATTACCTAGCAGTAAAATAGGTACCTGGGTGTTAGTCAGCTGTCACGGGCTGCTTCCTGGGGGTGGAGGCCTGGTCACGGACCGGGCCGCGGGGACACTAAAAAGCCCCGAAATCATCTCAAGATAACCTCAAGATCTCAACCCAGTGTATTACAAGCAGAGGCACATTTACCTTCTTTGGACTTTCCCTCATTTGCTGGACTGGATGAAGAGAATTGGGATACATTCTAGGCATCATTTAATGTCCATATTCATTCTAAAACCTCTATAGATAAGGTACCCAATTTTCTTACCTTCAAAGCCTCCTCAGAGGAGAAGCTAAGAAGGTAATAGCTAACTTATCTCTCACAGATAGTAATTATGATGTAACTATACAATTGTTGGAAGTTAATTTCTGCAACAAACAATTGAGTGTAGCTAATTTATATTATCAATTAGTAGATATAAGTTCACCCAGTAACAGACCAGACTCCCTTCAGAACTTCAGGTTAGAAGTAGAGTCTCTCATGAAAGCATTAAGTACTAAAGTAAATGTATCAGCTTCCGAATGGTCACTTAAATTACTCCTTAAATTATCCTTCCTCGTAATATTTTAGCAGAAATCTGCTCTCATTACAAGACAGAGATCCTTACCCTTGATCAGATATTTCAGGGACTGAGAATCACTGTCAATAGGCTAAAGGCTCATGATAATTGAATTCTGAACCCAAACAGCCTAATACTAAGAATTCAGTGAAAACAAAATTGACTTCAATTAAGTCTAATAAATACAAATCTAAATTAACTAATCCCACTGCAAGAAGTAAGAGTAGTAGCATAGGTACTTATTCTGTGACTCCATCTGAAACTGCAGTTAATACGCCTGCTAAGGCAACTAATCCTACAGGAGAGAGAGAGTATGTTTGTTCTGTAATAAGGAACACCTCACTTACAAGTGCAGTACCTACTCAGACCGTAATTCTATAATTAAACGTCTTCAAGAATTACACAGATGCATAAAATGCATAGGTTCTCATGATCCTAATAGTTGTACAGTTGCCTTACGTGTGTGCAACAAGTGCCACAAAAGTCGACATCATTATACCTTGTGTGAAGATATCCCACCAAGATCAACGAATCCTTATAATAAAGATTCAAGCAACTCCACATCTGTACAATATTGCAAAGTACATCAGGAAGTAAATGTACTTACTACAGAATCACTTACTACAGTAATACCACTACATTTCCTACAGCTCAGCTGAAATTAATTAACAAGAAGTCTAGGATCCCCACTCGTGGTCTTTTCGACCAAGGTTCTCAAAAGACCTTCATTACTCAACAACTGGTTGATCAGTTAAAACTGAAACCTTTAAATCGAGTGAAACGGAATATTTCGGGATTATTGACCAATAGTGGACCTCATGATTACCAAGTCGTAAGAATTTTGATACGTCTAGGAGGCTATACAAGCCATCGTCGTTGATAACATCCCATCTGATCTACATGTATCAGGTTTTGGGAATACAGTTAAATTTCTTAAATGCAGCGGCACAAAGCTAGCTGATTATAAGATAAATTCTGACCGCCTCACCGACGTGGGTATTCTTGTAGGGGCAGATTATCATTATAGGTTTATTACTGGATGCACCAAGCAATGTGGAATGAATTTGTTGCTGTCAGCTGTAGGAAAATTACTTACAGGACTGGTGCTACCCCAGCAAAAATCTAGACCCACAATTAACCAACAAAATAATTCAATAATGGCATGATTAGGCTTAGAACAGTCACCACTACAACTCAGAGACATAGCTGAGGATGATTCTAATCCCCCTGTGTACAAATTATGGAATTTAGACACCATAGGAATTTAGACACCTGAACAACGGTGTCTAAAGTCCGACTTACTAACAGTATCTCAACACAGTTATCTATCAAGAGAACCAATATTGGGTTAAATTTCCATGGAAGCTGAACCACCCACAGCTTCCTGTTAATTAGTTCATGGCATTCACACAATTGAAATCACAGATAGTTAGGCTACACAAACAACCTGACAAACTATGACTGTATCACGAATTGATACAGCAACAACTTGCAAATAAATTTATAGAAGTTGTTGACCAAGCTAATAATATACCAGGACATTATTTGCCTCACCATACTATCTTGAAAGACTCAATTACGACACTTATTAGAATTGTGTTTAACTGTAGAGCCAGTGTAAAGTTCTTTAATGATTGCCTATAAACTGGGCCGAGTCTAACACAACGACTCTTAAGATGTACTATTGCAGTTTCGCTCAGGAATTTATGCTTGTACAGCTGATATCAGTAAAGCCGTTTTGAGAGTAGGGTTGCAAGAGGAGGACCGTGATTTTACAAAATTTCTCCGGGTAAAGGATTCTAGTGATACTAATAGTGAAATCTCCACGTATTGGTTCACGTCAATTCTATTCGTAGCTACATCTCCACCATTTTTACTCCAAGCCACCTTGGATACTCATTTGAAGAAATCTGATAGCCCGTACAAGGCTGAAATTAGCAACAACCTATATGTCGATAACTTCCAGGGAACTACTAATGATGAAAACAAATTAGTGGAAATACGTCATGAGGATAACCGCGAGTTACTGGGAGCCAATGTGCCTTTACAGTCATGGGCCTCTAATAATCAACAACTGAATCAAATAATTGAGGATGAATTTCCCAAGTATCAAGTAGCACGTAAATTGAAAGTTCTAGGCATGGAATGGAATACTTCCACTGACGAATTAAACATTAAGTCTGTGGAAACTAATAATTCTCCCTTTACCATGAGAAAATTACTCTCGTATGTCAGTAAACCATGTGACCCCAGCAGCAGCGTCATCATCAGTAGTAGCGACAGCATCAACATCAACGTTACCATCAACAGCAGCGTCAGCATCAACAGCAGCGTCAAAATGTCAGCACTGTGGAGAAATGCCCGACAGACCACTGGAACATTATGTAACACAGTGCACAGTTACAAACACATTATGATTTCAACTTAGATTCAACAGAGCAGAAGAAGTTGTTAAACACATGGGTCAAGATTTTACTGAAGCGACCATACGAGTACATAAATACTCATACTCTGCCCAAGTAAAACAGAAACAAGCAGCACTTAGTGGGCCAGCCAGAGGCTTAGGACCCGTGCAGGAATATCCGTGGAAAACGAAAAGCAGCGTCTGCATCAACAGCAGCGTCATCATCATCAGCAGCGTCATCATAAGTAGCAGCGTCATCATCAGCAGCAGCGTCATCATAAATAGCAGCGTCATCATCAGCAGCAGCGTTATCATCAGTAGCAGCATCAGCATCAACAGCAGCGTCATATACAGCAGCAGCGACAGCATCAACATCAGCGTTACCATCAACAGCAGTGTCAGCATCAACAGCAACGTGAGCATCAACAGCAGCGTCAGAATAAGCAGCAGCATCATCGTCAGCAGCAGTGTCATCATCAGCAGCTGCATCAGCATCAACAGCAACGTCAGCATTAACAGCAGCGTCAGCATCAGCAGCGTCAGCATCAACAACAGTCAGCATCACCCACTCAGCATCATCAACATCAGCAGCAGCAGTGAGTAGTATAATTAGAGCCAGATAGACCCACAACAAAAAATGGGAGGTACTTATCAAACAATGGACTCGGAGGCGGGGAAGCCAGATAGGCCCACTTATCATACAAAGGAATCAGAGGCGGTGTGCCAGATAGACCCCACCTCAAATTTAGTCTACGGTGAGCTCGCACCATATTCACTTACTCTGGGTATCTCCTTAAACACTTGTCATTATGTAGGGCTAATTAAAGGAAATATAATCGAACAAGACTGAATGTCCCTTCAGGACTATATGATATATGACTGGGATCTATATAGGATATATACTCAAAATAAATGAGGGTGAAAAAGAAATAATACTGTTTTATACAATATATTAACAAAAGTACATAGTGGCTTAAACGTAGTCGTAATCTAATTCCCCCCATAATATTGATTACTAGACCCCTCCTCCGTGCCCACAGGTCCGTTGTAGGGTCTTCCTCCTCCTCCTGGGGTGACGATGATGACAATGAGTCATCATCCAGAGGGAGAAAGGAGTTGTTGTGGTTCTTCCTCACCTAGTGGGTTGCGGTGCTGACGTCATAGTGTTCCACTCTCACTGGAATGGTGTTGTCCTTCCTCTCCTTTGGCTCGATGACGTCATCACTTTCACTTCCAGCGGTCACCCCTTGGGCTGAGGGGGATGGGTGGGCTCAGGTGGTATGTCTGGATGACATACCTAGGCTTTTGTATTTATTTAGGTAATAGCGTTTATCATCAAATGCACTCAACCTCGTTTAGAATTAGGGTGGAGACAATTTGCCCTTCTACATTCCTAATTTGGGATATTGGAAAGTATTTACTACTCCATTACTGTGTAGGGTCTCTTTAAAATGGTTATGTGTTAAAGATCTTTGCACAGCACGGGGGATACCCTTAGCCGTATGGAATTGAATTGTCATGTAACAGCAAAAGTATACATTTGGGCTTGAGAGCTACAACTTCAAGGATTTGTCTGTCTGAAACCTCTGACTNAGGAGCGTCAGTATCAACATCAGCGTCAACATAACAGCAGCGTCAGCATCAACATCAGCGTCATTATCAGCAGCGTCAGCATCAGCAGCAGCGTCATCATCAGCATCAGCATCAACAACAGCGTCGTCACCAACAGCTGCGTCAACATCAACAGCAGCGTCAGCTTCAACAGCAGCGTCAGCATCATCAACAGCATCAGCATCAACAGGAGCGTCATTATCAACATCAGCGTCAGCATTAACAGCAGCGTCAACATCAGCGTTATTATCAGCAGCGTCAGCATCAGCAACAGCGTCATCATCAGCTGCAGCATCAGCATCAACAACAGCGTCGTTATCAACAGCAGCGTCAGCATCAGCAGCAGCGTCATCAACAGCAGCAGCAGCATCAACAGCAACGTCAGCATAAACAGCAGCGTCTGGATCAACTGCAGTATGAGCACGAATAGCAGCGACAGCAGCATCAGCAGCGTCAGCATCAGCATCATTAGCAGCACCAACAACATCGTCGTTATCAACAGCAGCATTAGCAGCAGCAGTGACTGCATCAACAGCAGTGTCATCATCAGCAGCAGTGTCACCATCAACAGCAGCGTCAGAACCAACAAGAGCGTCAGTATCAAGAGCTGCGTCAGTATCAGCAACAGAATAATCATCAGTAGCAGTGTCAGAACCAACAGGAGCGTCATCATCAGCAGCAGTGTCAGCATCAACAGCAACGTCAGCATCAACAGCAGCGTCAGGATCAACTGCAGGATCAGCATCAGCAGCAGCGCCATCATCAACAGCAACATCAGCATCAACAGCAGCGTCAGCATCAACAGCAACATCAGCATCAGCAGCAGCGTCATCATCAGCAGAAGCGTCATCATCAGCAGCAGCCTCATAATCAACAGCTGCGTCAGCATTAACAGCATCAGCAGTATGGGTCAGCGACAGTATCGGCAGCAGCGTCATCATCAGCAGACCAGCGTCACCATCAGCAGCAGCGTCAGAATGAACGCAGGTCGTCAGCATCAAGAGCAGCGTCAGCATCAACAGCAGCGTCATCAACAGGAGCGTCATCATCAACAGTAGCACCTGCATCAGCAGCAGTGACAGCATCATCAGCAGCGTCAGCATCAACAGCAGTGTTGTAACGGGGGAGTGGGGTAAAAAGCTCTCTTTCGTCCATTATCCCACCCCCCAGTTAGCTAATCTAGAGCGCCCCCCCCCCCCCCTGAGTCCCTACTGCAGCCCTCTCTAATTCAACACCTTGTGACCCAGGTGATTGATTACCTAGGTGTCACGAGCACAAGGCATTGTAACCCGATCAGCTACCCGCGGCTCAAGAGAACTCTAGAGCCTTTCACTGCCACGAACGAATCAGAGAAACGAAGGAGAGAGATGAATACTGAAGTAATTAGTGAGGGTTTGGGGTGAGGGAGGAGAGAGGACTAGGCGGGAGGGAGGAGTGTGGTCAGGTGAAAGGGAGAGAGGGTACGGAGGAAGTAGTGGTAGAGGTAGAATGGTAGATAGGTAGAAGTAGACAAGTAGATAGTAGAAGGTAGACGGCCACCATCCATTCAAGACCATTATATACAAGACAAGGAATGGAACTTGTCGGTATCACAAAATTCTCTAAGATATATCAACAGGTCATTATTAGCATGATTTAACTGGAATCGTGTTCCAGGCAAGATTCTGTTAGTCACTAACTCTAGAGTACTCTACCCTCTAGTTTGCATATATCAGTAACTCCAAGAACTTGGGAACACAATTAAAGTCAAATTAACAGTAAGTGAATCAATTATTATTTAGCATGATAACTATCAGAATTCAAGCAATTGAACTGAAGGTTCAGTATTAATGTACAAAGTGAGTCACTACACCAGAATTCGAGACCACAACAGCCGTCTGCCCCCTCATAGTCACACAACACTAGTAACACGACTACGTCACCTTTCATGATCAACTCACGAAGTGTCTGCCTATAGCTGGATAGAGAGGGGGGGGGACTGTAGTGATAGAGACTGTCCCGCCCCGTCCGGCTGACAGCCTCTCGGTTTTGCTCTGCTGGCTGTTCTCCTGTCTTCTGTCTCTTTCTGTCTATCTCTCGAGTGTACAGTACCCTCGGTATATAATGGGGACCAACAAGCTAACTCCGCCCACAAGTAGATAGCCCCAGATACTCTATCAAGTCACACCTTAATTGGCGACATGTTTGAAGATCACCCCTGGCTAGCCGCCTGCAATTATGAGATTAGCAGAGACCAGGTCAACTTCCCGCGACCTGACCTTGGTCACTTGGTGGTCATTAACACTTAGAGGTGAGAGTTTCTTAACTACTAGGGGCCGCCAACCTGGTGACTCCCGAAATCTTGTCTGTGATTCCAGTACTATGTATATTTTAAATACAAAACACCTTTACGGTGTTACAGTGTCAGCATCAACAGCTGTGTCAGCATCAACGTCAGCATCAGCATCAAACGCATTAGCAGCAGCAGCAGCTGCATTGCCAGCATCAATAGCAGCATGAGCATCAGCAGCAGCGTCATCATGAGCAGCAGAATCAATATCAACATCAGCATCGTCATCAACAGCAGCGTCAGCAACAACAGCAGCGTCAGCATCAGCAGCAGCATCATCATCAGTAGCAGTGTCATCATCAGCAGCAGCGTCAGCATCAACAACAAAGTCAGCATCAGCAGCACCGTCAGGATCAACTGCAGCATCAGCATCAACTGCACTGACAGCATCAACATCAGCGTCATCATTAGCAGCAGCGTCATCATCAGCAGCAGCGTTAGCATGAGCAGCAACGTCAGCATCAACAGAATGTCAGAACTGTGGAGAAATGCCCAACTGACCACTGGATCATTATCTAACACAGTGCACAGTTACAAACCCAATAAGATTTCAACATAGATTCAACGGAAGAAGTTGTTAAACACATATGGCAAAATCTTACTGAAGCGACCATACGGGTCATAAATGCTCATACTCCGCCCAAGTAAAACAGAAACAACCAACACTTAGTGGGCCAGCCAGAGGCTTAGGACCCGCGCAGGAATATCCTTGCAAAACAAAAACAAAAAAAGAAGCATCAGCATCAACAGTAGCGACGTCAAAAACCGCAGCGTCATCGTGACCAGCAGCGTCAGCAGCAGCAGCGTCATCATTAGTAACAGCGTCAGCATTAACAGTAGCGTCATCATTAGCAACTGGGTCAGCATCAACAACAGTGTCAGCATCAGTAGCAGCATCAGCATCAACAACTGCGTTAGCATCAACAGCAGCATCAGCATCAACAGCATCAGCAGCAGCGTCAGCATCAACAGCAGCGTCAGCATCAACAACAGCGACAGCATCAACAGCAGAGTCAGCATCAATAGCATTGTCAGCATCAATAGCATTGTCATCAGCAGCAGCGTCAGCAGCAGCGTCAGCATCAGCGTCAGCATCAGCAGCAGCGTCAGCAGCAGCATCAGCAGCAGCGTCAGCACCAACAGCAGCGACATCATCTGCAGCACCGTCAGTATCATCAGCAGCATCAACATCAACAGCAGCATCAGTATGAACAGCAGCAGCAGCAGCATCAACATCAGCGTCACTATCAACAGAAGCGTCAGCAGCAGCAACAGCGTGATATCATCAACAGCAATGTCATTATCAGTTGCAGCACCAGCATCAAGAGCAGCATCAGCAGCAGAGCTAGCATCAGCAACGGCGTCTGCATCAACAGCAGTGATAGCATCAACAGCAAAGTCAGCATCAACAGCAACATCAGCATCAACAGCAGCGTTACCATCACCAGCAGCGTCCTCATCAAGAGTAGCGTCAGCATCAACAACATCAGCAGCAGCGTCAGCGTCAGCGACAGCATCAGCAGTAGCGTCAGCATTATGAGCAGCGTCAGCATCAACAGCAGCATCAGAATCAACAGCAGCGTCAGCATCAACAGCATCAGCAGCAGCGTCATCATCATTAGCAGTGTCAGCATCAACGAGCAGCGTCAGTATCAACAGTAGCGTCAGCATCAACAGCAGTGGCAGCATCAACAGCAGTGTCAGCATCAACAGCAGTAGTGTCACACACAACAGCACCGTCAGCATCAACAGTAGCAGCAGCATCACAGCAGAGACAGCATCCGCAGCAGCGTCAGCATCAACATTTGCCTCAGCATCAATAGCAGCGTCATCATCAGCATCAGCGTCACCATCAGCAGCAGCGTCAGAATCAACAGCAACGTCAGCATCAACAGTAGCGTCAGCTTCAACAGCAGCGTCATCATCTCCAGGAGCGTCATCAGCAGCAGCAGCGTCAGCATCAACAGCAGCGTCAGCATCAACAGCAGCGTCAGCATCAACAGCAGCGTCACCACCAACAGCAGCGTCAGCATCAACAGCAGCGTCAACTTCAACAGCAGCGTCATCATCAGCAACAGCGTCAGCGTCAGCATCAGCAACAACGTCAGCATCAACAGGAGCGTCAGTATCAACATCAGCGTCAGTATTAACAGCAGCGTCAGCATCAAAAGCAGCGTCAGCATCAAAAGTAGCGTCACCATCAAGAGCAGCGTCATCATCATCAGTAGCAGTGTCATCATCAGCAGCAGCGCCAACATCAACAGCAAAGTCACCATCGGCAGCAGCGTCAGGATCAACGGCAGCATCAGCATCGACTGCAGTGACAGCATCAACATCAGCGTCGTCATTAGCTGCAGCATCATCAGCAGCAGCAGCGTTAGCATGAACAGCAGCGTCAGCATCAACAGAATGTCAGCACTGTGGAGAAATGCCCAACAGACCACTGGAGCTTTATTTAACACAGTGCACAGTTACAAACAGCAGCATCAGCATCAACAACAACGTCGACATAAAGAGCAGCGCCTGCATCAGCAGCAGCATCAGCATCAACAACAGCGTCGACATAAAGAGCAGCGCCTGCATCAGCAGCAGCAGCAGCATCGACAGCATCAGCAGCAGTGACAGCATCAAAAGCATCGAAAGCAGCGTCAGCATCAGCAGCAGCGTCATTATCATTAGCAGCGTCATCTTCAGCAGCAGGGTCAGCATAAACAGCAGCAGTGATAGCATCATCAGCAGTGTCAGCATTGATGTTATCGTCAGCATCAAACGCATGAGCAGCAGCATCAGCATCAGCTGCATCGACAGCATCAACAACAGCGTCAGCATCAGCAGCAGCGTCAGCATCAACAACAGCGTCAGCATCATCAGCAGAGTCATCATCAGTAGCAGTGTCATCATCAGCAGCAGTGTCAGCATCAACAGCACTATCAGCATCAACAGCAGCATCAGGATCAACTGCAGCATCAGCATCAACTGCAGTATCAACATCAACAGCAGCATCATCATCAACACCAACAGCAGCATCATCATCAACAACAGCGTCAGTATCAACAGCAGCATCAGCATCAGCATCAACAGCATCATCAGCAGCATCAGCGACAGCATCAGCAGTAGCATCAGCATCAACAGCAACATCGGCATGAACAGCAGTCTCAGCATCAACAGTATCAGCAGCAGCATTAGCTTCATCATCATCATCAGCAGCAGCGTCAGCATCAACGATCAGCGTCAGCATCAACAGCAGCATTAGCATCAACAGCAGTGGCAGCATCAACAGCACTGTCAGCATCAACAGCAGCGTCAGCAGCAGCGTCATCATTAGCATCAAGAGCAGTGTCAGCATCTACAGCATCAGCAGCAGCATCAGCATCAGCAGCAGAGTCATCATCAGCAGCAGCGTCAGCATCAACAGCAGCGTCAGCATCAACAGCAGCGGCAGCATCAACAGCAATGCCAGCATCAACAGCAGAGTCATCATTAGCATCAACAGCAATGCCAGCATCAACAGCAGAGTCATCATTAGCATCAGCATCATCATCAGCAGCAGAGGTCACCATCAGCAGTAGCATCAGCTTCAACAGCAGCATCAGAATCAAAAGCAGCGGCATCAAAAACAGCAGCAACATCATCAGCAGCAGTCACAGCAAAAAGAGCAGTGTCATCATCAGCAGCAGTCACAGCAAAAAGAGCAGTGTCATCATCAGCAGCAGCGTGACCATCAACATCAGTGTCACGATCAACAACAGCGTCAGCAGCAGCGTTATCATCAGTAGTAGCGTCAGCATCAAAAGCAACAGCAGCAACGTGAACGACAGCATCAGCAGTAGTGTCAACATCAACAGCTGCATCAGCACCACCAGAAGCTTCAGCATCAACAGTATCAGCATCAGCGTCAGCATCAGCAGCAGCATAATCATCAGCCGCAGTGTTGACTTCAACGAACAGCGTCAGCATCAATAGTACCTTCAGCATCAACAGCAGCGGCATCATCAATAGCAGCGACAGCATCAAAAGCAGCGTCATCAACAGCAGCGTCAGCATTAACAGCAGCGTCATTATCAGCAGCAGCAGCATGAGCATCAACAAGAGCATTAGCAGCAGCGTCAGCATCAACAGCTGCGACAGCATCAGCATCAACAGCAACGTCAGCTTAAATAGCAGTGTCAGCATCAGCAACAGGATCATCATCAGCAGCCGCATTACCATCAACAGCAGTGTCAGCATCAACAGCAGAATCAGCATTAACAGCAGCGTTATCTTCAGTATCAGCATCAGCACCAGCAGCAGCATCAACATCAACAGGAGCATCAACATCAACAGCAATCAGCATCAGCAGCATCATCATCATCATCAAAAGCAACATCAGCAGAAATGTCAGCCTCAACCGCAGCATCAGCATCAACAGCAGTTTCAGCATCAGCAGCAGCGTCATCATTGTCATCAGTGTCATCATCTGCAGGAGTGTCAGCATCAACAGCAGCGTCAGTATCAACAGCAGAATCGGCATCAACAACAGTGTCAGCATCAAAAGCAGTGGCGTCAAAAACCGCAACGTTATCATCAGCAGCAGCGACAGGAAAAACAGCATCATCAACAACAGCAGCAGCATCAGCATCAACATTAGTGTCACTATCAAGAATAGCGTCAGCAGGAGCAACAGCGTCGTCATCAGTAGCAGCATCAGCATCAAAAGCAACAGCAGCAGCGTCAGTGACAGCATCAGCATCAAAAGCAACAGCAGCAGCGTCAGTGACAGCATCAGCAGTAGTGCCAGCATGAACAGCTGCGTCTGCACCAACAGTAGCATCAGCATCAGCAGCATCAGGATCAGTGACAGCATCAGCAGCAGGATCATCATCAGCCACAGCATCAGCTTCAACGAAGTGTCAGCATAAAAGAGCAGCGTATATCATCAATAGCAGCATCAGCATTAACAGCTGCATCGTCATCAGCAGCAGTATCAGTATCAACAGCATGAACAGTAGCATCAACATCAGCAGCAGCGTCAGCATCAGCAGCAGTGTATCATCAACAGCAGTGTCAGCATCATAACGCTATATCCTTGATCAATGGTGAATATATTATCAGTTAATAATTCTTGTGTTAAAGAATGCTGAAATAACGGAGCATTTAGCACAATATTCTTAAATGTAGATTTTTCTTCTCCAATCGAGCTGGCTGTGAGCAACATGCCAGATTTCTAGGAAACTTTTGACATGCATATTATGCAGTATGATAAGGATTAAAGTTATTACTCTACTGATAGTAGTATCAGCAAAATAATGCTTGGTACAAGAATTGCTTCTTAAGAACTAAATGTTAGTAATTGAGCATAAGATGATTATGACGCCTAGTACAGGAAATACATCTTATTGTACTGTGAGATTAATAATTAAATGTTGGAAATTTCCAACTTAAAATGATGACGCTGCTGCTGATGCTGCTTTTGACGTTGATGCTCCTGTTGATGTTGACACTGCTGATGCTGATGATTATGCTGCTGTTGATGATACTGATGCTGATGCTGCTGTT
>WNGS01162051.1:24952-39536 GCA_020271785.1 Procambarus virginalis
GATCGGCCTGGGTTTTCACTCATTGTCACAGGATGGAGGGTGATAAAGTAGCCAGTTTTATAGACACGAGAGATGAGCAAGTACAGGAGGAGTGCACCAAGGCACACTTGCAGACGATCGCCGACCACGTTTGGATCAAGTTGAGAGCTTCAAAAGTAGAGGAGCAAAGAGAGGACTATGATGATCAGAGGGCACAGCTCAAGGCACGTGATGATGCCTTAGGAGAGGAGCGGCCTCAGACACCTGCCAGTGGAGGAGAGATCCTGAGTACCGGCTGGCAGCAGCCGGGGGTCCAGTGGCAGCAGGCGCAGAATCAAGCTAGAAATAATGAAAATGCAGCTAGACGCAAAGCTGCGCAAGGCGCATAGAGCGCGCAACAAAGAACGCCACAGCTGAAGCATGAGAAGAGGAAAGAGAAGACCAGCTGAAGCTTGAGGAAGCAGAAAGAGAAGCCCCGCTGAAGCGTGAGGGAAGCAGAAAGGGGAAGCACACTGCGCAAGGAAACGAAAGAGATGCACAGCTGAGGAGCGAGGAAGCAGAGAGAGAAGCGCGCTGAGCGAGAAGAAAGAGTAGGCACAAGCTGCGCCGATTGAAGAAGAGAAAGCACCGCTGCAGCGCGAGGAAGCAGCGAGAGCAGCAGAGAACAGCAGCGCTACGGAGATCGACACGAGAGGCACACAGCAGCAACGAGAAGTAAGCAGAAAGAGAAAAAGCTGTGATATTTAATACCACAATTACCACCTTGATCTTGTTCTTTATCCTGGCAAGGTCGCCAGTGTCGGGGTTTCACGGTGTTCTCGTTAGAGAAGGGTTAAAGCAACAGTAGACTGGATCTCCTTTCCAGGTGGTTGCTCCAGCAATAACCCTTACTCACCGTCGTTCGGCGGGTCTTCCCTCAATCCTCTAGGCTCCACTGCTGGCCTCGGAGAGTATCCCAGTCGATCTCACAACCGGCCTTTAGATTATAAGATGAGTGGGAGCACAGATCGTTCCCTCAATCTGTGGCCCTCCCGACACCGAACTCTTACACAGCCTTCAAGGTCGCCAACTGGTTTTTTAGATGTCCAGTAACACTGCAGTGGTTAGGTGTAATTGTGGCAAGAGCAAATTCCAATAATATGGTATCAGGCAGGTCACTCTACTTTACATCCTCACACGGTCACAAGATAAATGGAGGGGATGATATCAAACACCAAAGAGTTTTGGTATTTTACTTAAAAGACAACGAGAAATATATATGCATCAATGTATCAGAATTAATATATGACAATCGCTCCATTCATAGCATAATATTCTAGAGCGCACCATATGGCAACATCGGCGCGTGTCACCTGTCAGAATGCCAGCTGACCGGGCCCTCGCGATCGTGGGAACAGACTAGTACTTGTTTTCTAATTGTCACGATCCCCGTTTATTTAACTTTTTCCAAAACACTAATCAACGTTCACATGGCTTACTTATGATTTCACTGGCCTCACGATCAACATCTATATTCACAATACTCTCACAGTGACTTTTCACTGTACCAAAAAATTACTCTATTCTTAATAATATTTACTGTGAATGCACTCACTTGATCACTGAACTTTTCTTTATATTTATACTTCCTCTCACAGAGATATCACTGGCAAACACTTCACGTATATGATATTATTCAGCACACAATCATGTCATATATAAATCAGTAATCAAACTTCAGGCATATATATATCGATAGATTATAGAGATCGACACACAGGCATTTATATCGATAGATTATGGAGATCAACACACGGGCATTTATATTGATAGATTATAGAGATCAACACACGGGCATTTATATCGATAGATTATGGAGATCAACACACAGGCATTTATATTGATAGATTATGGAGATCAACACACGGGCATTTATATTGATAGATTATAGAGATCAACACACGGGCATTTATATCGATAGATTATGGAGATCAACACACAGGCATTTATATTGATAGATTATAGAGATCAACACTTGGGCACTGATATCAATAGATTATAGAGATCAATCAACAGGCATTTATATCCATAGTTTATATAGATCAATCCACAGGCATTTATATCAATAGTTTATATAGATCAATCCACAGGCATTTATATCAATAGTTTATATAGATCAATCCATAGGCATTTATATCAATAGATTATAGAGATCAACACACCAATATCTGGTTTACTACCAATATATATATAATAATAATAATCACAGATCAATAATAATAATAGTCACAGTAAATTCTCTGATGAATCTTGGTGCTTGCACACACCCACACATAGATATATATGTAAACTGATACTGTGAGCGCTCTGGGTAGCCTCACCACATACTGTGCTCTCTGTGACTTAAACTCAAGTGAGACTTGCTCACGACATATAAAATATACTGACAAGAATATATATAGCTAACTAAAGGGGAAATGGGAGGGAACTGTAAACACCTACTTCACCTATCCTAGGATGACAGTTGGGTTGTAGCTCCTGGTCCAGGCTCTCGCCTCGTTCATCCAGAAACACAAGCCCACACCTTAGGATGTCGCGTCTCGCCGCTTCTGTACACAGCAGGTCCGTGCTTCTTTCTCTACAGTACGTCGCAGGGTTGAAGTCGGTCTCCTGGCCGTCAACTTTCCTCCCAACTACGGCAGCCAGCCTACGTCTCGGCGGTCGTCGTACGTTTCCCAATTAGTCCTTGTCACTGTCCTCCCAGAGGAACTGCTTCTCACCACTACGAAGTCACGGTGAAGTTACCAGCCGTACCAGACGATGCTGCTTAAGCTTCACACGCACAGCACCCGACTTCAGAGCTCTTGAAGCTCACAACACTGTCAATTCCCTCGTCGTCTAGATATATCGCTAGGTATTTGGGAAGACTTCTCGACGTGCTTGCATCCAACTGTTGACTCGTAGGGTTCCACGAAGGTGGGGTTACTGTCAAACTTGACAGGATCGTCGATCACACGTTCAACCTGGTTGACAAGGCTGTCAACCTGGTTCCCTCACGGTGGGTGGCCCAGCCACTAAGCTGCATCTTATACTGGTGAACTGCCAACGACGACACACGTCGATGCCCGGCCCACTTCTTGCAACGCACCTGTCCCTGAGCACTTGTTGCTCAATATTCTGTCAATTCCTTATCTGAGCCAATTCTGGGTTGCAGGAAGACCTCACAGAGTGCGTGCCAACAACTGGAGACGCTTAAATCAACCGGAGTTCGGTACATCCGTCACTCTGACGGGATGACCGATCGCGCGTCCTACCTCTCAGACGTGCCGTGAAAGACTGATATCGTCCCGGCGTCACCGCGGCTGGACCCGCCATGCCTATGTGACGTCACTTTTCCAAAGTTGGTTTTCATTGGCTCCCAGTGCCATGTCGCTGACGGTGACCAACCTGGCGCCACTGACGTCACACAGTTTTGGCGGGAGAACAGACTTGCCAGCGCCATATTGGCTCCCTAAAGGGCCTATCCCACAGGCCAAAAAAGTTCTATTTTCGCGAATTTCTCGGCTCTTCGAGAATACTGCTCTCTCCCACATATGTTCAATTGTTGCCTGCAATGTAGAGAACGCTCGGGAATAGTGGACATGACTCTTACAGCAGGCGTGGGAGAATTAGAAGGGGGGGAACACCGTCACAATAGGGAACGACGTTCTCGTTCCAATCTGCATCTCTTCCTCTTTTTTCTTAGGGGGATGCGGTTTGTACATATTTCTAGTGCTACTGAGCTTATTTTTTCCAGGCACTGGTTCAGGTTTGCATTTCCTAGCTGTTCTTCCCAGTTTATTTCTGTGAAGTCCTGGTTTATTTGCTCCCAGTTTATCTGTTTATTATTGAAGTTGAATTTGCTGAAATCTCCTCCACCGGGAATCTGGACTGGTTTTGAAGGTCTATTCCCCATGGTTGTCATAACTTCAATTAAGTTGTGATCTGAGTAACAGGTATTTGTAATCATTATGTTCCTGATCAATTCATCATTATTAGTGAAAATGAGGTCCAGCGTGTTCTCCTTCCTGGTTGGTTCTACTATTTGCTGGTTTAAGGCAAACCTGTCGCACATCCGTAGCAGGTCATTTGCATGTGCCTGTTCATTAAGGCTACTTCCTGGTATTCTTTCTGATATTACTGTATTAGCCAGGTGCTTCCATTTCAGGTGCCGTAGGTTGAAGTCCCCAAGCAGGATGATGTTCGGAGCTGGATTTGTGAGGTTTTCCAAGCAGTGTTCTACTTTCATTAGTTGGTCTTTAAACTGCTGAGGGTTTGCCTCCGGTGACTTATATACAAGGACAATAACTACATTTATAATCTCTATTTTGATTATCAGCACTTCCACCATATCATTTGAGGTGTTTAGCAGCTCAGTACAGATGAGTGTGTCTTTGATGTATAGGCTGACCCCACCCTGAAGCCGGTGTTTCCTATCACATCTGAAAAGATTGTACTCTGAGATCCATATTTCACCATCATGGTAGTCCTTTGTGTGGGTTTCTGTTAGGGCTGCAAACACTGCATTTGCCTCATGAAGGAGACCATCTATAAAGTGAACTTTGTTGGATTTGCGTGTTTTTATACCTTGAATGTTGGCAAATATAAATGATGTTATCGTGGTAGTGGAAGTGCTGGATGCCTTACTTGGTGTTAATATCTGAGGCTCCGGTAAGGGGGCCACTGTGTTTGCGTCCAGGGTGTGTTGTTTTCGTAGTGATTCGTCCAGTTTCGGTAGTGGGGCGAGTGTTGTGTGGTGTAGTACCTGTGTGTTTGTTGGTAATGTGTATTCCAGACTTGTGGGTATCTCCCTTCCCCTCTGTAATCCTGTGGTGGTTCCATCTGACTGTTCCTCTCTCTTATATTTTCTGCTCTGTTTCTGCCTTCCTCTAAAAAATTGCCAGTAGTGTCATACTGATCTTCCCGTCTATAACGTTGTGTACCTCTCACGTGGAATTCCGGACACTGAAGATTGTAGCATTTTTTGTCCCTAATTAAAAATTGACATAATTTGGGGTGGAAGTATCTACACCCTGTTCCAAAACGGCATGTACCCCTCGCCAACATGTTCCTGCATTTTCGAGGATGCAGAAAATGGCATTTTGTTCCTAATTTTCCATATTTGCATATTCTTTTAGCGTAGAATTTGCAAATGTGTTCCGGTTTTGCGTTTTTCAAGGTATTTATATCTGTGTCTGTCTTGTCTACCTCTTTATTGGAGCCATCTCCGCTTTTCGTCCCAATTCCTTCATTTATGCACTCTGTCTCACTGTTGCTCACATCGTTTATATTACCTGACTCTGCAATATTGCTCCTATTATGTACTACAATACCCTCTTCCTCCACATTACTGCTGCGGTTCTCTAAACTATCTGTTCCTGGGTTTTGGTCGTTAACCAATGTTGTCTTTTCCCAGTCTGCATATATCACTGGTAGCTTGTCTGTGAATGGTAATCTCTGTGACTCGGGAATGTTTTTCATCAGTTTAGTTATGTTCTCTAACATTAATCTGTCATCTTTGCAGACCCAGTAAATTCCTTGCCTTTTTGTGCATCCTGGAGATACTTCTGTACAGCCCAGGTGAAATCTCATGTTACAGATGCAACACGTTACGCCTACATTACGTTTTCCCAGTACTCCCGAGCACTCGCCACACCTCTCCATTTTCTGATGTATTGTGTTGTATTTGTGGTTTACTGTGTGGATCACTTGTTGATGTCAGTCCTTTTAACTCTTTATAAAGTTATATGTATATTTTTATATATTTAATATTTATAATACTATATGTATACCGTAGATTTGTAATATTATGTATGTTATTTTGTTCAAACTTTATGGCAGGTACTTAGCGTAGGGTAGCGAAGCTGGTCCCCGGTGCGGTACAGGTGATCTCTTGTCGTCCCAGGTTGATGTCACCAGTTTCCAGCTACTCGATTTATACCACTGATTTATTCTTTGCTTGTATTCTTACAAGGGATTTTCGGCCTAATTTCCGGCTTGCAATGGTATTCACTCACTTTATTGCTAATTATTAGATTCACATTTTCATAGTACACTATATGATTTCCGTATTTTATCCCTGTGGGACGTGCCCTGGGGTAGGCCTCGCGTGGCTTGTGGAAACAGCCTACTGATGCCGCCTCTTGCCACTATTCTATATTTCTAGCATTCTATATTTATAATATTCTATGCACGATTTTCCTTCACTTCCAACTTATATGTTGTTGTGGTACCCGTTCCACTTCACTGTTCCACGAATCACCGTTCACTATTTTTTTCCTCATACACGCACGTACACAAAGCCTCATGCACTGGCCCACACGTGGTCTCCCGTTTATTATCTATTTAACACAAAGTTCCGTTGATAATGACTGTTTTAAAATTTTCCAGCGGGTCACTATGCACTTGTTATGCCTGTAATCGTCTTGTCGTAAACAATCGTAAACAAGGCCCAACGGGCCCCCGCACGACGATTGCCCGTGACCAGACGACTACTGCATCGACTACTGGGGGCCCTGCGAGGTGTCTGCCGCTCGACGTACGAGAAGACCTGCGCCCGAGCGCTCTTCTCCCTCGCCTTCTATGCTTGCCTCAGGCCAGGGGAGGCGACCTACGCGGGGAAGGGGCAACACACTCTACGCTTGGACCAGCTAACTTTATCGCGGACGGGGATCGTCATCGCGTTTGCCTCCTACAAGCACAGCGCAGGGCGTACCCCCAAGTTAACCCTGAGTGCAGTCCCCTACAGTAAGTACTGCCCGGTCCGTGCCATGACGAACTTCTTAAAACGACGGGGCTTGGAACCAGGACCTATCTTCCTGGGCGAATCGGGCTCCCCCGTCACCAGACAGGATTTCACATGGGTGCTCCGTGCCGCCGTTCGAGCACTAGGACTGCCTCCAAACGATTATGCACCACACACTCCTTCCGAATCGGCAGGGCCACGCAGATGTCCATGGATGGCCTGGCGCCGGCAGCAATCAGAGCAGTCGGTAGGTGGAAAAGCGATGCGTTCCACTCCTACGTCAGGCAAGACGTCATTCCATTACCTAGATAAGTTTTTCAGCGGGCACCTCGCCCTTCAGGGGGGGTGGGGGACCGGCTTCGCTGGCCTGCGAAGTGGGGGTGCTGCGCCGGATCCCCAAGTCTAGGGCTGCCCGCAGCTACTTACCATGTGTCAAGTGCTCACTACTGGTGCAAGTTGGGGGTTCCAGACTTTACATGTACTAGGCACTAGCATGTCATTACCCCTGGAAAATCTTAAATATTATTTTCATGCCCTCTGCGTATGCAAAATATATTTTATCCATACTGTACTGGCTGTGCCACTCATTTATCTCTGGCATTGTTTAATTATAGCATTACGCTATTTTACCCTGAAAAATCTTCATTATTATTTCTATGCCCTCTGCGTATGCAGAATATATTTTATCATACTGTACTGGCTGTGCCACTCATTATCTCTGGCATTGTTTTAATTATAGCATTACGCTGTTTGCGAGTACTGCAACATTGCTTCAGCTAGCTGACTCTAGGCACGGTTAACGTCCTATGACTTATTCCCTTAGTTGCATCTTTGCAGTACTGGCATTCTACTCAGTCATGTTACGACTTCTTTTTATTGTGGTACAGCAGTCGCTCTGTAAACATTAATTAATAAATTAAGGTCCCCCCGCTCCTGTTTGTTTTTCTCTCCGCCCAGAAATGGCCCCTGCATAATTTAAATTAAGCGGGGGAATTCTGGGAGCGAGAATAAACATATACGCAGCGCTCAGGAGAGCTGCGCGCGCCGTGGGGGGGGGGCGCACATTTAAGCAAACGCACAAGCAGTTTCTCCCTCATTCCGCTCTGCTCCGCTACGCTTCACACGAAACACCCGCCCTCCTCCCTTGACTGCAGAACTTCTTATGCTCTTCGAGCCCCTCATGTTTAGCCTATGCTTCTCTATAATTTAGTAATTTGGGGGGGTGCTGCGCCGGATCCCCAAGTCTAGGGCTGCCCGCAGCTACTTACCATGTGTCAAGTGCTCACTACTGGTGCAAGTTGGGGGTTCCAGACTTTACATGTACTAGGCACTAGCATGTCATTACCCCTGGAAAATCTTAAATATTATTTTCATGCCCTCTGCGTATGCAAAATATATTTTATCCATACTGTACTGGCTGTGCCACTCATTTATCTCTGGCATTGTTTAATTATAGCATTACGCTATTTTACCCTGAAAAATCTTCATTATTATTTCTATGCCCTCTGCGTATGCAGAATATATTTTATCATACTGTACTGGCTGTGCCACTCATTATCTCTGGCATTGTTTTAATTATAGCATTACGCTGTTTGCGAGTACTGCAACATTGCTTCGGCTAGCTGACTCTAGGCACGGTTAACGTCCTATGACTTATTCCCTTAGTTGCATCTTTGCAGTACTGGCATTCTACTCAGTCATGTTACGACTTCTTTTTATTGTGGTACAGCAGTCGCTCTGTAAACATTAATTAATAAATTAAGGTCCCCCCGCTCCTGTTTGTTTTTCTCTCCGCCCAGAAATGGCCCCTGCATAATTTAAATTAAGCGGGGGATTCTGGGAGCGAGAATAAACATATACGCAGCGCTCAGGAGAGCTGCGCGCGCCGTGGGGGGGGGGCGCACATTTAAGCAAACGCACAAGCAGTTTCTCCCTCATTCCGCTCTGCTCCGCTACGCTTCACACGAAACACCCGCCCTCCTCCCTTGACTGCAGAACTTCTTATGCTCTTCGAGCCCCTCATGTTTAGCCTATGCTTCTCTATAATTTAGTAATTTGGGGGGGTGCTGCGCCGGATCCCCAAGTCTAGGGCTGCCCGCAGCTACTTACCATATGTCAAGTGCTCACTACTGGTGCAAGTTGGGGGTTGCAGACTTTACATGTACTAGGCACTAGCATGTCATTACCCCTGGAAAATCTTAAATATTATTTTCATGCCCTCTGCGTATGCAAAATATATTTTATCCATACTGTACTGGCTGTGCCACTCATTTATCTCTGGCATTGTTTAATTATAGCATAAAAGTCTATGTTTTCGCTGGGCTACTGTTGCGCACAGTCATCTCGCTAAGGCGGGTCAGTGTCAGAACTGTCAAAATGATGTACCTTGTATACATCAGATCTATGGTGGATTATGCTGCACCTCTGCTTGTTTTGATGACTGAAAGGACTTTGATGATACGAACAGTAATTGGTGACATTGTGCATATTCTCAAAACATAGTTTCGGCAAACAAAAAAAATAACAGTAAATTAGATGTGAGCTGTGATTTGAAAACAGAAGATGGGTGATGTGTGGGTTATTGTGTGGACTCGGGAGATATGATCACCACATATAAGTTTCTCAAAGAAAATGATAAGCAAGGTAAGGACCGATTATTTAACACACAAGACATCCGTGCAGTAGTCAGATTCCAATTGATGGTTGTGCAGGTGTCAATGAAAAATTAAAGTGCAAAGATGTTTCGGAGTGCTATTTTAGTAGAGAAATGATCCAAAATTGTGTTTATTGTCTAGTAAGAGGCGGAACAAGAGACCAAGAGGTAAATGTCGTGATCACACAGTTAACAAAAAATATTAGAATATATAGGTATGTAGTGATCACATCTCCCCAAACTCTTCTGTGTATATTTCACAAAGTCATTCTTCCTGACTCACCACTCTTAGTTTGTGGACTAGTGACCCACCTTTGTTTAAAATTAAATCTACAAAGCTTCGCATTTACAAAAAATGATATTTGGTCATCAGATAGAAAGATGATTTCCATGTTGCATTACGTAACGATATAATGTGTTACAAGAACTAAACAGGGCTGCGGTAATATTTTATTTGAGTTTGAATGTAATGGCTAAACATGGTTTATTATTAACATTATTTTCAATAATGTTATTTGGTCATCAGAAAAGTTGATTTCCACGTTACGCTACAATGTGTTACAGAGGCTAAAACTGGTGGACACCAATATTTATATGGTAAGAGATGTAATGGAGATGGACTAAGTCATACTTTCATTTAAAAATTTTATTTTGGACTGCCGAAATTTGATGATTTCCACGTTACGTTACAAGTGTTACAGAGGCTAAAACTGGTAGACCGTAATTTATATGGTATGAGATGTAATGGAGATGGGCTAAGTCATATTTTCATTTAAAATTTTTATTTTGGTCTGTAGAAATTTGATTTCCGCGTTACGTTACAATGTGTTACAGAGGCTAAAAACTGGTAGACACCAATATTTATATGGTAAGAGATAAAATGGAGCTGGACTAAGTCTCACTTTTAATTTCAAAATGTAATTTTGAACTGCTGAAAGTTTATGATTTCCGCGTTACGTTACGTTAGGTTACGTTACATTGTGTTACAGAGGGCTAAAACTGCCAGAAAGTAATATTTATATGGTAGGAGATGTAACGGAGATAATGTGTTTGGCTAAATGTGGATCACGTTTCAATATTCGGATATCGGACAGAAAGTTGCTCGTTACTCTTAAAAGGATATTTGGGCAAAGAACGATGTTAACATGTTGGTCACGCCACATTAATGATATTTGGGCAAAGAACGATGACATCATGTTGGTCATGTTACGTTACAAAGTTATAAAGGTGAGTGTGATGGGGGCTCGAAAATTGACATTAGTCTTCCATCCTCTGGTGAGCTTTCAGTCTAAGTGAAATGAAAAAAGGATACGTGAACAGCGGCAGCAGGAGAAAGGAATTGATGTTACTTTTTCCCCAACTATTAAATGATCTGAATAGAGAGAGAGAGAGAGAGAGTAACCACTGACTGCTATGTGTATCCCATGCAGTTGTGTTTACAAAAAAGATTATGATTTGTTATAATAATAAGATTGAAGACCACCTTATGACTCTCGTTACTCTTAAAAAAAAATGCTATTTGAGCAAAGAATGATGTTACCATGTGGGTCACGTTACGATACAGCTTACACATATTAACAGAAATAATACTAAAGACTTTGCACAGAACATCCGTTCTGGGAAGGGTGAAGTGATGCTTGATGGTTTGGGCTTGGAAGGGGGGTGGGAGGGGGTTGGGGTTTGGTGTGGGTGGATGGGGTGAGGGTAAGGTCATCCCAGTACCTCGCCCATCTCACTATGCCTCAAACCAGCACGGAGGTTAGACCCTAACGAGACGGATTGATGTTTCACTCATTCAGGAGTCTTGAACATTCTGTGACATTGTCTTGCTATGATAACGCCGTTGTGTGTATGTGAGTGTGTTACAGAGCGCTAAAACTGACACACAGTAATATTTGATATGAGATGTAATGGAGATGGACTAAGTCATACTTTCATAATGTTATTTGGACTGTAGAAAGTTGATTCGCGTTACGTTACATTGTGTTACAGGGGCTGAGTCATACTTTCATAATGTTATTTGGACTGCAGAAAGCTCATGGCACACTCAATGCTATGTTCCAGTGTGTGTCAGGAGCGAGAGAGAGAGAGAGAAAAGCATGTAGGTTAGTAACCAGTGACTGCTATGTGTATCCCGTGCAGTTGTGTTTACAAAAAATTATGATTTGTTATAATAATAATAATAAGATTGAAGACCACCTTATGACTCGCTACGTTAAAAATGTTATTTGAGCAAAGAATGATGTTACCATGATGACCACGTTAAGATACGAGTGGTTTACTTCTCCTAACTATTTATTTATTTATCATTCTTTATAGCGAGAAAAGTGTGTAAGCTGATAACTTGCGGATGTCAAGTGAGAAGGGGAGGGAGCGGTTGGCTAAGGTGTGCGGTCCCCCCCTCATTTAGCCTCAGTCATGTGTCATCCTTTACAGAGGCGAGCCGGCTCGGAAGCCTCGCCCCTGCCAAAAAATGTTTCCCTCTTTCAGTAAACGCTAACTTACTGACTTTGAGTTTACTAAGTGATGTGCCATGTGGTGGCAGTTCTCACGACGATGTGACGGTATGTGGTCCTGGTCCGTACCACTCTAGAAGGTAAGGGAGGGGAGGGGAGAGGGGGGGGGCGGAGGGGTGCCCCACTCTAGAAGGTAAGGGGGGGCGGGGAGGGGTGTCCCACTCTAGAAGGTAGGGGAGCGGAAGATATGCCCACACCAGCTACATGGAAATACTCTTCAGTTACCCAGTGAAAGGTGGACAGTACACACACCCTTCTGAAGATATTGAAAAACGCTTAAGGCTAATGGTCAGCATCCGCAAGAGGCTGCTCCCAACACCTCCTGGACTCTGCTTCCTTTCCCCCTCCTTCTCCCTCATTCTCCCCTCCAATCTTAAGACCCTGGACTCTCACGCTCCCCTCAACACTTCCTGCCCATGTAGGGGAACTAATGGACGTCATTGATATCCTCTCAGGTATGGGGGCTCCCCCCCTCCCTCCACAACATAACCTACATACTCCTCCCTACATGTCCACATACCAACCACATAGCTTCCAACCCCTACCCAACCCCAACATGACATTCTCTCAAGTGATGCTTTGCCGGACGCCACGCGTCAAAACATTCGGGGAAGCACATATCCTCATATTCCATACTCTACCACATACCTCACATACTCTCCTACCTCACACAACATAACCCCCTATCTTTCCTGACCGTGTAACCCAACACCGGACGCTCACACGCGTCCGACACGCGCCAAACTTCCGGGAAAATTCCCCAAAACCCTTTGCGACTACGACGACGCGCACCACCTGGCCAGCTGGCTCTAATGAGCCCACCTGGCCAGATGGCGCGCGTCGTCGTAGTCACATATTACAGTACTCATTATCAGCTGCAGCGTCATCATCGGCAGCAGCGTCAGCGTCAACAGGAGCGTCAGTATCAGAATTAGCGTCAGCATCAACATCAGCGTCATTCTCAGCAGCGTCAGCATCAAAAGCAGCAGCATCAACAGCAGCGTCATTATCAGTTGCATCATCAGCATCAACAATAGCGTCATCATATACAGCAGCGTCACCATCTACAGCAGCGTCATCATCAACACCAGCGCCTGCATCAGCAGCAGCGACAGCATCAACAGCATCAGCAGCAGCGTCAGCATCAACAGCATCGTCCGCATCAACAGAATCATCAGAATCAACAACAGCGTCAACATCACCTGCAGTGTCACCATCAACAGCAGCATCAGCATCAACAGCAACGTCAGCATTAACAGTAACGTCAGTATCAGCAGCAGCGTAATCATCAGCAGCAACGTCATATTCAGCAGCAGCGTCAGCATCAACAGCAACGTCAGCATCACCAGCAGCGTCATCATCAGCAGCAGCAGCGTCATCATCAGCATCAGCGTCCTCATGAGCAGCAGCGTCATAATCAACAGCAGCGTCAGCATCAACAGTATCAGCTGCAGAGTCAGCGACAGCATCGGCAGTAGCGTCAGCATCGGCAGTAGCGTCAGCATCAACAGCAGCGTCAGCATCAACAGCAGTGTCAGTGTCACCAGCATCAGCAGCAGCATAACCATCAGCAGCAGCGTCATCATCAAGAGCAGCGTCAGCTTAAGCGAGCAGCATCATCAACAACAGCATCAGCAACAAGAGAAGCGGCAGCATCAACAGCAGCGTCAGCAACAAAAACAGCGTCGACATAAACAGCGGCGCCTTCATCAACAACATCGTCAGTATCAACAGCATCAGCAGCAGCGTCAGCATCAACAGAGGCATCAGTATCAACAGTAGCGACGTCAAAAACCACAGCGTCATCATCAGCATCAGCATCAACCGCAGCGTCAGCATCAACCACAGCATCAGCATCAACAGCAGCAGCAGGATCAACAGTAGCATCAGCTCAGCATTAGCAGCAGCGTTAGCATCAGCAACAGCGTCTGCATCAACAGTAGTGATTGCATCAACAGCAAAGTCAGCATCAAAAGCAACATCAGCATCAACAGCAACATCAGCATCAACAGGAGTATTATCATCACCAGCAGCGTCTTCATCACCAGCAGCGTCAGCATCAACAACATCAGCAGCAGCGTCAGTGACAGCATCATGAGTAGCGTCAGCATCACCAGCAGCAGCGTCAGTGACATCTTCAGGAGTAGCGTCAGCATCATCAGCATCAACAGCATCAACAGCAGCATCAGGATCAACAGCAGTGGTCAGCATCAACGGCATCAGCAGCAGCATCATCATCATCAACAGCGTCAGCATCAACGAGCAGCGTCTGCATCAACAGCAGCAGTCAGCATCAATGGCATCAGCAGCACCATCATCATCAGCAGCAGCGTCAGCATCAACAACAGCGTCAGCAGCAGCGTCATCATCAATAACAGCATCAACATTAAAGTAACGTCAGCAGCAGCAGCAGCCTCAGCATCAACAGCAGCGTCAACCTCAACAATAGCGTCGACATAAACAGTAGTGCCTGCGTCAGCAGCAGCGTCAGTATCAAAAACATCAACAGGAGGGTCAGCATCAACAACATCGAAAGCAGCGTCAGCAACAACAGCAGCGTCAGCATCAACAGCAGCATTAACATCAATAGCAGCGACAGCAGAGTCAGCATCAATAGCAGTGTCACAGTGTCACCTTCAATAGCAGTGTTATCATCAGCAGCAGCATCAGCAC
>WNGS01162051.1:61384-79906 GCA_020271785.1 Procambarus virginalis
TTGGAGGAAATTAAATTACTGGCACTGATTGTTTTTTGTTTTGTTTTTCATTTTTTATTCCTTCGGCCCGCATAAATATGGAAATATATAATGTGGCCCTTACATTGAAAAGTTTGGAGACCCCTGTTTAAGGTGATTAATTACCTCAGCTGGGTGTCGAGTATTAGGGATGTCATTACCACCTAGATAAATAATGGTTAGATGGTGAGGCCAATCTAACGCAGGTGTTAATGTGGAGTTATAGAAATTGTGAGCTGTTGCTCCTGGTGATCTGAAGATTCTTACCTCAGTGTGAGGAATAGGTCTGAGTGTTGTGGGTAACTGATTATGTCCACTAATGCTACCTTATACAGAGGTATAGACAGCAAATAAATTGGTGTGAGTTAGGCTAACATATGTGGTACACTGCTGGTAGCCACAGATAATGAAATATGGTTAGTCTAGACGACTACACATGGTAATTAGTAATGGTTAATTAGGATAGCTTCATTCTCAGCTATCTATCAGATTCGAAGAAGACTAAATTTGTTGTGTTCTCTGAGAACTGATATAGAATTTAATGTTAATTAGTATGCATCCAGTTCGAAAGGGACCAAATTTATGTCGGGAAGGAAAGCTTACTTCAATATATTGATATTTAATTGATGACTTAAATTACTCAAAGGACCTCCCTATTTTTACTAAAAAGGGAAACAGATAAATGAACATTAGAAAAGGACTGAAATACCAGTGCCTGTGGATAATGTAACCATTAAGAGTTATTCCTTGAATAATAATGGACTGTAGATTAAATTACTATTCAAAAGTAAACTTTCCAAAACTTCACAAATGGGAGGGGGTTAAAACCAGAAGTTGAGTACTTCCAGTACATTTCCTCGAGGCTGGTTCTTCCTCGAATAAAATTAGTAATTCTTACTAAGATATATAAATAAAATAGACATTTGATAATTGGTTAGTGGAAAGAATATATTGGATAATGATTAAACAAGAAAATTATTCTCATCTAAAGTACATGAGTATATCAAAATATACTTGATTTCCTAAACCACATAAATGAAATATATTCTCAAATTATTATTAGGTTTCAACCGTTCATTAGTAAATAGGAACTAAATTAGAATAAGTTCAGCTGCTTAGCTGTGACAGTGAACGAAGATGCGGTGTCGAGATGGCGTCATCTGGAACTTGCTAGAACACGTGATCCACGTGCTCTATCAAGTTCGTAATAGATACTATGCTTAGTATACAATAGTGATGTATTATGATACAATGGCATGTATCATTGTTGGAACTTTCCAACAGCAGCGTTATCATCAACACAAGTATCATCATCAGCAGCAGCGTCAGCATCAGCAACAGCGTCAGCATCAGCAACAGCGTCAGAGTCTTCAGGAGCATCAGTATCAACATCAGCATTAACAGCAACGTCAGCATCAACATCAGCGTCATCATGAGCAGCAGCGTCAACATCAAAAGCAGCGTCAGCATCAACAGCAGCATCATCATCAGTTACATCATCAGCATCAACAATAGCTTCATCATATACAGCAGCGTCACCATCAACAGCAGCGTCATCATCAACAGCAGTGCCTGCATCAGCTGCAACGACAGCATGAACAGCATCAGCAGCAGCGTCATCATCAGCAGCAGTGTCAGCATTAACAGTAACGTCAGCGGCAACAGCACCGTCATCATCAGTTGCATCATCAGCATCAACAATAGCCTCATCATATACAGCAGCCTCACCATCAACAACATCGTCATCATCAACATCCTGCATCAGCATCATCATCAACAGCCTGCATCAGCAGCAGCGACAGCATCAGCAGCAGCATCATCATCATCAGCAGCGTCATCATAAGCAGCAGCATCATAAACAACAGCAGCATCAGCATCAACAGCATCAGCAGCAGGGTCAACGACAGCATCGGCAGTAGCATCAGCATCAACAGCAGCGCCATCATCAACAGCAGCGCCATCATCAACAGCAGTGTCAGCATCAACAGCATCAGCAGCAGCATCATCATCAGCAGCAGCATCAACATCAAGAGCAGTGTCAGCATCAACAGCAGCATCAACAACAAGAGAAGCGGCATCATCCACAACAAGAGAAGCGGCAGCATCAACAGTGGCATCAGCATCAACAACAGCGTCGAAATAAACAGCACCACCTGCATGAGCAACATCGTTAGTATCAACAGCATCAGCAGCAGCGTCAGTATCAACAGAATCATCAGTATCAACAGCAGCGACGTCAAAAACTGCAGCATCATCATCAGCATCAACATTAGCATTAACAACAGTGTCTGCACCAGTGTCATCATCAATAACAGCGGCAGCATCAACAGCAGCGTCAGCATCAACAACAGCGTCGACTTAAACAGCAGTGCCTGCATTAGCAGCAGCATCAGTATGAACAGCAGTGTCAGGATCAAAATCAGCGTCGTCCACAGCAGCAGCGTCAGCATCAACATCAGCGTCACTATCAACAGCAGCTTAAGCAGCAGCAACAGCATCATATCATCAACAGCAAAGTCATCATCAGCAGCAGCATCAGCATCAACAGCAGCGTCAGCATGAACAGTAGCATCAGCATCAGGAGCAGCGTTAGCATCAGCAACAGCATCTGCATGCATCAACAGCAGTGATTGTATCAACAGCAGTGATTGTATCAACAGCAAAGTCAGCATCAACACCCACATCAGCATACACAGCAGCGTTATCATCACCAGCAGCAGCAGCATCAGTGACAGCATCAGGAGTAGCATCAGCATCACCAGCAGCATCAGCATCAACAGCAGCATCAGGATCAACAGCAGCATCAGCATCAACAGCATCTGCAGCAGCGTCATTATCACTAGCAGCGTCAGCATCAACGAGCAGCGTCAGCATCAACAGCAGCGGCATCATCAATAGCAGTGTCAGCATGAACAGCAGAGTCTTCATCAGCAGTAGTGTCACAAACACTAGCACCATCAGCATCTAAAGCATCGTCAGCATCAACAGCAGCAGCAGCATCACAGCACCGACAGCATCCGCAGCCGCGTCAGCATCAACATCTGCATCAGCATCAACAGCAGCGTCATCATCAGCGGCAGCATCACCATCAGCAGCAGCATCAGAATCAACAGCAGCATCAGCATCAACATCTGTGTCAGCATCAACAGCAGTGTCATCATCAGCAGCAGCGTCACCATCAGCAGCGGCGTCAGTCAACAGCAGCGTCAGCTTCAACAGCAGCATCAGCATCATCAGCAGTGTTAGCATCAACAGCCGCATCAGCTTCAACAGCAGCGTCATCATCAACAGAAACATCATCATCAACAGCAGCATCAGCATCAACAACAGCGTCAGCATCAGCAACGGTGTCAGCATCAACAGGACCTTCAGTATCAACATCAGCTTCAGAATTAACAGCAGCATCAGCATCAAAAACAACGTCAGCATCAAAAGCTGCGTCAGCATCAACAGCAGCATCATCATCAGTTGCATCATCAGCATCAACAATAGCGTCAATCATATACAGCAGTGTCACCATCAACAGCAGCATCATCATCAACAGCAGTGCCTGCGTCAGCACCAGCGACAGTATCAACAGCATCAGCAGAAGCGTCAGCATCAACAGAATCATCAGAATCAACAATAGCGTCAACATCAACAGCATTGTCACCATCAACAGCAGCGTCAGCATTAACAGCAGCGTCAACATCAACAGCAGCATCAGTATCAGCAGCAGCGTAATCATCAGCAGCAGCATCATCATCATCAGCAGCATCAGCATCAACAGCAACGTCAGTATCAACAGCGGCATCATCATCAGCAGCTGCAGTGTCATCATCAGCAGCAGCGTCATCATCATCAGCAGTGTCATAATATCATAATCAACAGCAGCGTCAGCATTAGCAGCAGGGTCAGTGACAGCATCATCAGTAGCGTCAGCATCAACAGCAGTGTCAGCATCAACAGCAGTGTTAGCATCAACAGCAGTGTCAGCATCAGCAGCAACATCAGCATCATCAGCAGCATCATCATCAAGAGCAGTGTCAGCTTAAACAGGCAGCATCAGCATCAACAGCAGGATCAGCAACAAGAGAAGCGGCACCATCAGCATCAACAACACCGTCGACATAAACAGTAGCACCTGCATCAGCAGCTTCGTCAGTATCAACAGCATCAGCAGCAGCATCAGCATCAACAGAAGCATCAGTATCAACAGTAGTGACGTCAAAAACTGCAGTGTCATCATTAGCATGAGCATCAGCATCAACAAAAGCATCTGAAGCAGCATCATCATCGATAACTGCGTCAGCATTGACAGTATCAAGGTACAACATCATCAGCAGCTGCGTCAGCATCAACAACAGCATCAGCAGCAGGGTCAGCGACAGCATCGGCACCATCAACAGGAGTGCCAGCATCAACAGCAGCAGCTGTTGGAAAGTTCCATCACTGATACATACCTATTGTATCATAATACATTACTATTGTATACTAAGTACAGTATCTATTAACTCTACTAACTGTAGTACTAATATAAATTAATATTTCTCTATCTGAGCGTAATTTGCTGAAATTCTCACCACATCGAGAGGCAGTATTTCATCAGATATTGTCCAGCAGGACATAGTTACTGTCAACATGTTATAGAATTGAATAATATTCTCAACTTTTATCAGCATTCTATATAAGAATTAATTTCTGATAATATAACAACTAGTGATTCAAAAACCACGAGTTATTGACTAAAATATCACTATGTAACAGTTTTATCTGTTATATCCAAATGCCATGGAGGAAATAGAAATTCTCTCCATTTCTTGTTAATAAGAACACTGTTCATAATTAACATCATCTAGCGAGAATATAAACAATATTTAATTCCCTACAATTGCGACCTTATTCTTTTTAACGCATTACGTAAAGTAATTACACGGGCATGGAAAAGAATTTTCCGTGTTTACTAAATTCTATTGCAAATGCGAGAGAGAGCTGTTGAAGGAGATGAAAGCGTGGTGAAGCCATGAGTCGGAGCTTGACTAGCGATGCCATCAGAGGTACAACACGAGCCTCAGACGCGAGACAACGTAGCGTCCAGGGAGAGGCGAATTTTCACCAATTCTTCGACTGGCCCTTGCAATTAATCGGCCTTGGGGTATGCAAATGCTCCAGTAGCAATCTAAGGATTGCATCGGTGGACAACCAGCAGGTAAAGTGTTCTAATATTATTATGCGAGCTCATTATAATCTTATAGTGCACTTTGTCCATCGTTATGCCACAAAACCTCCCCAAACGCCAAGAACGTCTGCAAGGAATTTGCTCTGTCACTTCTATTGAATAGTGTTGACACAATCTAATTGGTGTCATCACTACAATGAAACGTACAATGACAAATTGTACATTTCATTGGGTTTTCAGCTGTGTTGGAGCTGCCATGGTCTCATCATTTTCCCACGCTACGCTTGTGGCTCACGTGTTCTAGCAAGCACCAGATGACGCCATCACGACCAGGCATCGACGTTCACTGTCACAGCTAAGCAGCTGAACCAGTTTAATTTAGTTCTTATTTTACTAAGGAACGGTTGATAACTACTAATTAATTAACAAAATATTTCATTTACATGATTTAGGAAATCAAGTACCATCTCATAGCCTCATGAACTTTAAATGAGAATAATTATCTTGTTTCATCATCATTCAATATATTCTTACTACTAACCAATTTATTTAATGTTTATTTGTTTATATCTTAGTAAGAGTTACTAATTTTATTCGAGGATGAACCAGCCTCGATGAAGCGTATTGGGAGTACTTTACTTCTGGTATTAACCCCCCATTTTGTGAAGGAGGGAAAGTTTACTCTTGAATAGCAATTTAATTTACAGTCCATTAATGTTCAAGGAATAACTCTTAATTTAGGCAGTCTCCTTGGTGTAGTGGAGACTGCCTAAATTAATATATATATATATATATATATATATATATATATATATATATATATATATATATATATATATATATATATATATATATATATATATATATATATATATATATATATATATATATATATATATATATATATATATATATATATATATATATATATTCACCTTATTGCACTGTTAATTAATTTATGCCAACTGTTATTAGGTACGAATTTAGGCTGTGATTGTGCTGAGTTTTGCACAAATGCAGACAAAATAACTTAGTAGTTTCTTAGTAGAAATCACTTCAACTAGTCTTGAACTAGTCAGTAGTGCATATATTATTCATTATTGTGCTGACCCTGCCACAGGGTGGGATTAGAGTACTATTATTTACTCTTGTGCTGACCCTACCCCAGGGTGGGATACAAACCTTATATTAACTCTGATTAGAGTATATACATATTTATCATTTTGTGTATTCATTATTTGTGTATATAAATTTTGAGCGCTGCTGAACATTCACTATTACATCTAATGGTGATAATGAAGAGCTAGCCAGAAGAAAGTCTAATGGTGACATTCAGTACTGCTCAAATTCTTAGCTACTTATTGTTAGGTAGGTACATTTAACCTCGGAATGAGGAAGAATGCAATTTAGCCAGAATTATTTAGGCTATATTCAATTTACTTGTCAACTAATGAGCAAGTACCCAAGCTACATTAGCAATACCTATTAAAGTCCTATGAAACTTGAACTTAAAGCCACCATGGCTACTCCTGAACAGTTAAGGAGAACCTATATTGGCCTTAAAGGTCATTTAACCAGTCTGATTAATTTGTCTGAAACTTTATCTAAAGCAACTCCCATTGATTACCATCAATTAGAAACATCATTGAGAGTAACTGATCTCAAATTTGATCAAGTCAGATCTACAATTAGGTCTTATCTTGACATACTGAATTCCGCAAAAACTGATCCTGATGAAATAGATCAAACTCTAGCAGAAACTTCTCAGTTTGAAGATGATACTCAAGATAAACTTAATGTAATATGTAATATAGTAAGGCAACATAAATTCAATGCAAATAATACTGTGCCTCAATCCAGTGTACAGTTACCTGAGGTTCGTCTACCTACGTTAGACTTACCTACATTTGCAGGGCTGGATGAAGAAAATTGGGACACATTTTGGACTTCATTTGAAGTTCATATACATAAAAAACCTTCTCTTGATAAGGTTTCTAAATTCTCTTACCTAAGCAGTCTTCTCAAAGGGGAGGCTAAAAAGGTTATAAATAACCTAGCTCTCACTGAGAGCATTTATGAAGAAGCTATATAACTACTAAAGTTGAACTACTGCAACAAGGAGTTGAGTATAGCTAAGCTGTATTATCAGTTACTGGATCTGAATGCACCAAGTAACCGACCAGACTCACTTCAAAGCTTCAGGCTAGAAGTAGAGTGTCTAGTGAAGGCCTTAGGTACTAAAGTTGACGTGCCAGCCTCTGAATGGTCAATTAAATTACTTTTACAGAGGAAATTACCTCGAAATATTTTAGCAGAAATCTGCTCACACTATAAAACCAACTTTCTCACTCTCAAACAAATATTCGAGGGGCTAAGAATAACGGTCAACAGGTTGAACACTCATGATAAGATTAAACCTGAGTCTAAGCAACCTAATAAAATCGACTTTTAACAAGTCTAATAAATTCAAGCCTTGGACTGCTCCATCCACTGGAAAGAAGAGTGGTAGCATAGGTATTTAGTCAGTATCTCCCTCTGAAACTGTAGCTGATGTGTCTACTAAGAAGACATCAACAGCAGCATCAGCATCAACAGCAGCGTCGAAATAAACATCAAAGCCTGCATCAGTAGCATCGTCAGTACCAACAGCATCAGCAGCAGCGTCAGCATCGAAAGCAGCATCAGCATCAACAGCAGCGACAACATCAACAGCAGAGTCAGCATCAATAGCAGCATAAGCATCAATAGCAGCATCAGCATCAATAGCATTGTCAGAATAAACAGCAGCTTCAGCAGAGCAACAGCGTCATATCATCAACAGCAATGTCATCATCAGTAGCAGCATCAGCATCAACACCAGAGTCAGCATTAATAGCAGCATGAGCATCAACAGCAGCGTCAGCATCAACAGCAGCATCAGCATCACCAGCAGTGGCAGCATCAACAGTAGCATCAGCATCAGCAGCAGCGTTAGCATCAGCAACAGCGTCTGCATCAACAGCAGTGATAGCATCAACAGCAAATTTAGCATCAACAGCAACATCAGCATCAACAGCAGCGTCCTCATCAGCTGCAGCATCAGCATCAACAACATCAGCAGCAGCATCAGTGACAGCATCAGGAGTAGCGTCAGCATCATTAGCAGCAGCAGCATCAACAGCAGCATCAGGATCATCAGCAGCATCAGCATCAGCAACAGCGTCATCATCATTAGCAGCGTCACCATCAACGAATAGCGTCTGCATCAACAGTAGAGTCAGCATTAACAGCAGCGGGAGCATCAACAGCAGTGTCATCATCAACAGCAGCAGCAGAATCACAGCAGGTACCGCATCAACATCTGCGTCAGCATCAACAGCAGCATCATCATTAACAGAAGCATCATCATCAGCAGCCATGTCAACATCAACAGCAACATTAGCATCAACAGCAGCATCAGCATCAACAGCAGCGTCAGCATGACCAGCATCGACAGCAGCGTCAGCATCAACAGCAGTGTCAGCATCAACAGCAGCGTCAGCTTAACAGTAGCGTTATCATCAACAGAAGCGTCATAATCAGCAGCAGCGTCAGCATCAGCAACAGCGTCAGAATAAATAGGAGCATCAGTATCAACATCAGCATCAGCATTAATAGCAGCATCAGTATCAACATCAGCGTCAGCATCAACAGCAGCAACATCATCAGTTACATAATCAGCATCAACAATAGCGTCATCATATACAGCAGCGTCACCATCAACAGCAGCGCCTGCATCAGTAGCAGCGACAGCATCAGCAGCAGCGTCAGCATCAATAGCAGCGTCCACATCAACAGAATCATCAGAATCAACAACAGCGTCAATATCAACAGCAGCATCACCATCAACAGCTGCGTCAGCATCAACAGCAGCGTCAGCATTAACAGCAGCGTCAATATCGGCAGCAGTGTCAGTATCAGCAGCAGCGTCAGTATCAGCAGCAGCGTCAGTATCAGCAGCAGCGTAATCATCAGCAGCAGCGTCATCAGCAGCTGCAGCGTCAGCATCAATAGCAGCGTCAGCATCAACAACAGCGTCGACATAAACAGCAGTGCCTGCATCAGTAGCATCGTCAGTATCAACAGCATCAGCAGCAGCGTCAGCATCAACACAAGCATCAGTATCAACAGTAGCGACGTCAAAAACCGCAGCGTCATCATCAGAATCAGCATCAGCATCAACAGAAGCATCTACAGCAGTGTCATCATCATTAATAGTGTCAGCATTAAGAATAGTATCATCATCAGCAGCTGCGTCAGCATCAACAACAGTATCAGCATCAGCACCAGCTTCAGCATCTGCAGCAGCGCCACCATCAACAGCAGCATCAGCATCAATAGTAGCATCAGCGTCAACAACAGCGTCGACATAAACAGCAGCGCCTGCATCAGCAGCAGCGTCAGTATCAACAGCATCAGCAGCAGTGTCAGTATCAACAGCATCAACAGCATCGAAAGCAATATCAGCATCAACAGCAGCGACAGCATGAACAGCAGAGTCAGCATCAATAGCAGCATCAGCATCAACAGCAGCATTAGCATCAACAGCAGCAGCAGCATCATCAACAGCAGTGATAGCATCAACAGCAGTGATAGCATCAACACTAAAGTTAGCATCAACAGCAGTGATAGCATCAACAGCAAAGTTAGCATCAACAGCAGCGTTATCATCACCAGCAGCGTCCTCATAAGCTACAGCGTCAACATTAACAACATCAGCAGCAGCGTCAGTGAAAGCAACAGGAGTAGCGTCAGCATCATCAGCAGCATCAGCATCAACAGCAGCATCAGGATCAAAAGCAACAGCATCAGGAGCAGCGTCATCATCATTAGCAGCGTCATAATGAACAAGAAGCGTCTGCATCAACAGTAGCATCAACAGCAGTGTCAGCATCATCAGCAGAGTCTTCAACAGCAGTTGTGTCACAAACAACAGCACCATCAGCATCAACAGCAGCAGCAGCATCACAGCAGAGTCTTCAACAGCAGTAGTGTCACAAACAACAGCACCATCAGCATCAACAGCAGCAGCAGCATCACAGCAGCAATAGCATCCACAGCCGAGTCAACATCAAGATCTACGTCAGCATTAACAACAGCGTCATCATCAGTGGCAGCATCACCATCAGCAGCAGCATCAGAATCAACAGAAGCGTCAGGCTTCAACAGCAGCGTCGTCATCAACAGAAGCGTCATCATCAGCAGCAATGTCAGCATCAACATCAGCTTTAGAATCAACAGCAGCATCAGCATCAACAGCAGTTTCAGCATCAACAGTAGCGTCAGCGTCAACAGCAGCGTCAGCATCAACAGCAGTGTCAGCATCAACAGCAGAGTCAGTTTCAACAGCAGCGTCATCGTCAGTTGCATCATCAGCATCAACAATAGCGTCATCATATACAGCAGCATCACCATCAACAGCAGCGTCATCATCAGCAGCAGCGACAGCATTAACATCATCAGCAGGAGCGTCAGCATCAACACCAGCATCCGCATCAACAGAATCATCAGAATCAACAACTGCGTCAACATCAACAGCAGCGTCACCATCAACGGCAGCGTCAACATCAACAGCCGCGTCAGCATTAACAGCAGCGTCAGTATCAGCAACAGCGTAATCATCATCAGCAGTGTCATCATCATCAGCAGCGTCATCATGAGCAGCAGCGTCATAATCAATAGCAGCGTCAGCATCAACAGCATCAGCAGCAGGGTCAGCGACAGCATCGGCAGTAGCGTCAGCATCAACAGCAGCGTCAGCATTAACAGCAGTGTCAGCATCAACAGCATCAACATCAACAGCAGCGTCACCATCAACGGCAGCGTCAACATCAACAGCCGCGTCAGCATTAACAGCAGCGTCAGTATCAGCAACAGCGTAATCATCATCAGCAGTGTCATCATCATCAGCAGCGTCATCATGAGCAGCAGCGTCATAATCAATAGCAGCGTCAGCATCAACAGCATCAGCAGCAGGGTCAGCGACAGCATCGGCAGTAGCGTCAGCATCAACAGCACCGTCAGCATCAACAACAGCGTCGACATAAAGAGCAGAGCCTGCATCAGTAACATCGTCAGTATCAACAGCATCAGCAGGAGCGTCAGCATCAACAGAAGCATCAGTCTCAACAGTAGCGATGTCAAAAACTGCAGTGTCATCATCAGGATCAGCATCAGCATCAACAAAAGCGTCTACAGCAGCATCATCATCAATAACAGCGTCATCATCAATAACAGCGTCATCATCAATAACAGCGTCAGCATTAACAGTAGCGTCATCATTAGCAGCTGCCTCAGCATCAACAACAGCATCAGCATCAACAACAGCATAGACATAAACAGCAGTGCCTGCATCAGCAGCAGTGTCCGTATCAACAGCATCAGCAGCAGCGTCAGCATCAACAGCATCGAAAGCAGCATCAGCATCAAGAGCAGTGACAGCATCAACAACAGAGTCAGCATCAATAGCAGCATCAGCATTAACAGCACCGTCAGTATCAACAGCAGCATCAGCATTAACAGCAGCGTCAGTATCAACAGCAGCATAATCATCAGCAGCAGGGTCATCATCATCAGCAGCGTCAGCATCAACACCAACGTCAGCATCACCAGCAGCGTCATCATCACCGGTAGCAGCGTCATCATCAGCCACAGTGTCATAATAAACAGCAGCATCAGCAACAAGAGAAGCGGCAGCATCAACAGCAGTGTCAGCATTAACAGTAGTGTCAACATCAGCAGCAGCATCATCAACAGCGTCAGAATCAGTAGCATCAGAAGCACCAGCAGCGTCATCGTCAGCAGCAGCGACAGCAAAAACAGCAACGTCAGCATCAACATCAGCGTTTTCATCAATAGCAGCATCAATATCAGCTGCAGCATCATCATCAGCAGCAGCGTCATCATCAGCAGCGGCATCAGCATTAACAGCAGCGACAGCAGCATCAGCAGCAGCTGCAGTGAATGCATCATCAGCAGTGTCAGCATCAACGTCAGCGGCCGCATCAAACCCCTGAGCAGCAGCATCAGCATCAGCTGCATCGCCAGCATCAACAGCAGCGTGAGCATCAACAGCAGCGTCATCAACAGCAACAGCTTCAGCATCAACAGCATCAGCAGCAGGGTCAGCGACAGCATTGGCAGTAGCGTCAGCATCAACAGCAGTGTCAGCATCAGCAGCAGCAGCATCAGCAGCAGCGTCATTATCAAGAGAAGCGTCAGTATCATTGAGCAGCATCAGCACCAACAGAAGCATCAGCATCAAGAGAAGCAGCAGAATCAACAGCATTGTCAGCATAAACGACAGTGTCAACATCAGCAGCAGCATCATTAACTGCATCAGCATGAGCAGCGTCAGTATCAGCAGCACCAGCAACGTCATCATTAGAAGCAGCGACAGTAAAAATAGCAACTTCAGCATCAACATCAGCGTTTTTATGAATAGCAGCATCAATATCAGCAGTAGCGTCATCATCAGCTGCAGTGGCATGAGCATCAACAGCAATGTCAGCATCAACATCAGCGTTTCTATGAATAGCAGCATCAATATCAGCAGTAGCGTCATCATCAGCTGCAGTGGCGTCAGCATCAACAGCAGCAGCAGCAGCGTCAGCATCAGTGTCAGCATCAGCAGCAGCAGTGAATGCATCATCAGCAGTGTCAGCATCAACGTCAGCGTCAGCATTTAGCACATGAGCAGCAGCATCAGCATCAGCTGCATCGCCAGCATCAACAGCAGCGTGAGCATCAGCAGCAGCATCAGCATCAACAACAGCGTCGTCATCAACAGCAGCGTCAGCATCAACAGCAGCGTCAGCTTCAACAGCATCGTCATCATCAACAGAAGTGCCATCATCAGCAGCAGCATCAGCATCAACAACAGCGTCAGCATCAGCAACAGCGTCAGCATCAACAGGAGTGTCAGTATCATCATCAGCGTCAGCATTAACAGCACCGTCAGCACCAACATCAGCCTCATTATCAGTAGCGTCAACATAAAAAGCAGCATCAGCATCAACAGCAGCGTCATCATCAGTTGCATCATCAGAATCAACAATAGCGTCATCATATACAGCAGCGCCTGCATCAGCAGCAGCGACAGCATCAACAGCATCGGCAGCAGCGTCATCATCATCAGCAGCAGCGTCATTATCAGCAGAAGCTTCATCAGCAGGAGCGTCATAATCAACAACAGTGTCAGCATCAACAGCATCATCATCAGCAGCAGCAGCGTCATTATCAAGAGAAGCGTCAGTATCAACAGCAGCATCAGCATCAAGAGAAGCGGCAGCATTAACAGCAGTGTCAGTATAAACAGCAGTGTCAACATCAGAATCAGCATCATTAACAGCATCAGCATGAGCAGCGTCAGCATCAGCAACACCCGCAACGTCATCATCAGCAGCAGCGACAGCAAAACTAACAACGTCAGCATTGTCGGGAAACCGACACACTCATACACAAATAGTATAGTCTTCCCTTAGCAGTATCCTCTTAAAATTAGAGAATGGGAGACTCCGTGACGTCATCGACGTCGCCGCAGTATTTACATTATTAAAATACTGTTCATACAACGGTTTAATGTCTAAATTGAATAAAAAAGTGTTCAATAAGACTGAATATAATTATTAACACCAAAATATAGCTTGACTCCCTTGTTAACGTAAATTTAACTTAGAAGTAGAACCACAATATTGGAACAAGGGAGGCAGAGTGTCTCTTACAGACGCCACGCTCACACGAAAACAATAACAAAGCAGCCTTACGCTGCATGAATGGCTCCAGAGCTGGTGTAACTAACTAGACACCCAATTTACGTGTCAACAACCAGCAACACAGCCTATCAACATCACAGCAACGAACGTATCCGTCTTATCAAGTATTTGTATATTACAATAGTGCACTTTTTAATATCAAAGGGTATAGGCGGTTATGATATATGGGAAACACCCCAAAAATGTACGTGTACCCCATTTTACAGCCCTCATATTCCATGTTATACCTGTATAGATATGTTCAGGGAACAGTTATTAACTCTTTGCATCCCATACAGGTAAAATTTGTGACTTGGAGCAGCAAGTAGCTGAGCAGAGAGTTGAACTATACATATTGTACCTAGCTGTTTACCAACGCTTGTAGACCTCCACAGACGCCATTACTGGCACCATGAGGCACAGAGCCATACCCACATGATGCTACCATGATACCGCCTTAGCAAGGCCATTACAACAAGTCCAGCTAAGACCCTTTGTTATATTGTAGTAGTAGTATTCATAACTAGTAATAATTATTGAAATAATAGTAGATTAGACCACCATATGTGGTATGATAAAATTACAATAAATTAAACTTAGGTAAACAATTGTAGTTTAAGAAGGAGCCATTACAAAGTGGTTTAAGCTACAAATTGTCCCCCCAATTAATGTGAGAATAATTTCAGGCAGTTTTAACAAGTACATACAGTCCACTCAATTTCTTACTTACTAAGAATAAAATTAAGATAAACTTTATTTTATTGAAGTCAATTTAAAGGAGATACTGCCTGGAGTTTTTACCACATAAATTATGGTCCTTTGAACCTAGATGATTATTACAGTTAACCAGTAGGTACATTGCATCTAGATATAAGATCCTGATATACATTAGTAGTGCAATATTATAGCAGAAAGACATTGCTATATTTACATTTTCTAGCCTAACTTTTCAATCTCATAGCAAACAAAACTACAACAAAGCACTATTATTGTTCTGAAGCCTGTGCCAAAGAACTATTGTGCCTTTTTCATTACAAGAGGTTGATAAGAGGCTACTTACTTATAAGTTACTTATAATGTTTTTGTAATTTAGTATAAACATTATTTAATATTGCACCATTACATACTGCATACCACATTATTTACAGCAAATTCTTGCACAAGGGTAGGACATTTTAGGCTGGTGTTGTACAGCAACCTAGTTTAATTTATTGTGCTAACCTGGTGTAAGGGTAAGAATTTTTACACTTGTCTAGAGTTGAACATATATTACAACCTAGCAAGTACATATTTTATGCAGTATTCATGACAACCCGAGTTGTGTTGTCAATTCATACATATAATTATAGGTATATTTTAACTATAATCATTCACCTTTGAGTGTTAACCTGTGTCTCTGTACCAACCAAGAGTGATAAAGACGGGCTAACTTGCGGAATACCAGCATTGATACAGGCTTACCACTCAAATTATAGCGTGTATGATTATACAGTAGTATATTTTTAAATGATAACAGCTCTAGTTCGGAAACTATTGCTTTATTAATTCAAGTGCCAAATAGTTAAAGTCCATACGACTAGCAAGTACTTCCAAGATGTCTACACTCCAAAATGTAAAATTAACCCTAAGGCCTTAAAGGGGCATCTCACAAGGCAGATTAACAATGTGAAGACATGAGTAATCAAACTCCAGTAATTATGCAGCACTGGAAAACTATCTTAAGCTTACACGGAACAAATATGACCGTGTGTTGCAACAAATGAAAGAATATCAAGATTTACTAATAATTCCAGTATTGATGAAGATACGATGAACAACATTCTCCAAGAACACTCTGATTATGAAGATGCAATGTGTAAAAATACAACAATATGACGATTTGATAAACGCCCATAAGGCCAATATAAATATGCAGCTACAACTACCCGAATCAGACAGCACCAGAAGTCAAATTACCATCACTCAGTCTCCCAACTTTTTCTGGAACAGAGGACGAGAGTTGGACAATTTCTGGAGCAAATTTGTCGATTCTGTGGATTCTAATGTCAATGTACCAAAGACGACAAAGTTTACGTATTTACAGAGTGTCTTGAAGGATGAAGCCTTTCAGGTAGTCTGTAATCTGAATCACACAGATGACGATTATGACAATGCTGTACAACTACTCATGGACAACTATGCAAAGCCTGAAAGGACTATCAGAATTCTAACCCAGAAGCTGTTAGATATTAAACATCCAAATAATACAGCAGTCTCACTCCAAGCCTTTAGATTGGAGCTTGAGTCTTTGCTTAAGGCACTTAAAACCAAAGTGGACTTAGATGCATCAGACTGGATAATCCAAGTCCATATGACACGCAAATTACCCAGGGATGTCCTGATAAGTACTTTTTGTGTTGTATGGAAAGTCTATCTGACGTAACAGAGATTACAAAGGGGTTACAACCATCATAGAACGAGAAAGAGTTATCCCAGATGAAAAAGCGACATCTAAACCTTCGTCTACTACTAATAGTAAACAACAGAGTACAAACAGTACTCCAAACAAATCTAAAACCACTTCTCCCTCCCCAAAGTGGAGAGAAGGCAGTGTGGGCACATACGCAGTTGGTACCTCCAAACCTACAGGTACGCGTCACCCAAATCGGTGACTCCTCAAGATACTGTTAACGTCTGGAGACCATGTCTGTTCTGTGAACAATCACATTCCATGTACAATTGCAGACGTTACCCCGATCGTGCAACACGCATAAAACGACTCAAGGAGATACATAGATTACCAAGTGTATAAGGGAACATCATCCCGACAGCTGCACATCAACAATACGCACCTGTATAGGTGCCATAAGGGTCAAACCATACAGCACTTTGGGGATTCAAGTACAAGTCTGCCAAACCACAGGAGGAGGAAGGAACTACACCTCAGTACAGCTTTGTACTGTGCTACCTGACATAAGTGTCTTCTCAACAAGGTAAACATAAATCAGCTCTACCTACTGCACGATTGATCATTAGAAATGGAGAGAACAAAGCCACCGTACGTGGATTATTTGATCAAGGGTCCCATTGACCTTATATCCAAGAGTTGGTAGATACACTGAAACTTAACTGTAGAGGAGACACGAATAAATATAGCAGGATTCCTGACTGACTCAGAGCCTGAGTCTACAGGGTAGTACAACCCAAAGTACGATTAGGAAGTTACGAACAAATGTACAAGCTCTAGTAGTAGATAGATTCCCACAGATCGTATGTATATGGTCTGGGGACAACAGCCAAATCCTAGAAAAAAAGGGAATTCATTTGCAGATAAATCACATCAGACAACCTTTCCAATATTGGAATCCTTATGGGATCAGATGTCTACCATAAGTTTATCAAAGGAAAGGAATACAAACACGGTATGAATGTGTTACCATCTGCAGGTGGCTATTTGCTAACAGCCCTATATACGGCTAAACCAACCCGCACCTGTAGAACACCAACATGCCAACCCAGTAATGGTTGCATGATTAGGAGACAGTCTCCACTGCAACTCAGAGACAGTCCGAGGAAGAGCTTGATCCCCTGTACACAAGTTATGGGACCTGGAAACTCTCGGCATTGTCCTGAACAACCTAGCCCAGATGATGACTGGACTTACAAACAATACCTGGACTCAGTTATATACAGAGATAATCAATACTGGGTCGGTACCATGGAAGCTGAATCACCCTCGCTACCCGTCAACCATTTTATGGCACAAAACAATTAGATCACAGGTGTTGCGCTTACAAAGACAACTGAGAACTTGAAGTTGTACCATGAAATAATACAGAAGCAACTCGCTGACAAATTTATCGAAGTTGTTACAAATGATAAACCCAAAGGAAGGTCAATACTTACCACATCATGTATACAGAGAATTCTGCAACTACCCATTACGGATAGTATTTAATGCAGTGCTAATGAGGCGGAGCAGTTTCGTTAAACGACTGTCTTCAAACTGGCCCTAGCCTAACACAAAGGCTTTACGACGTGCTGTTAAAGTTCCGTATGGGACTATGCATATTCGTCCGACATCAGTAGGCATCCTTAGGGTAGGTCTTCAAGAAGAAGACCGGAACTACACAAAGTTCCTATGGATTAAGGATCCTACGATCCGAACAGTGAATTAATCACTTACGGTTTGCCTCTGCCTTTGGCGCCACGTCATCTCCTTTTCTGCTCCAAGCTACCTTGGATACGCACTTGAAGAAGTCCAATAGCCCGAACAAGACGGAAATTAGCAAAAAAACTGTATGTGGATAATTTTCAAGGTACAACCAACAGTGAAAGTAAACTGTGGACATATACCATGAGGCCAATCGGAATTAATGGGAGCCAATATGCCTCTCCAATCTTGGGTCCTAACAATGAAAATTAAATCAACTGATCTCAAATGAATTTCCCGGGATTACCAGGTACCAGAGATGGACAAAGGTACTAGGTGTCGAATGGAAACGACAACAGATCAGTTGACAATCAAGTCAGTGGAGCCTGATACCACTAACTAACAATGAGTAAAATATTATCACAAGTCAGCAAACCCTTCGA
>WNGS01162051.1:82716-96902 GCA_020271785.1 Procambarus virginalis
GTTATTGATCAACAGTTTCATTAAAGAGTTGTTTTGCTCTCCTGAAAGCATAATTTCCATAGCAGTATTTTGCCTTGGTTTGAAATGCTCAGTTAATTTGCCTTGGCAGTGTCATAATCTTTAGCACCACCAGTATCTTTCATGTATCAAAGATGTCACAAACTCTATCACCTGCATAATGAAGCAGAAAGGCACGCTTTCTTTCAGCACTTTTGATGTCAGAAACTATCAACAAATTTTCAAACCTTTTAAGCCATTTGACCCCCTCTGTGACAGGTTTGTCTGGTCACAGTCAGGATCAAATGCAGGAAACTGAGGTATATTTGCCATTTTTACTGATAAATTTAAACTTATCACTTAAAATGTTCCTCAGAATATAATAACACTTACTTCACTGTATATGTTATTCAAGAATTCACTGTAATTACTTTAATTTGCAAGCACACAAGCATTTTAATGCAAAAGTTCACAACAGTGCACAACACACAGCACAACTGACTTCTTACCTAGCCCTTGTGTACATGTGTTGTTCTACTCACAGCAACACAGCAGTTATTAGCAGTTGGTACACAGCAGTTGTCAGCAGTTGGTTACAGCAGCATTTGGTACATCAGTTGGTACAGGCAGTAGGCCAGCAGTTGGCAGCAGTTGGTTCACAGCGTGAAGAATTTTTGTAGCACGAGCGTCGTTTCATACCAAAACATCGGGTTTGGTACACTGCATCAAAGCGTCGTTTCATACACAGCGTCGGCACACATGTATCGCAGATTCCTCAGTAAACAGCTTGTCATCACATAGCTTGGGATGCACACAGCATTGGCCAGCACACAGCAACGGTCAGCACACAGCAACGGTCAGCACACAGCAACGATCAGCACACAGCAACAGTCAGCACAAAGCATGGGGTATGGTGCTCACAGCTTTTCTTTCCTCCTCCGGGCGCGTGAGGCAGCATGCTTCTTCCTTGTGTTTTGTTGAACAAAATACCTGCGTTCCCAGTTCATCCTCGTCGCCAGTGTGGTGTCTGTATATAGCTGAGATAGTCTTGGTAGTAAGGTTGATGTAAAGTCATTCCTGGTTACTGACTTTAATACTTATAAACGATACATGATAGAGTAGCTCCCAAGCTGGCAGGCGTCCTGTGTGCTGTTTACCTTCTCTCTAGTGGCGTCCAGCCGCCGCACATAGAAAACGGATGGTACCATTTTCTGTGAACATGACAAGCACCAACAGCAACGACATCATCTGCAGCACCCTCAGCATCATCAGCAGCGTCAACATCAACACAAGCGTCATCATCAGCAGCAGCGTCAGCGTCAGCAACAGCGTCAGCATCAGCAACAGCGTCAGCATCAACAGGAGCGTCAGTATCAACATCAGCATCAGCATCAAAAGCAGCGACAGCATCCTCAGCTGCATCATCATCGGCAGCATCATCAGCATCAACAATAGCTTTATCATCAGCAGCAACGTCACCATCAATAGCAGCGTCATCATCAACAACAGCACCTGCATCAGCAGCAGCGTCAGCATCAACAACAGTGTTAGCATCAACAGTAGCGTCATCATCAGCAGCAGCGTCAGCATCAACAACAGCTTCACCATCAACAGCAGCATCAGCATCAAAACAGCGTCAGCATCAACAACAGCGTCGACATAAACAGCAGCGTGTGCATAAGCAGCAGCGTCAGTATCAACAGCATCAGCAGCAACATCATCATCAGCAGCACCAGCATCAACAGCAGCATCAGTATTAGAAGCATCGTCAGGATCAAAATCAGCGTCATCCACAGCAGCAGCGTTAGTATCAACATCAGCGTCACTATCAACAGCAGCAACAGCGTCATATCATCAACAGAAATGTCATCATCAGTAGCAGCATCAGCATCAACAGCAGCATCAGCATTAACAGCAGCATCAGCATCAACAGGAGCGCCAGCATCAACAACAGCATCAGCATCAACAGCAGCAGGAGTGTTAGCATCAGGAACAGTGTCGTCATCAACAGCAGCGTCAGCATCAACAACATCAGCATCAGCGTCAGCAGTAGTGTCAGCATCATCAGCAGCGTCAGCATCAACAGCAGCCACAGCATCAACAACAGCGTCAGCATCATCATCATCAGCATCAGCAGTACTGTCTGCATCATCAGCAGCGTCAGCATCAACAGCAGCGTCAGCATCAACAGCAGCGTCAGCATCAACAGCAGCGTCAGCATCAAAAGCAGCGTCAGCTTCTACATCAGCGTCATCCTCAACAGAAGCGTCATCATCAGCAGCATCGTCAGTAACAGCGTCAGCATCAGCATCTGCTTCAGCATCAACAGGAGCGTCAATATCAGCATCAGCATCAGCATAAACAGCAGCGTCGGCATCAACATTAGCGTCATCATCAGCAGCAGCGTCAGCATCAACATCTGCGTCAGCATCAACAACAGCATCATCATCAGAGGCAGCGTCACCATCAGCAGCAGTGTCAGAATCAACATCAGCGTCATCATCAGCAGCAGCGTCAGCATCAAAAGCAGAGGCAGCATCAAAAGCAGAGTCAGCATCAAAAGCAGCGTCAGCACAAACAGCAGCGTCATCGTCAACAGCATCATCAGAATCAGCAACAACGTTAACATCAACAGCAGCGTCAGCATCAAAAGCAGCATCAGCATCAATGGCAATGACAGCATCAACAGCAGTCAGCATCAATAGCAGCGTCACTATCAATAGCAGTGTCATCATCAGCAGCAGCTTCAGCATCAACAGCAGCGTCAGCACCAACAGCAACGACATCATCTGCAGCACCCTCAGCATCATCAGCAGCGTCAACATCAACACAAGCGTCATCATCAGCAGCAGCGTCAGCATCAGCAACAGCGTCAGCATCAGCAAGAGCGTCAGCATCAACAGGAGCGTCAGTATCAACATCAGCACCAGCATCAAAAGCAGCGTCAGCATCCTCAGCTGCATCATCATCGGCAGCATCATCAACAATAGCTTTATCATCAGCAGCAACGTCACCATCAATAGCGGCGTCATCATCAACAACAGCACCTGCATCAGCAGCAGCGTCAGCATCAACAACAGTGTCAGCATTAACAGTAGCGTCATCATCAGCAGCAGCGTCAGCATCAACAACAGCTTCACCATCAACAGCAGCATCAGCATCAAAACAGCGTCAGCATCAACAACAGAGTCGACATAAACAGCAGCGTGTGCATCAGCAGCAGCGTCAGTATCAACAGCATCAGCAGCAACATCATCATCAGCAGCACCAGCATCAACAGCAGCATCAGTATTAGAAGCATCGTCAGGATCAAAATCAGCGTCATCCACAGCAGCAGCGTTAGTATCAACATCAGCGTCACTATCAACAGCAGCAACAGCGTCATATCATCAACAGAAATGTCATCATCAGTAGCAGCATCAGCATCAACAGCAGCGTCAGCATTAACAGCAGCATCAGCATCAACAGGAGCGCCAGCATCAACAACAGCATCAGCATCAACAGCAGCAGTGTTAGCATCAGCAACAATGTCGTCATCAACAGCAGCATCAGCATCAACAACATCAGCATCAGCGTCAGCAGTAGTGTCAGCATCATCAGCAGCGTCAGCATCAACAGCAGCGTCAGCATCAACAACAGCGTCAGCATCAGCAACATCATCATCAGCATCAGCAGTACTGTTTGCATCATCAGCAGCGTCAGCATCAACAGCATCGTCAGCATCAACAGCAGCGTCAGCATCAACAGCAGCATTGTCAGCATCAACAGCAGCATTGTCAGCATCAACAGCAGCATCAGCATCAACAGCAGCAGCAGCATTATAGCAGCGACAACATCCGCACCAGCGTCAACATCAACATCTACGTCAGCATCAACAGCAGCGTAATCATCATCAGCAGCGTCACCATCAGCAGCAGCGTCAGCATTAACAGCAGCGTCAGTGATAGCATCAGGAGTAGCGTCAGCCTCATCATTAGCCTCAGCATCAACAGCATCAGCAGCAGCGTTATCATCATTAGAAGCGTCAGCATCAACGAACAGCGTCAGCATCAACAGTAGCGTCAGCATCAACAGCAGCAGCAGCATCAACAGGAGTGTCAGCATCAACAGCAGAGTCTTCATCAGGAGTAGTGTCACAAACAACAGCACCGTCAGCATCAACAGCATCGTCAGTATCAACAGCAGCAGCATCACAGCAGCGATAGCATCTGCAGCAGCGTCAGTATCAACATCTGCGTCAGCATCAACAGCAGCATCATCATCAGCAGCAGCGTCACCATCAGCAGCAGCGTCAGCATCAACAGCAGCATCAGTGATAGCATCAGGAGTAGCATCAGCCTCATTATTAGCCTCAGCATCAACAACATCAGTAGCAACGTCATCATCATTAGCAGGTTCAGCATCAATGAATAGCGTCAGCATCAACAGTAGCGTCCGCATCAACAGCAGCGGCAGCATCAACAGCAGTGTCTGCATCAACAGCAGAGTCTTCATCAGCAGCAGTGTCACAAACAACAGCACCGTCAGCATCAACAGCATCGTCAGCATCAACAGCAGCAGCAACATCACAGCAGCGATAGCATCCGCAGCATCGTCAGCATCAACATCTGCATCAGCATCAACAGCAGCGTCATCATCAGCAGTAGCGTCACTATCAGCAGCAGCATCAGAATCAACAGCAGCGTCAGCATCAATAGCAGCATCAGCATCAACAGCAGCGTCAGCATCTGTTGGGAAGGAAGCTTACTCTCAAAATATTGATATTTAATTGATTGACTTAAATTACTGGAAGGACCATTCTATTTTTACTGAAGAGGGAAGGTTATCTTGAGGTTATCTTGAGATGATTTCGGGGCTTTTTACTGTCCCCGCGGCCCGGTCCTCGACCAGGCCTCCACCCCCAGGAAGCAGCCCGTGACAACTGACTAACACCCAGGTACCTATTTTACTGCTAGGTAACAGGGGCATAGGGTGAAAGAAACTCTGCTCATTGTTTCTCGCCGGCGCCTGGGATCGAACCCAGGACCACAGAATCACAAGTCCAGCGTGCTGACGCTCGGCCGACCGGCTCCCTACAGTCCGGGGAAACAGATAAATGAACTTAAATGACTGAAAGGACTGAAATACCAGTGCCTGTGGATAATGTAACCATTAAGAGTTATTCCCTGAATATTAATGGACTGTAGATTAAATTTCTATTCAAAAAGTAAACTTTCCCAAACTTCACAAATGGGAGGGGGTTAAAACCAGAAGTTGAGTACTTCCAGTACACTTCGTCGAGGCTGGTTCTTCCTCGAATAAAATTAGTAACTCTTACTAAGATATATATATATATATAATAGACATTTGATAATTTGGTTAGAAGCAAGAATATATTGGATAATGATTAAACAAGAAAATTATTCTCATTTAAAATGCATGAGGCTATCAAATTATACTTGATTTCCAAAATCACGTAAATGAAATATATTCTCAAATTATTATTAGGTTTTAACCGTTCATTAGTAAATAGGAACTAAATTAGAATAAGTTCAGCTGCTTAGCTGTGACAGTGAACGGAGATGTGGTGTCAAGATGGCATCATCTGGAACTTGCTTGAACACGTGATCCACTAGCATAGCATGGGAAAATGTTGCGACCACGGCAGCTCCAACACACACTGAAAACCCAATGGAATGTAAAATTTGTCTACACAAATTAGATTGTGTCATTACTATTCAATGGAAGGGAAAATCAAATTCCTTGCGGACGTACTTGGCATTTGGGGAGGTATTACGGCGTAACGATGGACAAGTGCACAGTAAAAATTATAGCGAGCTCGTATAAAAGTACTAAAACACACCTGCTGGTTGTCCACCGATGCAATCTTTAGATTGCTACCGGAGTAGTTTCACACTCCAAGGCCAATTAATAGCAAGGGCCTATCGTTGAATTGTTGAAAGTTTCACCTCTCCCTGGTCTGATGGATGCCACGTTGCCTCGCGTCCGACTCTCTTGCCAGTTCCGTCGCTAGTGATGGCGTTGCTACGCCTCCGGCTCCCTCAACCCTTCTCTGACGCATTCGCAACATATTTTTGTAGAAACGGAAAATTCTTTCCCTTGTAATTACTCTACTTAAGACGTTAATGAGAATAGGGTCGGAATTGTAGAGAGTTAAATATTATTTATATATTCACCCCCACCAACCTGGCAACTACCGTCCAATCTCCCTCTTAGACACAATAGGCAAGTGCTTTGAAAAAATCGTGTCAAACCGTCTTAACTGCTATATGGAGTATAACAACCTCTTCACTGAAAAACAATTTGGTTTTCGAGCACACAGATCAACCCAACATGCAATAAACATCATCTACGACGCAGTAAGCTCAATTCGCAAGCAAAAACAAGTAGCCTTGATTGCGACTAGGGACGTACACAAGGCCTTCGACAGCCTTTGGCATGATGGTCTTGTGTACAAATTAGCAGACTTACCAGTGCAAAACTGGACCCTCCTCAGGCTGGTCAGAAATTTTCTAAAGAATAGGCAAGTTACCCCCAACTTCAAGGCGAAAGAGGCCGCAGCCTTCACCCCAACAGCTGGAGTCCCCCAAGGGGTCATGCTTGAGCCCCGTTCTCTTCAACATCTTTGTGAACGACCTGCCCCAGCCAGAGTATAGGGACACCATCATCGTGCAATTTGCGGACGACGTAACACATGTAATAACATCCAACCCAAGCAGCCAAGCGGCCAAGCATGCAACTGTAACCCGCAAGGCAAACGTAGAACTAGCCAGGACTGCTAACTGGGAAAGGAAATGGAGGATCACCACTAACCCAGAAAAGATCCAATTAAGCACTGTCGGATGTATGGCCTTCTCAATCGAAAATGAGGGAGGGATAAGAATCCGGGGCGAACCCATAGCCATCTCAAACTTCAACACAGTGCTCGGATACAACTTCAACAGACTACTCAACTCCTCCCAGTTTGTATCCCAGAAGACAGCAATGGCTCGAGGTTCGCTGGCGAGGCTCTTCCGCTTCAAGCAAGCCCCATCCCACATCAAGCTCCACCTGTACAGAATGATTATAAGGCCTAGCCTTGAATACCCTTACGTCCCCCTGAACCTCACCAACAAATCCAACATGCTGAAGATCCAACGGGTACAAAACAAAGCACTCCGCTTTGCGGAGGGCCTGACACTGATAGATAGGGTAAGAACTGACCAAATCCATGAAACGCTCAACATGAAGCCAATGAACATCAGGCTCAGCTACCTGGCCAGAAGACAGCTGTACCGCATGGAGAATATGTATATCCCAGACCCCGAAGATCCCTACGTAGCAGAAAACACCACCAGCGACTACGAGATCCGCGAACCACCACACAGAACCAGAAGAATCACTCTCCAACAAAAAGTGATCAGACATATCCACGATGAGGCCTTCCCAAGACCTCAAATACTAAGCGGCCTGCCAGACGACCCTGACGAGTGGCCCATCCCGGACCCGATCTACACCAAATGAAGAATAAAGGAAATAAATAAATAAATAAATAAATAAAAAATATATAAACAAATAAAACTACTACAAAAAAAATATAAAACCAAAAAACCATTTGTCGTGATATCAGAAGTGTGACTACCCTGATGTTGTTAAGATTAACCTCCCTCAGCCAACTCCATCGGCTCTAGTGCTTTAGGACACCAACAAGGTCACAAACACTAGGCCCCCCCAGCCAATGTACTGACAACCCAACATAACACATACACAAACAAACGACACATACACATATATCAACCCATGGTGGACAGGCCACCGAACTTTCAATCCTCCTCTCTCTCTACACCCGCATCCTCTTCCTGAATTTCATCTCCCCATCCCTCTACCTCCCCCCCATCCTTTCCAAGCCCTTTGGCCATCAAGCTGAAGCTGAGAGAATTTCTGCTTCCTCCATGATGGTTTGATATAATAAATAAGCTTGTTGTATAGTGATAATTTAGTTGATAACTCGTGGTTATTGAATCACTAGTTGTTATATTATCAGAAATTAATTCTTATAAAGAATGCTGATAAAAACTGAGAATATTATTCAATTCTCTTGCATGTTGACAATAAGTATGTCTTGCTGGATATTATCTGACGCTATACTACCTCTCGATGTGGTGAGAATTTTAGTAAATGACGAGCAGATAGAAAATTATTCATATATATTAGTACTACAGTTAGTAGGGTTAATAGATACTATGTTTAGTATACAATAGTGATGTATTATGATACAATAGGGATGTATCAGTGTTGGAACTTTGCAACATAACTCCGGGGGGGGGGATCTCGGGTCGCAGTTCAATATTGAGTGCTGACGTACCTATTCCGAAGTTATTTTAATGTTAGTATGTTAGTACGTTAGTACGCACATAACGGATGTCCCGCATTTGTCAAAGACAGATAAGACTCTAAGTCTTGTAAGGGAACTCATGTTAAATGTAAAACATGGAATTGTTAAATCATCTAAAGTTAATAACTACTAAAGTTTACAATGTACTCAATGACTGGTGTCGCTATGACGTGTAACGGTTATGTTACTAAATCTTAAAGTCTTCTAAACTCAGATATATTCTCTAGATGTAATAATGGTGTAGTCTGTAGCCTACACAAATAAATTAATGGTTAAATGATGCAATTTAAGGAGACTTAGAATCCACAGTGAGGTGAATGTCCCGGGTTACTGTGACTTGTAACTGATTAGTTACTGGACATCACAACACGGTATCATCATGACTACCTTAAATTGGATGCTAAATTATTTGCTCATAGTCTGAGCTATAATATTGTTGTAGTTTCCGTTTGCATTGTTGAGCAGCGGCTCTAAGTGGTCGGATGCTCGGTGGATCAGAATTGTCATCCTTGGAAACTGTAGGTAAAGTTGGTTCTGTAGAACACTCTCGTTCAGGTGATTCGAGAGGTACCAACTTCTCTAATGTTTTTAGGGTAGTGGTGCCTCGACACAAAACCCGTACTACTCTCAGGACACCTTGGTGATCTGGGTGAACAGAGACAATCTTGCCTATAGGCCATTCTGACCTGGGTCCATCACTATCAATTAACACTAGGTCTCCTGGTTTGAGTTGAACTTTGTCATAGGGGCTCGAAGCTCCATAGTGGTATTCCCTTAGAGCTGTGAGGTACTCTCGAGTCCACACCTCATTCCACTTTTCGACTACCCTCGAAAGAAGTTGATAACCCTCTACTAAATTACTCCTAGTCACATGTGAAGGGTCGACTGGATCCTCTTCTGCTAAAGGTATCAGAGGGCTCAGTAGGCTTCCATGGATTAAATGTGAGGGACTCAGGGGTTCTCTCTGAGAGAAGTTATCCGATAGGTAAGTCAAGGAGCGGTTGTTGACTCGCACCTCAATTTCTACGACGAGTGTATGTAATCCAGGGAAACTAATTTTCTGTCGATGCAAGGTCTTCCTTAAACATTTCTTGACAGTCTCTACCATACGTTCGTAGAAACCACCTCGCCAGGGGGCTCTGGGAGGTATAAATTTCCAGTGGCATTGTCGTCTTTGAACTACAGACTGCACTTCTGGGTGATTCCATATCTCTCGTAGGCAGGCTTCTCCTGCCACAAAATTTGATCCATTATCGGATATCATTAGTTTGCGGCAGGATCTGCGTGCAGCAAATCTACGAAAGGCTTGGATAAAGGCTTCTGCACTCATGTCAGAAGTCACTTCTAGGTGTATGCTTCGTGTGGTTGCACACGTGAAGAGGCAAATATAAGCCTTCACTGGTACCTTATCTGGAGTGCCAGTGAGAAGTAAGGCTCCTGAGTAATCAACACCAGTGGTCTCAAAAGGACGAAGATGGACTACTCTCTCCTTAGGGAGTGGTGGAGGTCCTGGGTAAGGACACACTCGAGCGTCGTACCTTCTGCAGATTACACTAGACTTAATAAGTGATTTGACAGTTTGATGACCTTGGGGAAGCCAATATTTCTGTCTTAGGTCGTTGAGAGTGTCTAACACTCCACCATGTAAAGTACCACATTGATGATGGTTCAAAACTAGAAGCTTTGTGACAATGTGGTGACGAGGTAGTAGTATTGGATTTTTTGTATCCAAATAAATTTCTGCGTGAAGCAGACGTTCTCCACACCTTAATATGTTATAGGTGTTGACATCATACCAGATACCCAGAGACTTGGTTAATTTATCTGGAAGATTTTCATATTCACTTCCATACGTCTCTTGTTGGGCATGTTTGATCCAATAGAGGATAGGATTGGGAAACTTATGTCTGATTCCTATCTTAGCAAGAAAGTCAAATACATGTGCTGTCACTCTTAGTAACTTACTTAAGTTGGAATAATTGTGAGGGTTAATAGCTAAGGTCTGATGAGGTTCTGGGTCTGTCATGGGAGTAGTGATATTGGTCACTATGACTTGGGGTTTTTGTTTAGGCCACTGACCACTAACAAGCCATGAAGGTCCATTAAACCACATCTGAGACTCGATCAGCTGTTTTAATGATAAACCTCTTGAAAGGTAATCTGCTGGATTGTCCTTGGTAGGAACATGTCTGAATTTGTATCCTGCAGATAATTCACGGATTTCCCTAACATGATGCTGACATAGGGAGTTTTATTATTATTGTTTCTTACCCATTGTAAGACTGCCTCATTGTCTTACCAGACTACGATCTCACCAAAGTGAATATTGTTGAGTGTCTTTGTCAGGCAATGAGCCAATCTTACTCCCACCAGCAATACAGTCAACTCCATTTGAGGTAAAGATCTCTTCTTGATTGGAGCAACTTTTGCTTTAGATGTGAGTAAAAATGATTGTACATTATTGACTAAGCAGGCTGCAGCGCCATATGCTTTGCCAGAAGCATTGCAAAAGACATGCAAATTTGTGGGTAAGTTTTGTCCTTAAGCATTACAAGGAAATTTGAAAACACCTAATTGATTGAAATCTGTTGTGAGTATTTGCCATTTATCTTGCAACTCAATTGGCAATGGATCATCCCATCCCATATTTTCTGCCAGCATTCCTGCATGAGGAGTTTGCCCCTTATTAAAATAGGACTAAGTAAACCCAAAGGTTGACTGACATACAGCAGTAATTTTCTCATGGTAAGGGTTGAATTATTTGTTTGTACTGACTTGATATTCATCTCGACAGTAACTGTGTTCCATTCCATGCCCAGAACTTTTAACTGATTAGGTGCCTGATAACCAGGAAATTCTTTCTCGATTTCTAGTTTAATAATTTATTGTTTGAGGCCCATGATTGTAGTGGCATATTGGTTCCTAGCAACTCACAATTAGCCTCATGGTAGATTTCTACCAATTTAAATTTGTCATTAGTGGTTCCCTGGAAGTTGTCTACATACAAGTTGTCGCTAATTCTGCTTTATAAGGGCTATTGACTTCTTCAAATGTGTATCTAACATTGCTTAGAAGTAGAAACGGTGAAAGGGCGCTCGAATAGTACAGAAGCAAACCTGTAGGTTACGACATCACTGTCAGGACCCAGTGGATCCTTAATCCAGAGAAATTTGGTATAATCACAATCCTCCTCTTGTAAGCCTACTCTAAGAAAAGCTTTACTGATATCAGCAGTATAAGCAAAAATACCAGTACAGAATCAAACAATACATCGTATAGCCTTTGTGTTAGGCTAGGTCCCGTTTGGAGACACTCATTCAAGGACACGCTGTTTGCCTTCACTTTGGCACTACAATTAAAAACGATACGTATTGGTGTCGTCACTGAGTCTTTCATTACAGCGTGATGGGGTAGATAGTGAACTATTTTTTGGTCATCATTATCAACAACTTCAATAAATTTACTGTCGCGTTGTTGTTGAATTAATTGATGATACATGTTCAATTTATCTGGCTGTTTCTTCAGCCGTATTAATTGAGTTGATCGGGAGGCTGCCATGAAATAATTAACTGGAAGTTGTGGATGTGATTCAACTTCCATGGACAGTCTCACCCAGTATTATTGTCTTATAGCAACGGTGTCCAGATATTCCTAGTAAGTCCACGTATCATCAGGGCTTGGTTTATCAGGGACAATACCAAAAGTGTCTAAATCCCACAGGCGAAATACAGGTGGATCAGACTCATTATTTTCAGATATTTCTCTGAAATGTAGGGGTGACTGTTCCAAGCCTCGTCACGCCACTATTGAATTGTTGGCTTGTTTGTTGGTTGATACAGATTTTTGCTGGAAAAGCACCGGTCCTGTTAGCAATTTGCCTCCAGCAGATGACAACAAATTCATTCCTAGTTGTCGGGTGCATCCCGTTAAAATCTGTAATGATAGGCAGCACCTATTAGGATACCAACGTCTGTGAGGCAGTCAGAACTTATTTTGTGATCCTCTAGCCTCATGCGGTTACATCTGAGATATATCGCAGTGCGAGCTAGTCCTGTGACCTGCAGGTCTGAAGGAAGCTTATCTACTACTACTGCTTGTATTGAATTAGTGGAAGATCCAAGTCTTACTAACACCTTGACTACTTGGTATTCACGAGGTCCACTGTTATCAAGAACCCAGAGATATTCAATTTCACATGTTTGGCAGCTTTAAATTTCAACTGCTCAAAATTGTTGTGTGATGAAAGTTTTCTGTGATCCTTGATCAAAGAGACCTCTAGTATTAACTCTAGACTTCCTATTAATTAGTTTAAGCTGAGCTGTAGGCAGAGTAGTATTATTGCCTGACTCAGTTGCAAGTACATTGATTAACTTGGTGTACCTTGCAATATTGTACTGTGGTAGAATTCATAGAATCCTCCCGAGGTGTTATAAATTGTGATGATGTCTTTCTACATAAGGCATAATGATGCATACCTTTGTTGCATCTACTGCACAACCGTAGATGAACTACACATTTACTGGGGTCATGAGAACCCATGCACTTGGTGCATCTATGCAATTCTTGTAGTCGTTTAATCCTGGTATTAAAGTTAGGATAAACATTGCATTTATAAGTGACATGTTCTTGCTCAAAGAACACACTCTTTCTCTTGCTGAGTTTGTCTTCTTGGCAGACACATCAACTACAATCTCAGAGGGAGATACTGAATATGTACCAATGTTATCACTCTTCTTTCCAGTGGATGGAGCAGTCCTAGGCTTGAATTTACTAGACTTGTTCAAAGTCGATTTTGGGTTCAACAACAGCACGTTCTACACCACAACTTCTTCTACCGTTTCACCCTTCACCCACGTTCTACACCCCACTGTTCTTCACCACCACTGTTCTTTCACTCCACCACTGTTCTTCACCACCACTGGTCTTCACCTCCACTGTTCTACACCCCCACTCGTTTTTCACCACCACTGTTGTTCACCACCACTGTTCTACACCAGCCCTGTTCTACACCACCACTGCATTCTTCACCAGACACTGTTCACCACCACTGTTCTACACCAGCCCTGTTCTAACACCAGCACTGTTCTTAACCAGCACCGTTCTACACCACCACTGTTCTACACACCACCTGTTCTTCACCACCACTTCTTCACCACACTGTTCCTATACAAAACACTGTTCTACACATCCACCACTTTTCGTACACGCCCCTCTGTTCCTTCACCACCCTCTGTTCTTCACATACACTGTTCTTCACCTGCACTGTTCTTCACCACACTGTTCTTCACCACCAATGTTCTTCATCTTCACTGTTCTACACCCCCACTGTTCTTTCACCCTACTGGTCTTTACCAGCACTGTTCTACACCACTGTTCTTCACCACCACTTTTCTTCACCACTACATGTTCTACGCCAGCACTGTTCTACACCAAACTGTTCTTCACCACCACTGGTCTACCACAGCACCAAAAGTCTACCACACCACTGTTCTCACCACCACTGTTCTTCACCATAACTGTTCTACGCCAGCACTGTTCTACACCACCACTTCTTCTCCCGTCATTTCTACACCACTGTTCTACACCACCACTGTTCTACACCACCACTTTTCTACACCCCACAGTTCTTCACCCACCACTGTTCTTCACCACCACTGTCTCCCACACTTCTCTCATGCCACCACTGTTCTATCACCGTCCACTGTTATACACACCCACTACTGTTTTTCACCACCACTGTTGTTTACCACCACTGCTCTACACCAGCGCTGTTCTACACCACCACTGTTCTACACCACCACTGTTCTACACACAC
>WNGS01162052.1:3714-14788 GCA_020271785.1 Procambarus virginalis
GAAGAACACGGAATCAAGACATAACACGGAATCAAGACATAACACGGAATCAAGACATCAGTAACAAGTGCATCAGTTTCGATAGACTCTCTGATAGCCGAAGATTGATTACGGAATCAAGAATAACACGGAAGGAATCAAGACACACAAGGAATCAAGACACACACACAGAGATAAAATTTTAAACATCATGTGGCGTTTCTTGTTTGTCAAATACTGTTTTAAATTTGTTAATTTGAACTGCCAGATCAATAGATCGAAATAGATCCAGAGAATCTATCGACAGTGATGCTGCTACAGGAGAGGGAGTAACCGTTTCGACAGGCTCGAACGCAGCCTGATCATCCGGATTCTATCCGGATGATATAATATCTAATATCATAATATCTAATAAACTAGCCTATCCGACTAGGCCTACTAGGCTAGTAGGCTAGGCCGACTAGACTAGTTCTAGTCTAGTTATTAGTTTCATTTAAGTACATTTCTAACTTGTACATTTCTTACTTGAAGAAGTAACCTTTTTTTCAACCTATGGGAGACAAATCATTGAATATGCAGCCCCAGCCTGTTTTCCGACAGAGCTGAGAGTTATGTTTCCAGTTTCTTCTGGAAAAACTACTTGAGCAATTGAGATGGTTGAGAGGTGGGACCAAAGATCTGAAGGTAGATAGCAAGGTAGATCTGATAGACTAGCAAACACAACTAGGTGAGAACAAACTTACAAAAACCCACAGTTGTAGATGTGTAGACTCCATTCAAAATTTTAAAAGTTGATATGACAGAGAAATAGACCAGGAGTCATTGAACTTTAAACAACCGGCGTTCAATGTCAACGTTCAAAAACTGTTGCTCGGTCCTGCAAGTTTGTACTTGCAGGACCGAGCAACAGTTTTTGAACGTTGACATTGAACGCCGGTTATATACACAGTATATACACATATACACATGTATATACACAGTATATACACAGTACAAGTACACAGAGATATGAAACATGTATGTGTTCCTTCTAGACCAGGGGTCTCCAAACTATGGCCCGCGGGCCACATCCGGCCCGCCACATAATTTCATCCGGCCCGCCAAACAAATCCCTGTGTGGTGGCCTTGAAAAAATAATTATCGTACGAATGGCATCGCAGAATTATTCAAAGCTGGGGCTGCTGACTGGTGGCGCTCAGCCCGAGTCAGTTTTCCTCTCTCTCGATAGTGTGACGCACAGATACTAGTACTGGTAGGTATGTGTTGTGCATTACAACCAATCAGTTGTGTATAACTGTATATTGTGGGGATGGAGGGCGAGTGGGGCTTCGCTGCTTCTGTTTCAGGGAGCACAAACACTGTACAATATTCTTTTCTCTGTACTTTGACAATACCTTTATCTTAGTTATACAAAATAGCAATAATACTATTGTAGCCAAAAATATTGCATGTTTAAAATAGTTAAAATGGTAACCATTAAGTTTATCAACGAAAGCTGTTGCCATAATATTTACCACTTTATAATAATATGCTATGCTTTTTAACACCACATACAAGCTGTTTTTTCCTGTAGAATTTATTTCATTTATTTTACCCTTATGTTTTCAGATATGGAAAAGATAAAGAAAAGAAAAGTGGACAGTGAGTGCCGTCAGTTCAATGACGAATGGAAGATAAAGTACTTTTTTGTGATAGCAAATGATAAAGCTTTATGCCTCATATGTAGAGACAGTGTTGCTGTTCTGAAGGAATACAATATTCGTCGGCACTATGAATCTAAACATGGCTCAAGTTATTCTCACATCACAGGAGCAGAACGCACTAAAAAGTTTGAATCATTTCAGCACAGTCTGCATTCTCAACAAGCTGTTTTCAGTAAGAAAAAATCTGAAAATGAAACTTCAACTAGAGCCAGTTACAAAGTTGCCTATGTGTTGGCCAAAAAAGGAAAACCTTTCACTGATGGTAGTATCATAAAAGAGTGTATAGTGGAAGCAGCAGGAGAGGTATGTCCAGAAAAAGTAAACCTCTTCAAAATGATAAGTCTTGGGTCAAATACTGTTGCTCGTAGAATTGAAGATTTAGGAGGCGACATAATTCGGCAAATAAAGGAAAAAACAAAAAGATTTTGTTGGTATTCTCTTGCGTTGGATGAATCAACTGATGTGTGTGATACTTCTCAGCTCTTAGTATTCATTCGTGGTGTTGATAGTGAATTTAATGTGACCCAAGAATTAGCATCAGTTCACAGCATGCACACCACAACAACTGGAGAGGACATTTTCAATGAAGTAAGTAAAACTATGACAGAATATAACCTGGAATGGAAACAAGTGCAGTGTGTGACAATTGATGGAGGAAAGAATATGTCTGGGACAAAGAAGGGTTTGGTTGGGCAAATTACAACAGCTTGTGAGGTTGGAGGATTCTCAAAACCCATTTTTTTGCATTGCCTTATCCATCAACAAGCATTGTGCCTAAAATATGTTGATATGTCTTGTGTCATGAAACCTGTTGTTTCTGTGGTTAATTTCATTAGATCTCATGCACTCAACCATCGCCAGTTCCGTGATTTCTTGAAAGAAATTGATGCGGAGTTTGTTGACTTGCCTTATTATACAGCAGTTAGATGGCTTAGTTGTGGAAAGGTTTTGCTGCATTTCTTTGAGCTCAGATTAGAAATTGATTTATTTCTCACAGAGAAAAATAAACCTCAGCCATTATTATCAGAATGTGAATGGATTTGGAAATTGGCATTTTTTGCAGATATGACAGGTCATATGAATAACTTGAATCTGAAATTGCAAGGCAAAACAAATTTGATCAGTGACTACTTTGTTCATGTCAAGGCATTCAGAGCAAAACTTGCGCTACTTGAAGGCCAGGTGAAGGTTAAGAATTTTGCTCATTTTCCATGTTGTGAAAAATTTCATGCAGAAAGTAAAGTTGAATTTCCTTTTTCATTTGCAAATGAAATAATTTCAGATTTGAAAAAACAGTTTCAGAAGCGATTTGCTGACCTTGATGCCAAAGCAAATGAAATCAGGCTCTTTCATAATCCATTTGACTGCAATGCTGAAAATCTTCCAACTCAATTTCAAATGGAAATTATTGATCTCCAGGCAGATGACAGACTGAAAGATAAGTATAGAGAAGGAAATCTGATTGAGTTTTATAAATGCCTGCAGCCAGATCAGTTTCCAAATTTGATAAAGTTTGCTTGTAGTTTTGTGTCCATTTTTGGTTCAACATACTTGTGTGAACAAACATTTTCCAAAATGAAGTATGTGAAATCTAACTATCGAGCAAATTTGTCTGATGATCACTTGAAATCAATTCTTACAATTGGCTCATCTAATCTGGAACCTGATTTTAATGAAATTTTGAAGTCAAAACGACAGTATCATTCGTCACACTAATTTGGTTGCATAAAACTAAAGGCAGGAATCTATTTAGTTTACCCTAATTTTTTCCAAAAAGATATGTTTTAATTTTTCCATGTTTATACTTTAATATTTGAGGAAATTAAATTACTGGCACTGATTTGTTTTTTTTTTTTTTCATTTTTTATTCCTTCGGCCCGCATAAATATGGGAAATATATAATGTGGCCCTTACATTGAAAAGTTTGGAGACCCCTGTTCTAGACTAACAATCGGGGATTCCTGGATCGAAACCCGGACAGGCAGGAATGAAAATATTGGTGGCGTTTCCTATCACCTAATGCCTCTGTTCTCCGAGCAGTAAACAAGTATCCAGGAGTTGTGAGCTTCTTGTAGGATTACATCCTGGTGAGGGTTAGGTCAGGGTCAGTTTAGGTCAGATCTTGCGAGGTGGGTGTTGGTTAGGTTAGGTTAGGTTACGATAGGTTAGGGTAAGTTAAGTTTGGTTAGGTTAGGTTATGGTTAGGTTAGGTTAAGGTTAGGTTAGTTAGGTTAGGTTAGGTTAGGTTAATTTAGGTAGGTTAGGTTAAGTTAGGTTAGTTAGGTTAGGTTAGAATAGTTAGGTTAGGTTTGGTTAGGTTAGGGTAGGTTAGGTTTAGGTGTAGGTTAGGTTAGGTTTAGATTAGGTTAGGTTAGATTAGGTTTGGCTATTATGTGTATGATTGTGATAGGTTAGGTTAGGGTAGGGTATAGGTTAGGCTTGGTTAGGTTAGGAAATAGGCCAGGAGTTATTGCTATAAACAACCGACAGCTTAAAAGGTCTAATCTTCTAATCTAATTAATCTAAGATTAATGTTCGATCCTCCTGACACAAATAGGTGAGTACACATAAATATGTAACATGAATGATGTGTTCCTTCTCGACTCACAATATGGGATTCCAGGGTTCGAATCTCGGTCGGGCAGGGCTGTAATTATTCGTACCGTTTCCTAGCACCTAGGTTATGTTAGGTTAGGTTAGGTTAGCTTAGGTGAGGTTAGCTTAGGTGAGGTTAGCTTAGGTGAGGTTAGCTTAGGTGAGGTTAGCTTAGGTGAGGTTAGCTTAGGTGAGGTTAGCTTAGGTGAGGTTAGCTTAGGTGAGGTTAGCTTAGGTGAGGTTAGCTTAGGTGTGGTTAGCTTAGGTGAGGTTAGGTTAGGGGTTGGTTTGGGTTAGGTTAGTTTAGGCTAGGAAATAGGCTAGGTTTGTAGAAAAAGGGCTGTAATTGACGGTAGCGTTTCCTATCACCGAATGCCTCTGTTCACCTAGCAGTAAATAGTTGTAATAATAATAGTTAATAATAATAATAATAGTTGTAATAATAATAAAAACAGTAATAACCAGGAGTTGGTTAATTAAGAAATGAGAATTTGAATATTGTCAAATAAGACAAATTAATTCTCTAATTCCTGATAATCTTTAGTTCCTGTAAATCGGGATATTAATTAAATCATAGATAATATTAAGTGCGACATAGCAAAACTGTGCTTGGCGAGCTACCCGGGAAGGAGGACGGACTGGCAAGCGACGCCACTAAGCTTGAGAGATTGTCTGGAAGCTGGTCAAATTACCCCCTCATCAACCCACCATACACTCCACTACAGACGCTAGGAGGACGTGACTGCTTCATCATATCACACACATCAGTATCGGCAAATCTATAAGTCCATTTCCCTTGTTTTTTGTGATCACATTTAAATTTAACATAATAGGATGATTTGTCGTTGTGCTGCACGCCCAATAAAAATAACCAGCAAGTGTATTTACAGGGCTTTACCACATCTAATTTGGAAATGTGGTATTATAACTCTAGAAGATTTCTACATACGCCTTTCAGCTTGGAATTGCTGATAATAAGGAAGATATGATGCTGCCTCGACCAAGTGTTCCAGGATAGCCTGATGAAACAAGTTTCTCGTGAATATATCCCGATGCATGCTCGCTTTCTTGCATATATCTAAGCTGTTATTTCGTTCTTGTAGTTTGTAGAATATTGTATTTATTAATCCAAAGATTATTTAAAATCTCCATTATTTCATATTTTCTTCAATATTTCATGTGTATTAATCTTCATTTATTTGTACTTGAAATGCATTATTTCTCTTTACTAACCAAACTCCCCCAAAGTGTGTGGAGGGATTTGGCTTCGTAATTTATTATAACTACAGTTCATTCATTATACAGTAATAGATTTCCATCATACTTATATAAGAGATCCATAGGCACTGGTTCTCCAATTATTTCCTTTTCTTAAGGATGGTCCTTCGAATGATTTGAGATTTATTATCAATATTTTGGAGCCAGATTCCCCCACAAGAAGAATATATAAATATAGTTCTCTCTAAAAAGAGAGAAAAAACTTGTTCAGGGATATTGTAACCACATGCCAAATTTTAAATATATTTTAGCTATTTTTTCATAAAAAAATTTAAGGATGCAGGGAACGCTCGAAAGTATTGCTCACTTAACTTTATGATGATTAAAGTAAAAATTAACACAGTTTCATATAAACATTGTATTTGAAATACCTGCAATCTCTGACTTTGTCTCTTGGGGACATCCTGGCTGCCTTAAGGTCAGGTGACCTTGTGGCTGACTGCTTACCTCCACCTCCTGTGATCGTCATTGCGTTCTTTTATATTTCTTTCTTTTATAATTTCCTCTCTGGTAACCACTAAACCTGTCAGGACGTCATCTGCGCATTCTTCGATTTGATTTGTTCTGCTGTATTCATAAAGTTCTTTGGTTCTTTCTTATAATTTCGTAATTTAAATTATTTTCATTGCCAGTTATTTGACTTATTTTTTAATAGCCAGGTGTTGTCTGTAATCTTTGTTTCATCTGGTGAAACACTGAAGGCTTTCTTTGCTTGCCCTACAATACGTACTTTTTTCTTAAATATTGTCATAATTAATTTATATTGAGCCTTTTGTTTTCTGATTAGGTTCTTTAGTGCCATGGTTATTCATTTTGGGTCACTACTATTTTAAATCATCAATCTATAGCATACCACGTTTCTGGGCTTTATTTGTAATTTTTTAAATTAAATCATTACATCATAATCCATTAACCACCTTGGTAACAAGACCCAAGAACTGCCCAACTCCCATGTTCAGGTCTGCCAAATATATAGTTCCCAAAGAACCCCTAAATATATGAATCAGATGTGAGAAAAATCTGGCGCCTCAAGTTTCTCTCAAATAACTTTTTCGTGTCTTAAGGTAATTTCCTCATGATCACTGTTGCCTAGCTCACTCCCTTTTAAGATGGTACATATCAGTGTCTCCCTGTTACACAAGTCTGTATTATCTTACTGTGTTGGCACAATATTATTTTGTTTAATGAAGCAGTCAGAAATTTAAAACTAATTAATTTCCTGTATAGCAAATAAAAGTATATTGTACTCAAATAGTCGGTGTTTGTTAGACCTAGAAGCTCTAGATATTAGTTACCATAAAAGCTGTTCTTTTCACTTAGTTTGATGGATTATGTGTAACTTCTATTATTAGGTAGATCATTTTCCATTTAATTATTTGAACAGTTTGCCGAGCTCAAATTTCAGTCCCACTCTCACACTGCATTTAATACTTAGACGTATTGCCACTTCCCATCCTCGACCATTTAATACTTAGACGTATTGCCACTTCCCATCCTCGACCATTTAATACTTAGACGTATTGCCACTTCCCATCCTCGACCATTTAATACTTAGACGTATTGCCACTTCCCATCCTCGACCATTTAATACTTAGACGTATTGCCACTTCCCATCCTCGACCATTTAATACTTAGACGTATTGCCACTTCCCATCCTCGACCATTTAATACTTAGACGTATTGCCACTTCCCATCCTCGACCATTTAATACTTAGACGTATTGCCACTTCCCATCCTCGACCATTTAATACTTAGACGTATTGCCACTTTCCATCCTCGACCGATATATATTAGTGTATAATAATTGGTATCCTCTATTATATTGTTAATTGTTCCGTGTTTTCTTCATACATTGGCCTTTGTTAGTGGTTTCATTTATTGTTGTCTGTTTAAACTCAAACCCAGATTTGTTCTGAATACAATATTTTACCCTACTGAATATCATTAGCTTCATGAAATTAACTTCATACTATCTATTTTCCCCCACCTAGACCCTTGAGGTGTACCAATAGGTTTGTACTGGAAATTGTCAACCCTTGGCAATAGACGCACTAGACAAACTTGCCTCTCATCTGCAACTCGTAACCTCTAAGTTCCTAACCCAGAATCATCACTACAATACTCTACACTCGGTTAGTCTCCCATACAATACTCACACATTGCAGACTCGACTGGAGTCGTCAAGATCACATCGGGTCCCCACATTAGGCTGGTGTCTGTCACTGCCACAAGCAGATAAAGAGGAGTACTTGATGACACCGCGGCTTCCACAAGACTGCCCTCCAGCTGGTCATTCACCACCACACCCAGCATCCCAAGGACGCTATAATTACATTAAATGTATATCTATTTGTTTCCAAGAACTTTGTATCAACCTTCGTGACCTCTTGGCTGTAACATTGGCTTACGCGGCCCAAGGCTGTCTTAATCTTTGACCATACCTCGGTGTGACCACAATACACACAAGTAGTCATACTTGTGTGTATTACCACTCGTTTCCCTCCACCATTTGGTAAGTGATGTAGTTCTTGATTCACTACCTCATACTTTCTCCTATGTTGTATATTGTAACAGTACATCGACCTAATTCACGTTGAAGCGGCTACAACAGCAGCCACAGCTTCCAATGGCCATAACCCTATCACTATTACTGTGGTGCCTACAACAGTCCTACGCACTTGACTCTGTCAGCAAAAGCTGCCACACGCCTACCATGAAAAGTATATCGTGTAACTAGCATACATGGTGTTCTTGCTAATGCAAGCTTTCCAATTATTCATTAATGGAATTGCATTACTCGTACAATACCTTTGTCATTGCAACTATATTTAAATTCCTCTTTGTTTCTAGCTCAGTGAATATTGTTTACCGAGACGCAGACAGTGGGCTTGATCATATTGCGTCTCGCTATTTCTTATTAACTTTATCCCTTGTTTATCCGCGGAGAATATACCCAAACACTTGCATTTGTAGAGCAGAAGGTTTTGCTTAACCAGCGCATGTGCCATGATCCCATCACATATCCAGACTTTGGTTATGATGGTCAGCTTGTCTGCTTAGTTACCGCACATGGTCTTATCCCATTCAACTCAATTGATTCTATTTTTTAACCAGTGTTCTTCATTTCTTTGACGTCCATTGGCGCCTTAACTCAATTGATCCACCACTCGCCAGCTATCTCGACGGATCTTCTCCTTTGGATCCCTGCGAGACACCTTGCCCTCCATTATGGTTTCACCTGCTTCATTAGCCTGTCAATATCTGCCCTAATCTCCAGGCAGTGCACACAGGGCCATTGTGTGTGCCATTATTCCAAGAATAATTACTAGCCAGACAATGAGACACGACTACATTTGACTAGAGCGTATTGACATAATGCTGAGCTTTTATTTATTTTACAAATTTAGCACTGTACCTGGATGGCGTTCTGGAAGTTCTTCTACTCCATAAGCCCGGCCGGAGGACCAGGCTTGACTCATTGAGTGCTTGGTTCAGCAGGCTATTGCTTGGAGCAGCCCGCAGGCCTACATATCCACCATAGCCCGGTTGGTCCTGCACTTCTTGAAGAAAACTGTCAAGTTTTCTCTTGAAGACGTCCACGTTTGTTCCGGCAATATTTCTTATGCTCGCTGTGAGTATGTTGAACAACCGTGAACCTCTGATGTTTATACAGTGTTCTCTGATTGTGCCTTTGGGCCTACTCTTCAATTATTCTAATCTGAATAAATCTGAATTCAGTCAGTCAGGTGCTGTCACAGTGAGAGGTTGTGTTGGCTGGAGCTCCGATTGTAGCGGCATTATTGTAGCAATAATAGAGGGATTACTGGGGGAATTGGTGACCTTGGTTGGGGCTCTGAGAGCAGAGGTGGATTCCTTACGAGAGGAGGTACGACAGCTGAAACGTAGGGAAGAAACAGAGAAGACCAAGATAAACAAGACCTCGTCGTGGAGAGTCGTTGGGGACAGGGGTCTTAAGAAGACCTTGACAAGGCCGCCTACAGACGCCCTAAAGACAGCAAATTCATTTGCCGTGTTGGAGGACGAGTGCTGTGGAGAGCCAGCAGTGCACTCCGAAAAGAAATCAGCAAGGAGCGGCGAAGCGCGGGCCCCTCAGGGTGCTAAGAAAGTTATGGAGGTACCGAGGCGAGTTTTGGTTGTGGGAGATTCCCAGGTGAGGTATTTAGACAGAACGTTTTGTGCCAGAGATAGGGGGAACAGATTAAGAGTTTGCTATCCGGGAGCTGGAATTGGTGATATTGTTGGAAACATGAAAGATATTATGACGGGAAATGGGAACAAACCCATTATTTGTATTAGTGTAGGGGTAATGATGTTGGGAGAGTTAGAAGTGAGGAACTAATACTGAAATTCAAGACAGCAATAGAATTAGTTAGGAGCAAGGAAGGAATCCCGATCATATGTGGCATTCTTCCAAGAAAGGGAGTGGGAAATGAATGGATGTCGAGGGCACTTGGTGTCAATTGCAGGCTGGAAAGATATTGCAAATCTAATGCAATATCTTATATAGACAACTGGGAACACTTCTATGGAAGAAATGAAATGTATGCTCGGGATGGGGTGCATCTATCGAGAGCTGGGGTTGTTGCTGTTGCAAACTCGTTGGAAGAAGTGGTTAGAGGTGTTTGTTTGGGTTTAAACTGTTAGTAGATAGAGGTATGGGAATTGATTTGGAGGAAGGATGTAATAAAAGTGTGTGTTTGCGGGAGAAAGGAATTGGCAAAATGATCAGGGAAAGAGAAGGGCCTCAAAATAACAATTCACTTAGGGTATATTACACAAACAGTAGAAGTCTAAGAAATAAAATTAATGAATTAAATGCTCTTGTCTGCACAGAAAAAATAGATATTATTGCACTTACCGAAACGTGGATGAATGTTGATAATAGAGAACTATTAGCCGAATATCAAATAAATGGATTTAAACTATTTCACACAGATAGATATATTAGACGAGGAGGTGGAGTAGCCATATACGTTAGGGACAATTTGAAATGTAGTCTCAAAGAGGGAATCAAAACTGAGCCACACACAGAAACTATTTGGATAGAATTAAACGAAAAAGCAAATAATATGATAATAGGAGTTATATATAGGCCACCAAATTTAGACAGAATGGAAGCAAAGCATCTATGGGATGAAATATCTAGGGCATCTAGATCTAACAGTATTTATGTCATGGGTGACTTTAATTTTAGTGGAATAAACTGGTTGAACAAAACAGGGAATAGTGAAGCGGAAGATTTTCTAGAATTAATTGTCGATTGCTTTCTTACGCAACACATTAAGGAACCAACACGGGAAAATAATATTTTAGATTTAGTGTTAACTAACAGGGAAACACAAATTAATGACATCGAAATAGGGAGTGAGCTAGGGAACAGTGATCACAACGAAATCAGATTTGGCATTGAATGGAATAGACCTGTAGGAGAAAATTCTGTTAAAGTGCCAGATTTTCGAAAAGCTGATTTTAATAGCCTAAGAAAATTTTTGGGTCAA
>WNGS01162053.1:4501-25798 GCA_020271785.1 Procambarus virginalis
AAAATTAATTTTGGAGAATTGATTTTCAATTACCATCGACAGTAAAAGGAAAACAGAAATTTCGTGTTAGAATTATTAATCTACTTTTTCGGTCATATTTAACAACTTTGTTTACAAAAGACTGCTACCAAAATATTACTAATATTATATATATATATATATTATATATATATATATATATATATATATATATATATATATATATATATATAATATATATATATATATTACCTCTGGTGCCAATGTGGGGACCCATAGCCTCGGAGAAGAAAATAAAACGTATTCAGAGGAGACCTTGTGGTTTCTCACTGAACACTAATATTTTCTTCTCCTACCACCCCCATTCTTTTGTATGTACACATATATATTTGCTTTATTTGAACTGTGTTACAAAAAAGGAGTTACATATAGGTTACAAAGATGGTTATCATAGGTTGTCGAGTTCCTCCAGCTCCTCAGATGGCGGGCAGGAACCCTGGATGCAGTGCGCATTTCCCCTCTGTATCGCCACGCTGAGGCGCTGGAAAAGAAAGCTGGCAGCTCTAGGGTCCCTTGTTGTTTCAATGAGCCTAGAACCCAGTTCCTTCAAAAAACTGGTAGCACTTTTACCCCAGGCGCCGAGTGTCTCAGAAGCAATGGGGACAAAATTGTAGTGGTGATCCAGTTCTCTATACTTACGGGATTTGGCTGCTTCCCTGTGGGTGGCAGCGCCACCTGGTTGTGCAACACTGAGGTCAATGTAGGTGTTAGCCAGGGTTGATACGCACGTGTAGTCCCATACCAACTGCTTGCCATTCTTCCAGGGGTTCACTGTGATACCATCCGGGCGACCAATAAGAGCATCAGAGTTACGGGGCGTTAGGTAACGAGGCTCTCTCTCAGCTGGGCATCCAGCTGTGGTGAGGCTCCTCTTGATGATGTCGTTAACTTCACTGTGCCTCGAGTGCCATCCTCCCGTGCTTTGGCAGAGTAGGCCATGGTGGCCGTACCTGTCAGCCACCACCTCGCCGCAAATACACCTATATCTGGTGTGGATTGGGGCAGCAAGGCGGAGGGCCACAGCAATTCGGAGGGCGTGTGGTGTGAGACGCGTGCCAGTTGCCGACATTGGGGTTGCTAACAGGAAATCCCCTGCATGAGGGGCTGCTACTGCTGTGAGGCGAGCAATGTCGTGCTGTGTTGATGCAGCATCCAGGCACTCTGCAGCAACTTTGTCTACAATGGGGCCATCCCAGCTGGATTGCCTGTGGGCTTTTGGGGATGGTGGTTGAGGTGATGGGCCTGCACGAGAGGACCACTCTGTGGCACAGCGTGTAAAATTGGGATCATGTACACCTGCCAGCTGATGTAAGTGGGCAGGTAGAATTTCCTTCACAAGGTCGTCGGATGCTGATAAGGAGGACAGGAAGGCTGGAACAGCGATTTGCGTTGCTGTTCGAACTCCGAGGCCCCCAAGTCTTACGGGAAGAGAGGCTTGTTTCCACTGCAGGTCATCAAGAGAGAGGTTAAGGGCTTTTTCTAGCTTTGATTTCAGTAACCGGTCATACTCACTTAGTTTTTGGCTACTGTAAGATGGTGAACACCGCAGAAAGTAGGTTAACCTGGGGAGGGACAGACATCTGGTGATGAGGGGTCACTTGTCACTTGTAATATATACTATATATATACTATATATATATATATAGTATATATATATATATATATATATATATATGAATTCAGGCTTGTTCGCATATATATATATATATTATATATATATATATATATATATATATTATATAAAATTAAAAATTGTTAAAGTAATATCCTTTGATTTTTAAGAGCGCGCAACTCAGTGTTAATGGCAGCGGTCGAGTGGTGTTCCCTTAAACTCTTAGTGTTACATTTGTGTGCTCCATTAAGCAAGTGTTTCAAATTAAATTAATCTCACTTATAACGTTAATAATTAACTTAAAGTAAAATCTAAGTTTGTATAAATTAAATTTAGTGTTGTGATCTCTTGAATGATAATAAAAGTTAAGTTACTGTACGCATTCTATCTTGTCCTCTCGTTAAATACGAATATGGGTCGCGAATAACAAGTGGGAAGAGAATTCATTCATTGGAAGGCTTGAGTCAGGGTGGCGACGACCCGTCATCACTTGTCAAACAAGCGAGAGTAGGTAAGTAAAAATGTCCAAAGAGCTGGCAAGCAGCGGTTGGAAGAACAGGGCGAGGAACTGGAGACGAGGTGAAGAGGGGAGATGAAAGATTGGTGGCCCAACCACCGCGGGTTTGAACTTGAGTAAAGTGAAGTAGGGTTGAGTGGTGCGTCATTTGCAGTACACACGGGGGCCGGCCTCCCAAGCAGCTGGCAGCTGATGGTTGATTACGTCATTGGTTTACTTCTTTCTTGATGGTTGCTGCAAACTCTGATCTTTCGTCTTTTTCTTCTGCTTCTGCTTGTCGTTCTTGGCGGTACGACTTCGTGTTGACATTGTTGTTCTATCATTGGAGGTTGTTGGTGAAGTGTCGTGAAGGAAATCGGCAGCCGAGAAGTGGTATTTCCGTGAAGGTGGAAATGGCGTTCCCAGACATATCCTCATCTGATGAGTCAGATGAGTACATATCAGAAGATGTGGGTCGTGGAAGTAAAACTCCTGATGGTTTTGTAGCAGCAGCAGGACTTATTGCAGGTGTAGAACGTTCAGTGGATGTATGTACTGTGGGTAGAGATGTTGCAGGAGATGGTGGAAGAGAAGTCGTCGGCTTCTGGGTTGCTACCGTAACAGGAGCAGGTGTTGCAGCTACAGTAGGTTCAGTATCGTTCACAGTAATGTCCGAGACCTGACCAGGAGCTGGAGCATCATCCAACAACGGGTTTAAAGGGTCGGGGGACTAGTACAGTGGTCCCTGAAGATTTGGTAGGAAGAGGTGCTGGGTGGCTCTGCTGGGTTGAAGATTCATTGTCAGTTCGTTCTTGAATCAATCTCTTTAACTGGGCGGCGTGTTTCGGATATTTCACATTGTACTGAGGGTCAATATTGGCAGGGTGGAGCATGGTAACATCAGTGCAGAAACGAACTGTGTCAGCCTCAACGTACCAAATCGCTCTGCGGGTTCCGTCATCTAGTAGTCCGTTTTCGTAGTCGACGTTTGTGACGGTGTCCCACCCCTGTATTTCTTCCTTCCCAGCTTAGAAGAGTCATATCTCCATAGCCTGAGTATTCTCTCACGTTCAGGGAACATTTTCATGTGTGGGAAAGCGTGGAGCGTGATTAAACTGGCTGTAAAATGGCCAGCTAAGTTTGATAATGCAAGGGGCTTACGCCTTTTGGGGCACAAGACGGTGCCGAGCTATCCTGTTTCCCGCCAAGACGTCGTGACACTCCCGGCACCTGATTGGCCAGGTGAGGTCACGTGCCGGAAGTGACCAATGACGAGAGCTCTCGGGCGGTGTGACGTCACGAGGTGGAGGGCTCTCGGGGCGGCTGGCGCCTAGGCGGGAGAGTACGTCACGAGCCGCCCTAGAGTGAGGACGCGCTCGAGTGAGCTCCGGATCTAGAGAACCCTTACCAGTAGATTTAAGCTTCGCTTCGATAATGCAGACAGTCTGGGTGGCTTGAACGGACGAACATACAACTTCCGTGGAGTGCCCAGAAACAAGGACAGGCCGGATTAGAGAGCCAAGAGCTCTGTCAAGAGTCTGCAGCAGAGGGAATGTTGGGCTGGTTACGTCTGGGACGCCCAGAGGACCACGTATTACACATCAAGCGATAATTTATGGCCGGGCCAAATCTACTGGCAGTGAGGCGAGGGGAAGCTGTGCTGGACTGCAAGGTGCCGACAGTGCCAGTGAGAGTGAGGACGACGACGGAGGTACCTGCCTCCAGTACCCCGTACAAGAGGAGAAGGAAGGCAGTACCAGTTGGGAGTGAGCACGGCGACGACACGATACCACGAGGACGACGGAGGAACCTGTGTGTGTGTGGGAACTGATCGTCGGCAGACCAGAAGCCAGGACCAGGAACCTCAACATCCCTCAATAGAGGACGAGTCGGCTTCGTGGTTGGAATGAAATAAGGTAGATAATTGTCCCTCCCTTTACCCCTTTTTTTCTAGGCGAGCTAGGGTATTTTATATATTGTGAACATTTCTACTCATCATTTTATTGTCTAAGTGACAGTGTTAGGCTAGGAGCCAAGAGCTCATGTAGGCTTGATGATGGTGTGAACATAAGCATGTTGATGCAGTGATGTTAGTGATCCTGGAGGTAGTAGCTGGTTTGCAAGGAGCCAGCAACGAACTTTGAAACGCCCAGCTGATCATGTTGCCAGAGGCGTGGGTGTGTCCTGCAGCCTGACAGTTGGAGCCGTCAAGTGATCGTGCTGCCAGAAGCGCGAGGTGTGTGCCCGCGGCTCGAGGAGTGGACCCAGTCAGCTGACCGTGTTGCCAGAGACGAGTTATGAGTGTTGCAGACAGCGGACGACATCCACTTTTAAATGGTATAAAGAAATGTCTATATGTATGTATATTACCTTTTCTTCAGCAAACTTTTAAACTAACTGAGCAGTTTAAGTGAGCCTCCATTCTCTATAGCTATATTTATGAGATCATTTTATGACACCTTGCACTGTACATGATATTGCATCCTTGATTAAGATAACCACTAAGACTACTGACGTGTTGCTGGGACACGAGTATAAACACCCAGCTGGCGACCTGAGTAGACCAGATATCCAAGAAAGCATCTCAGTGTCAGGACGGGCAGGTTCAGGCGAGTCATAGGAAGCTTGAACCTCCCCACTCGTTAGGGGGTGTATAAGGCCAGCCCTTGGCCGACTGGGGAAGCCCAAGGGCGAGCAGTGGCACCCGGTACTGAGGGGCTAAGACTTGAGGAAGGGGGTGAACCTTGACGTGTTCCACTCCCGAGTTGCGATACGTTTCTGAGAAGTATTAAATTTCAGTTCCCTAGCGTTATTGTAAGACGCATAAGCAGGAACAGGAGGGTCGTCGTCTGGTGTGGAGAGACTTACAGCCTCTACTAGGTCTGGTGTAGGGTCAGCATCAACTGGAGTAGTGGGTGAAACAGTGGCAGACAGTAGGTCTACAAGTGTGGCAGCGTTTACAGTGATGTCAGGCTCAGGAACTGAGGTGGAAGCTGAGGCAGAGGTGAGGAAGACTTCATCAGGCACGGTAATGGTCTGGAGACCATTAACCTTGTAGAGGATATTTAGAATCCTCACAAATTCCCGGTAGTTGGAGCCAGTAATGTCACTCACTAATTTCGTGATAGCATATGCAGTCCTAAGGTCGGTGGCAGTAACCGGCAACTGCCGTGGCGAAGTCTGGGTCGACGAATGGGAGGAGCTTGGTGGTGGTTGAGGAGGCTGAGTCTGTGATTGGTTGGCTGGCTGGCTGCCGGACTGCATGGCGGGTCCCCATTGGCTGGTACGTTAGTGGGCGGCTTCCCCAACTCCCGAGGCCGCTTCCATCATCGGGAAAATGGCGGCTTGCATGTTGAATGGTGACGGAGCACGAAGTTGCGGAAGCCCGTCCAGCTCTCGATAGCTTCATTTCATCCTTGTGCACAGGACACAGGTGAGAAATGGCAATATGGTCACCGCCGCACACTACACAACACGTGAAGTCCGCACGACACTGCTTATAATGGTGGTCCTGGGCACAGACACTGCATTTATTAACACTTTGAGGGGACTTCCTGGTCACGTGAGAGTATTGGGAGCACTTGTAGCACTGGCTTTCCTCGTAAAAACGTTCCATGTGCTCTGAAGCTGGTGGAGTGTTGACGCCTAAGCACCTAAATCCTGTGGTGGCCAGTTCAGCTGCAGCAGCTGTAGTGAAGGTCACTTTCAAGGTGGAGCGCGTGTCGTAGCTGTTGGCGATGATTTTTGCTGAGACAGCTGTCATGTTGTCGTTTTCTGCGTTGATGCTGTCCAGGATGACGTCCAACTCATGCTCGGTGATCTACGAGCTGACTCTCCTGGCGAAGATGGTCCGTTCAGCTTGAAAGCATCGTGGTTGGATGAGGGTAATGTCCGCATCATACAGTGCAGACGTAGCAGCTGGTGTGAACAGGCGTTCAAAGTCGTCTTCGGTGGAGTAAGAGAGGACGACACCCTCGTCGTCCTGCTGGATGTCGTCGGGTACGGTGGTGGTGTTGTTGGCTTTGAGTACATTGAGAATTTTGTCTCGTCCGAATGCGTGGTTCTCTAGGAACCGTGCCTTAACTTTGAAGGCCTTGGTACTGTGTGGCTAGTACCGGCGAGGGCCGAGCCGAGGCAATACAGCTGACCCACCCTCCAGGGCAGGTCGAAGGCAGTACACCCCTTCACTATCTGGTTGGCTAGGCAGCTCGCTGAGGTGAGGAGCAACCAGAGATACGTCCGGCCGTGACGGCTGCAGGTTACAAACTCCCACAAGCGAGAGGATGTACACATTCTTATCATAGAAAATCTTTTCAAACTTGGTATAATTCTGAGCACATTCTAGACGCATGGATGATTTTTACAAGGGTTGTATCGAGTTATGCTTTTTAAGTTACTGAATCATTAATGGAGACGCGAGGTACATTTAAATTTCACTTGGAACCGACGCCTGGTCTCAAAGTTAAAGAAATTAGTGAAAATGTATATTTCTCATGGAGACACAATGGACTCAACCCATCCCCACCCAACCCATCTACCCACCCCAGCCACAACCCATTCCCAACCAAGCCCTACTGATTTACCCACCCCAGCCACATCCCATCCCCACCCACCCATACTCATCTACCCACACCAGCCTCAACCCTCACCAACCCACCCTAGCCACAACCTATCCCCCAGACAACATTGCCACTCACCCCGACCTGTATACACGCCCCCTCGACCCCTTCCCACCCACACGCACTTCCCTCAACACCACCCCGACCAAACTTCCTTTCCTCAACAATTACCCATCCACACTTCCTCAATCCCTCCCCATCCTGCCTTCTTCGTACCCCCCTTCCCTCCTCACACTTTCCCTGTCCCGCTCAACCCCAACCACCACTCCTCACCTGTGGCCGCAAGCCCATCTCATCCCTCACACTCCTCCCCCCCCTCCCACAATCCTGCTCCCCCTACCTCCCCTCCCATTGTTGACTCCCAGGAAATTTCTTGTAGAGGAAGCAAGCAGGCATCTGGTAGATGCAACATTAGTAATGAATTATGTTGGAACTGTTATGGTCGAGGCCATTTTCGAAATTCTTGTACAAATGAATAGGTTAATGAAGACCCAAGACAGATCACCCCTAGGGATGGTAGATGTTACGACCCTTGGTCTTAATTGGCTGCCAGGAAACCAAGGGGTCAAATTGGGTTCTTTTATATTCATGCAGGGATCAGTCACTCGAGTATTCTGATAGTGATAGGCCCTAACTTAGGGATTTGGTGTGGTTTCTTAAATATTAGAACATTAATTGATAGGATTGGATTATGTAAGAGAGATATTGAATAGTATAACTTATATATTCAAGGGACCTGGAGCCATGTCTGTTGATGTTCCAGTCTTCCCTGCCAGACGTAGAAATAATCTGGTTGCTCAGAGCAGGCAGATTGTGCTTATTGAATATTAATATAATATAGAGCTAGTTGTTAGCTATTCTTACAACTGTTAAAGCAACAGGGAAATGAGTGTCTGGGGAAAATTTGGGATGATTGCTACTGTATGATAAGTTGGGTATTCGTCAGGCAACAATCATGAAAGGCTGGGAGAGTTGCTAGGCTCTGTCTTCTCTGCTGGATTCACTGGCTAGTCACACGCCCTTGTGGGCTTTGTTCCTAACTTCTTCTATTCCTCCTCTTCTCTCTCTCCTTAACCAGTGTTACAAGCCAAGTATTTTTATTTTTGTGCAATTACCTAAGTGTAGTTACAGGATGAGATCTACGCTCGTGGTGTCCCGTCTTCCCAGCACTCTTTGTCATATAACGCTTTGAAACTACTGACGGTCTTGGCCTCCACCACCTTCTCACCTAACTTGTTCCAACCGTCTACCACTCTGCGAAAGTGAATTTTCTTATATTTCTTCGGCATCTGTGTTTAGCTAGTTTAAATCTATGATCTCTTGTTCTTAAAGTTCCAGGTCTCAGGAAATCTTCCCTATCGATTTTATCAATTCCTGTTACTAGTTTGTATGTAGTGATCATATCACCTCTTTTTCTTCTGTCTTCTAGTTTTGGCATATTTAATGCCTCTAACCTCTCCTCGTAGCTCTTGCCCTTAGTTCTGGGAGCCACTTAGTAGCATGTCTTTGCACCTTTTCCATTTTGTTGATATACTTCTTAAGATATGGGCACCACACAACCGCTGCATATTCTAGCTTTGGCCTAACAAAAGTCGTGAACAATTTCTGTAGTATATCGCCATCCATGTATTTAAAAGCAATTCTCCAGTCCGATACATTGCCTCTGATCACTGCCCTCATTTTTCTATCAGTCAGAAATTTTTTCATCCATTTTAGAAGCTTACCTGTCCCCCCTCCAATATTTTCCAGTTTCCAGAACAACCTCTTATGTGGAACTCTGTCGAAAGCCTTTCTTAGTGTATTTGAGCCAGAGTGTTCTAGAATATTTAGTGGTGTCTTCTTAAGCCAGTGTCGAGCCCAAACGTTACTCTGGGGTGGCTTAAGGTGACCGGCCACATGTACCTTTATTTACTGTGAAACGTAAGTGTGTTCTAGTGTCTAGGAGTTTCCATTGACCCTATTTGGAAGGGAGTAGGTTGATCTCTCTTAGACAACAGATAGATTAGGAAAAGTATTATTTGCTGGGAATTGTCTTCCCTGGGGTCTGGGCCTAACCTAACTTCCACTATTTTAGGAACTCCTTGACCTTAGCTATTACCCCTCACAGAGCAGCCACGAGACCCCCCATAACAGTAGACCTACTTTTGAAGTGAAGGAGGAACGTGCGAGATTGACGGCATTTGTGGACACTGACAGTAAAGCAAATGTGATGAAAAATTTAGCCTTCAGCAAGTTGAGACATGCTGGAAATGAGACATTTTACACAACACCTTAAGAGTTGTGGAAATAAATTGACTGCATTTAATGGGCAAAAAATAGACATCTTGGGACAGGGTAACTTTGAAACAAGTAATTTTTCTGGAGACATTTTAATCGGTATGGATTTCTTTAATAGATTTGATTACTCCTAGTCTGCACAAAAAGGTGCGAGGAACTGTAGATTGTGGCTGGGAAAGATTTTTTACCGTGTTGAGATGGTCGACCATCCTCCATTAGTGGCTTCAATTATAAGGAAGCAGAAGTATAGCGTAAATTACACCAAATTGCTTTTCATGTCTCTTCCAGACACTGATAAGAGGTCATGTGGGATACATACACTGACCAAGCAAAAGTTGCCCACCACATTTTGTAAAATTCATTAAGGTGTCCGAGGGATGTCACATCCTACCAGGAAATACCTTACAGGTGGCTGGAAGATGTCGGGTAATTAATTCCTCACCATCTAATTGTGGTGCTTGATTAAGGTGCACTTATTCCAGTCAACATCTCTCGCAAAACCTATTGCTTCAGAGCAGGTAATAGAGTATCTTTAGGCACTCTGGTGAACAATACACAAATTTTTCACCACGAGTCATCTGAAATGCCAACTATCATAGCACAATGTAGTGCATTAAATGTTACCGAGAGCAAGAGACCAGTGAAGAACATAAGAAAAGGTTATAATATTACTCAAGATTTAGAGAAATTATCATCAGTGCTAGATTTGCAACATGTTCCACAGACAAATCTGTTGAGAGGGATTTTATGGAAATTCAAAAAATTATTTGCAACCGAGGATGACCAGATTGATCTCCTAGATAGAATTGAGTACACCATCGCAACAGGTGACTACGCGCCTGTTTACACCCTGCAGGGGAGGCTTACGGAACAGACAAAGAATGTTATCCAGCATAAGTGCCAGACAATGTTAATACAGGACATGAGAGAGCCTAGTATGTCACCATGGTTGTCTCCTGATGTGTTAGTTCGTAAACCAGATGGTAGTTACTGTTTTTGTGTGGACTACCGGAAGGTGAACAAAATTACTAAGGTTGTTGTTTATGATTTACCCCAAATTAAGGATATAATTAGACCAATTCGGGGCAGCAAAATCCTTTTCCAATTTTGATGCTAAGTCTGCATATTGGGCAATACTGGTGGCTGAGAAAAAGGGAAAATGCAGCATTTTCTGATGGCAGGCACACCTACCAATTTTGTAGGATGCCTTTTGGCCAAAAGACAGCCCCTTCGTTTCAGAGCGCCATTAATTACATACTCAGTTCAGTCTTGGTAAGGCCCTCGTTACATACCTGGACGATGATGCGATATATTCCAGGATGTTTGGTGAACACTTACGAGACTCCATTGAGACTTAATTTGTTAGATTGAGCATGTTTTAAATTAATTGTTCAGAAGTGCACTCTGGCAGCTCAGAAATTCAAGTTTCTGTGCTTCCACGTGAGCACAGATGGTAACACAACACGGCTCTCACTAAATGCAATAAAGTTAATTATATATCCTAATAATTACAATAAATAATAACTAGAATTCACGTTTTAAAAACGTTTGATCTAAAACGTTATATCATACCATTAATAAAACATTAAGACGTTTTATTATAGTTTTTACAAATTCTCAAAACACGCTTACAAAACGCAGTTTAAAACGTAATCAAAACCAAGAAGTGTGGATTTTATCACGTTTTGAAACCAAGAAAATGTTTGCTGGGCAGTGACCCAAATGTGATTGAAACTAACGACTAGACCAATCCATAATATCCCATTTAAACCTCTCTAACGTGTTGCTCCCTAGAGGAAGTGTGTGCCGACGTTCATTGTTGCCACCTCGACGAGTTTTCCTCATTTATTCTGCTCCCATGCAAACCAATATGAAGTCCATAAAGATTAGTAAGAAAGGTAGCACACCTAACAGGAATAACCAGACAAACACCAGGGAGACAGTTGCACTAGTAGTAGTGCAACTGTCTCCCTCCCGTGGGGCACCAGAGGGGGGATACAGACCAGGGTTGCCAGAATTGCTGAAAGTAGCGAGCTGGCAATCTAAAAGTAGCAAATTTGCAATAAGAGTAGCCCAGTTTTTTTGTTTAGCGAATGATAAACAATTTCAACTGTGCTACGACATGGTTAAAGGAAATGCAACCGGGAGTGCTACCATTTTAACCATGTCGTGGCACAGTCGACTAAGGCGCATCTAGGATCATCCCGGACATGGGTTCGAACCCTCATCACCGTCCGTGTGGATTTGTTCATATGATGCATCACGCTATTGGTATTTCTTGGTAAATAAATTCATCCTTTCAAAATCATTTAGGATTGATTTAAGAACTGTGAAATATAGCTTATTGAGCGGGATCAGAGTACACTGAAAATAGTTGCCTTGCAACATATTCATCACAAGAAGAAGCAATATGGTTATGAGTTGTTAAAGAATCCCACTGATCAAACAGCCGGCTTACACTAGAGCTCCTTGTCAACCATCGTGTTCCGAGAAAGGTATTAACTAAGGGATACTTCATTTACCAATCTGTAAATTTCTAGATAATTTTCTCTCCTGAAGATATGTGGAACCAGCTGCAACTTTCTGGATGAAGTATTAATGACAATTAAGGTTGGGAAACCAATGGCCCCTGGGGAGGATTACCTTGCCTTGCGGTTACTTTTTCTTTCGAAGGTTCCTAGGATCAACATCCCCAGGGGGGCCGGTCTCTGTCCAAGCTTCCTGTGGTAAGTGGTCTACTCAATCAGGCAGTTGGATGAGGCTGTGATTTGTACACAATACATTATAAAAGTATAAATAATCACCATTAACTTTCTCAACATTAATAGCCCAATTTGTTTGTAAATTAGCAAGTACAAAAAGTAGCAAGTACCGGAATTAAAAATTGAGGCGCACTCAGGTCTCAAGTGGCCCAATTCGCTACTAGTAACCCAATCTGGCAACCCTGGTACAAACTCTCCCCTCAACAACATAAACATCACACCATCCCAGCGAGGTGCCTGACGTCATCGGCGTGTCCGACACGGGCCATGCTACATTTTAACCAACACATGGAACTCCTTAATTAAACGAGCTGCCGTTCCTTGTCCCGACTTAAAGCACTCCACCGAAAACACTTTATTCAGGTTATTTGCCAAGATAATTAAATTCCAAATGACTAATCAAAGAGCAATCGACCCTAATAACGAGCCTGCAAGCCTAAGCTCTACCGAGTCTTAAGAAAAATCAAGAACTGTCTTCCAGAGTTAGCCTCCTTGAACATGAAATAAGCTCTCTTGGGGACACAGTTAATCATTTAGATCCCACAGAAACCACTTAGGAAACAAGAAGTGTTAGAGAAGTCTGAGAATCAGTTCAACATCTTGCAGCAGTAACACGCCGTTTCTCAAGCTGAATCCCATCACTAAAAGCTCCTTGATTCTGTCATTGTCTCCTCACACAATTTCCCCAAAGAAACTGACAGGGAGGACTGTGCTTCCATTGTGATCCGAGAATTACATGAAAAGATGAATTATAAAATTCTTGCAAAGGACATCATAGCAAGTAGGTACTATGTTACCTAGTGCCAATAACATAAGAATTCGTATGAAACTAGATAGTTGTTTGCTCAATTCGGACCTTACTTGAGCTGCAGTGTCTAAAAAAATCCTTTATGTGAATGAATGCTTGACCAGGTACAGATTTTGTTTTTAAACTGTCAAGTCCAGAAAAATTCCAATGGATCAATTAAACTGTTTTGTAAGAGGAGTAAAATACTAGCTAAGAAGTCTGACACTGGGAAAACCAATGAAATAACCACTGAGGCGCACTTCAGATCTTTCCTCACTGACTGTGGGTTAATGACTGAATAACCAGATGCCAAGTAAACCCTATCCTTGGGGTCCCCTCTACCACAGAACTCTCTCAACCCCAGAGTGTAACTTATAGTTTCATCTAACAACCAAAGTTTACTATAGCTCTGTCTATCCATTCAAAAGGTTTTAAACTGTACATTTTTATGTTTGTTTTTCGCTTGTTTACCGCACCATTTTATATTGTTCATTTCTTTATTTGTCACGTACTGTATTGGTGTTTGCTCTTACTGTCACAGTACAGTGATCTTTATTTTACATTTACTTGTTTCTATAATATGTGCATTTGAATTTTTTTCCGCAAAAGATGTTATATTTACAGCAGATTTAGTATTTTACTGTTATGTTATTGCTTACCTTATTGTATCTTGACTCCATTGCATCTACATGCAAGCTGATATTTACCATGAATTAAATATGCTGTCACAAATCTACAATAACCACCATATTGATCATTTCTGCAGGTATTACACACCAAACCTTGCAAAAACAAACTCCAAAATAACACGTGTCTTTTAGCTTTCAACTAAAAATGTCAGATTACTTGGTAAACATTTTAATGATATAAATTCACTACTCGCAGAACTAGGCATTAAACTATCGTTCATTATTTTAAGATACATGGGCTAAGTAGAGACCATAGCCAACTTTACAACTTAGCTGGTTATAAAGCCTTTCACAAATGTAGGCCTATTAAAAATAGGAGGGGGCACAGCTATATATTACCAAGATACCTTCATCTGCAATAGTGGTATTAGTGATAGAGACAACTGTGAATATACCTTTTCACAGTTCTCTATTAAATCCCTTAAATCCTCCTTGCCTATTGGAGCTATCTATAGATTTCCCAATACTAATATAGCTGCATTCTCAGATATCCTAAGGAATCTTATCATAAATAACAATCTCAACAAAAATCACATCATTCTAGGAGGTGACTCCAACATTGACATGTAACAAAAAATTACCCCTCAAATCAACTATTTCCTAAACAGCATAAACTCCTATATGCTAATCCCCACAATCACCAAACTCAACCGAACCACACAAACATCCGCTACTACCTTGGATCACTTATGGACTAACATAACAGCTCCCCCTTCATCTGATATAATCACTAACAGAACAACTGAACCTTATCCTACCTTTTTCATAGCGAACGTGAACATAACATCACCAGATAACATGAAACTTGCCTTCAGACTATATATTGAAGTGTCAATAGGCAATCTCACAAATGCACCTCAAAATATTAACTGGGAATCTGAATTCAATAATACCCAAGATATAAATTCATTTGCTAACTTCTTTCCTTTCCAAAACTCTAAGCCTTTACAACACTCATTGTCCTCTCCACACCAAGGAAGTAACTGGCAAAAGATCAAACCAATTCCTTGTTTACAGGTGGCATACTCAAAGAAGTCAACAAGAAACATGAATATGAAAAAAAATTATGATTTGGCCTAGTTACAAAGGAAGTAGTCAAGAGGTACTCGTCAATGATTACCAGAATAATAATAAAAAGAAAACTTTCCTATTATGAGAGTAGATTCAAAGAAGCAAAAGGCAACATGGAAAGACATATCTAACATCCTACGATCTGAACGACAATCACATAACCAAATAAAACTCCCCAAGGGTGGTGATACACCAGCAATAGAATTAGAAATGGTAACTTAATTTAACAGCTTCTTTCATCGGTTGGTGATGACCTTGCCAGAAAATCTCAGACTCGGACACATGTTATTACATCTCTTACCGGCAGCTATCCAAACTTCTCCTTTCGCCAATCAGCCCGACAGATGTTGTGTTCATCATTCACACTAAAAACAAGGCCGGGAACATTAGTGAAATACAACCTATGGTACACAGGCATGCCCTTATGCCACCCATAGCTCTACTATTCAACAAATCTATAGTGTCATACCTTCCCTGATATCCTTAAAAAAGCGCGAGTAACGCCAGTTCATAAAGTAGGCATTCAGGCAGGCAAACAGTTACATACCAATTTAAAGTTTACGTATAATATAAAAAATATTTGAAAAGTTATGTACAAACAGCTCTACTCTTACCTCGTAAAATTCAACATACTAAGTCTGTCAGTTTGGGTTCCGCTACGAAAAAGTTCCGCTACGACGTAATTATTAGTCTGCTTGATATAATCTACTCTGCTCTTGACAAAAATGAGTTTCCGATTGGACTCTTCATTGAACTGAGAAAGGCTTTTGATGCTGTTACCCATAACTACCCCTTACTTAAACTTTTCCATTGTGGAATCCGAGGCCTTGCCCTGAACAATTTTCGACCGCATCTTAGTGACAGACACCGATATGTAGCCATCAATGATATAACCTTTCCCACTCTACCATTAACTGTATTATCTTTTTGCTGTCACAGGGCTGCATTCTAGGACTTCTCTTGTTTCTTACAAACATCAGTGATCTGCCTAATGTCTCTAACATTCTTAAACCAATATTATTTGGTGACGATACTACCCTCATTTACTCAGACCCCATCCACCACACATTAAATAATTTTATAAATAATGAATCAAACAAAATTCCATTTATGGATGTCGACCAACAAACTCACTAAACCTGTGAGAGTTTATACCTACTTCATCTTATTTGGAAGCAAATCAACAAATACAATTCAGCTTCAGATTGACAACATTAGCATCAGCAATAAAATGATTGAAAGTTCCTTGGCCTATACTTAGACAAGAGACAACTTAAGCACCCACATACAACACACAACCAAGAAAAGTTTAAAAAACGGTTGGTATAATCTCAAAAATCAATGTTCCGAACTCTACTCTGCTCTCTTCCTATACTACATGCTAATCTAAACCTGTCTTACATATGGTATCTATGCATGGGGTTCAACCAAAGCAAACTACCTCAAACCTATCACCTATCAAAAATAGACTTTTAGACACCATTCAGCCCCCTATTTAAATACTTAAACATGCTAATCAAACTCACTTCACACATTCTCATTGGTCATTTACAAAACCCTGTTCTTAAATGCGAACTCTATTCTGAAACTCTTCCTGGACACATGTAACAAAACCCGTAATCACCACACTAGAAAAATATCTCCGATATCCCTAGAGACAAACAATCTGTAAACACTATACAAATAAAGGGACCTAGTCTATGGAACTCACTAATTGAAAAGCTGATCAATTTTTGCCTTATTCGAAACTAGAACCAAAAAGTACCTAATGTAATCTTCATCGTTTTCTACCTAGTGCATAAAACTCGCACTATCTTGTGCTACCCAATCCCCCAATATATGTACCTAATCCATATAACTTTATCATTGTAATCATTGCTATAATCTTTTATTATGACTTATTCTGAAAATGTATATTTTACTGCATTATACCTTGATACAATCCTCATATGCTACAATTTGCCTGCTGATAACCCTCAAATTGTACTTTAACCCTTAAACTGCGCATGGCGTATATATACGCCCTGAGTAACATGTCCGACGGTGCGCATGGCGTATATATACGCCATAGGGTGCCATTCCCGATTCAAATGGCCCGCGGCTACACGGGGTTCACAGTAGCTTTTTCAGGGCTCTTGTAAACAGACGCAATTAAAAAAAAAAATCGTGGGCAATATTCTCAGGTGTGAGAGGCACAGTACTGTTGGAGCAACCAAGGCTGGCGCACGCAGCATGAGCGATCAGCATTGCTGTTCAGCTTGTGACCACAGCATCACCGAAAAATGTCAAAATAAATATATAACTGTTATTATTTAGTGATGACAATATTACAGATGACCCGTGACTGTGATATAAATAACCAGGGTTGTGATAATAGCAGGATTGTTGTAATAATTAGCGCTGTGGGAGGAGTGATGCTGAGAGACTGAGGAAGACAGCATCGTTTACTGACTGTGTGGCCACCTGTTATTGTTTACATTCACCATACCAGCTCAGTGGTTCTCTATGGTGAACACAAATGTAGATACTTATATATAATGTGTGTATTAGTGTAATAACAGCAAAAGGATTATGCTGGGAGGAACCATTTGGGTGACGGAGGTGACGTCGTCTGCACGATTTGTCAAGCTGTTTAGAGGGTGGCCACTATGCTCTTTGGGCGCACTACAAGCTTAGGTGTACAGTTACAGTGCATAAAACATGTAGATATTTATATATAATATGTGTATATAGGGTAATAACACTGAAAACAGTATTGTTGGGGGAGAAAGTTTAGTGCGTGTGACCTTGAATGAGTGAGGGAGCCGCCAGCCGCCAGCTGTGTATACCGACGACTCTTTGTGCCTGAACTAACTGTATCAGCTTAGCTGTACAGTTGTGGTGAACAAAATATATACATACTTATATATAACGTCTGTATATAGTGTAATAACACCACAAATGGTATTGTTGGGGGAGAAAGTTTAGTGCGTGTGTTGAGGGAGTGGCAGCGAGTGGCTGGCTGGTGTGTGGCGGTAACTCTTCGTTGCTCTTCGACTCTCAATACCAACTTAGTGGTTCGTAATGGTGACCAAAATATGCAAATACTTATATATAACCTGTGTATAGAGTGTAATAGCAGCAAACAGTATTGTTGGGGGAGAAAGTTTAGTGTGTGTGTGACCTTGAATGAGTGAGGGAGCCGCCAGCCGCCAGCTGTGTATAGCGACGACTCTTAGTGCCTGAAATAACTATATCAGCTTAGCTGTACAGTTGTGGTGAACAAAATATATACATACTTATATATAACGTCTATATATAGTGTAATAACACCACAAATGGTACTGTTGGGGGAGAAAGTTTAGTGCGTGTGTTGAGGGAGTGGCAGCGAGTGGCTGGCTGGTGTGTGGCGGTAACTCTTCGTTGCTTTTCGACTCTCAATACCAACTTAGTGGTTCGTTATGGTGACCAAAATATGCAGATACTTATATATAACCTGTATATAGAGTGTAATAGCAGCAAAACTGTTTGTTTATTGTTTTATGAACATAATAATTGAATCACTAATATGCACACCATACTTTTGAGTATAGCGATTATTCACCACTTTTATTATATAAATATATTACAATACACACTATTGAATAATATTACTGCAAAAAAACTAAGAAAAAATCAATCGGAGACATTGAAACAATTAGGTAATAATATCTTTGTGGCAACTCCCATCTGTCAGCGCGGGTGACGCTGACCGGCCCTGGCGACTGCTCTGTCAACGCCCACTTTTTGCCAGACTTCCTCGGTCAATTGCGCCCAAAATATGTGACCTACGATTTTTTTTATATTTTTCCCGTGCTCAGGGGACACAAATTAACGTGTTTAGAAGACGAAAAAAATTTTTGGAATTTTTTTTTCTTGCGCACAGGGGTGTAAATGTCCCCAGGACCCCTGAGCAGTGTAAGGGTTAACCCAGCAAACACAGAACGTTTGCGGACGTTTTTAAATGGTGCCACAAAAGGTAATACTGTAACTTTTGACATAAATACGTATTTCTGACGTCCTTAAAACCATTAGATATAACTAAAAACATATATTCTTGAGACAGTAAGATTTATGTAAAAATTTAAAAATAATAGTGAATGCTATGGAATTATAATGTTTTCATGCTTTATATTTATGAATAAATAATTTTCAGTCAACATTGTTTTTTGTTTACTTTATGTAAACCTATCCAATTTACGTTATTATAACAAATATAACATTTATACGACATCAATATAACGTTATTTACACGTCATTCTTTAACGTATAATTCCTGTGTGAAAACCAGATTATATTATATTGAACTTTGTTTTAAACCTTGTAAAGTTGTCATAAAACTTGGAATAAGATGGTAAGCATGCTTTACTTATGAAAATATAGAAACAAATGAACAAAAACATAAAAAAATCATAAATATAACAAATTAACTGCATGCATGGGAGTTAATTGAAACTTTGTAATATTGCATACATGAACCTTGAGGTACAAACCCAGTTTATTTACCCACGCAGTTTTTTCCTAAATCTAATTTTTTCCATTTTTTACACTGTTTCGAGTTCTGTCTTGTGTTGTTACTTTTAATACCCTATTAATGTCCCCTATGTTATATGTCCATTCATCCTATTGTGCACCTCTACCATGTATGTCACTCCTAATTCTTCGCCTTTCTAGAGAATGTAATTTAAGCTTCGACAATCATTCTTCATATGACAGGTTTCTAACACTTTTGCCTACTAATGACTTAGTATGGAGTCAAAATTTTAGCTGCTAAATGTCCACTAATGACAAAGTGTGGCATCAAAATTTAAAATATTTGCTAAAATTCAGTTTTTTCCGATTTTGGGGGGGACTGATTTTAAACTGCGTGCCGACGTCTATCCCCCCCTTTGAAGTACTGAAGAACAAAAGTTACCATTTATATATGGATAACTATTATAAGTCGGTTTGAATGAGTGAATTGCTGCTTGATGATGGTGTATACACCTGTGGTACTATATGATTGCAGCGTGGTGAGCCTAAAACCCTTCAGATCCAAGCAAAGAGTAAAATGCCAGTAGATACAATTGCGAACACATTGATACCAAAATGAAAGACCTATGACGAGAATTAAGGTAACCAAAGTGAAATGAGTGTACACATTACATTGCTCTTGAGCGCTCCCGGGTTACTTTCTCTCGCTTTCTCTTTTGTGCGGACGGTATGCCGTGCTTTTGGAGCTGATGTGCATTTAAATCTGTATAGAATTCTATTGTAAACACATTGATACCAAATTTAAAATCCTAGAACGAGAATTGAGGTCACAAAGTTGAAAAGAGTATACACTTTCAGTATTACCATGTTTCTCTAATGGAAGGCCAGGCACTGCATAGAGCTCTCTTTTGGGTAACGCGGCCTGCTTTCATCACGTCAGTGGGTGGAGCGCGCTGCTGTTTTTTATATTTTATGCATATACTCCTGTTGGGAATTCTATTGCGAACACATTCATACCAAAATGAAAGACATAGGACGAAAATTGAGGTGACCAAAGTGAAAAGTGTATACATTTTATCGTAAACACTTTTCACTTTTTACCTGGGCACTCCCGGGTAACACGCTCTCACTTTTTTTGCTGCGGGTGGTGCTCCGGGGTTTTGTAGTTTATATTCATTTACCCCCCTTCACCCCCCCCTCCCAAGAGAATTGTATTGCAAACACAGTGATACCAAATTGAAAAACATAGGACGAGAATTAAGGTGACAAAGTTGAAAAGAGTACACACTTTTTGGTATAACCGTGCACTACCGCAGAACATCCAAAACCACTGCAGATAGTGGAGGGCTCGTGCTCGCCCAAAACGCGGAAGTTTTTTGGGGGATCAATTAACTTTTTGCTACGCTGGACGCATTCTAGTGATTTATGCCCCAAATGTGAAGTGCATATATATCTAAATGGGCCATGCGAACAAGCTTGAATTCCACTTCAAATGCCTTGAAGTGAGTAAGAGTATGAGAGTAAGAGTGAGTAAGAGAGTAGCAGTAAGTGAGAATGAGTGAGAGTAAGTGACAGAGTAAGTGACAGAGTAAGAGTGGCAGTGTGAGTGAAAGAGTGAGAGTAAGAGTGAGTGTGTGTAAGAGAGTGAGTGAGTGAGAGTAAGAGTGAGAGTAAGAGTGACAGTAAGAGAGTGAGAAAGAGTGACAGCAAGTAAGAGTGATTGAGAGTACGAGTGAGAGAAGGAGTATGAGAGTGAGTAAAAGTGAGAGTAAGAGTGAGTATGAGAGTAAGAGTGACAGTAAGAAAGAGTAAGAGTAAGAGTGAGTAAGAGTGCGAGGTGTGAGAGGGAAGCTGGCCAGGGAGGCAGGATGTGTGTGGTCACAGCTAGGCCATGGCCTTGTGATCTCTAATGTTAATTTTTATATAATATATATATGTTGGATTTTTTGTCCTGGTTTAACTTATTATTTAGCAGGAATGTAATAAGATATTGCACAGTATTAATGTGACAATAATATATGCATTATTTCCTTGATAATCAAACTTGTTATTCAAAGATAATATACAATCTTTGAAGGAAACATTTTGAGAGGGGGAGCTGGCAACTCTGGGCTGGTGGTGAGACACATGGTTAGTGTAGCTCCTGCCTTCAGTGGTGGAGGGTCAGTCCCAGCTGGCCGTCACAGCCGCCACCACCCACCACAGCTGCCACCACTGTCTGCCAACCCCGCCCCTGTCCACCACAGCCGCCTGTTGCCACTCTCCGCCACTGCTGCTTGCGCCCGCCTTCCCCGCCGTAAAGCCTCTCCTCTTCCCTCCCTCCCTCTCTCCTTCTCCTCTTCCCCCTCTCCCTTCCTCTCTCTCTCTCCCTCCCTCCCTCCCTCTCCCTCCCTCCCTCCCCCTCTCTCCCTCCCCCTCTCCCACCCCCTCTCTCCCTCCCCCTCTCTCCCTCCC
>WNGS01162057.1:0-11346 GCA_020271785.1 Procambarus virginalis
GTGGGTCACATGCGGCTCATGTCACACTTTAATGTGGGTCACATGCTGCTCATGTCACACTTTAATGTGGGTCACATGCGGCTCATGTCACACTTTAATGTGGGTCACATGCTGCTCATATTCCACTACAGTGTGGGCCTGATGCTGTTCATGTCTCACTCCAGTGAGGGTCTAATGCTGCTCCTGTCTCACTACAGTGTAAGCCCCATGCTGCTCAAGTCCACTACAGTGAGGTATGATGCTGCTCTTTTCTCTCTGCAGCATGGGTCTGATACTGCCATGTGTCCCAATACAGTGTGGATCTGATGCTGCTCATGTCTCACAACAGTGTGGGTCTGATGATTTTAATATCTCACTTCATTGTTAGTCTAATGCTGTTCATGTCTCACTACAGTGTGGTGCTAATGCTGCTTATGTCTCATTACAATGTGGACATGTTCTGCTCAAGTCTTACTAAAGTGTGAGTCACATGCTTCTCATGTCTCACTTCAATTTGGTCACATGCTGCTCATGTCCCACTACAGTATGGGTCTGATGCTGGTTATATCTCACTACAGTGTGGGTATAATAGTGCTCACGTCTCACTTCAAAATGGGTCACATGCTGCTTATGTCTAACTACAGGAAGGGTTTGATGCTGCTCATGTCTCAATAAAGTGTGGGTCACATCCTGCTCATATCTCACTACAGTGAGTGTCTTATACTGTTCATGTGTCACTACTCTTTGGGTCTGATGCTGCTCATGTCTCACTACAGTGTGGACACATCCTGCTCATATCTCACTACAGTGTTTGTCTGCAGTTCACGCAGCCTGTCCTCATAAATCATGCCTCTTATTTCTGGACTAGCCTATGGCATACCTTTCAACTTTTTCCAGCTTCATATTGTGCTTGACTAGGTACGGGCTCCATGCTGGGGCTGCATACTCCTGGATTTGCCTTACATATGTGGTATACAAGGTTCTGAAAGATTCCTTACACAGGTGTCTAAAAGCAGTTCCGATATTAGCAAGCCTCGCATAGGCCGCTGATGTCATTCTTTTGATGTAGGTTTCAGGAGACAGGTTTGGCGTGATATCTATTCCTAAATCTTTGTCTCTATCCGTTTGGTTAAGGACTTATCTCCATTCGGTATCCAGTGACTGGCCTCCTAGTTCCTCCTCCTAGTTTCATTACTTTACATTTACTTGGGCTGAACTTAGTAGCCATTTGTTGGACCATTCCTTCAGTTTGTCCTAGGTCATCATATAAACTCATACTTTCTTCCTCTTGATCTTGATCAAGACAAGATCTTCCTCTTGTCTTGATCCTCCTCATAATTTTTTAAGGAACTCACCCTCAAAACCACTCCGAAATCTCACCCCTCACAGTGACTCTCTGTGTCCTTTTGCTTAGGTACTCCCTTATCCAGTGGAGTCCCTTCCCTATCACTCCTGCTTGCATCTCCAGTTTGTGCAGTAGTCTCTTCTGTGGTACTGTGTCAAAGGCTTTCTGGATATCCAGAAATATGCAATCTTCCCAGCTCTCTCTTTCTTGCCTAATTTTGCTCCTAGTCGTAGAACTCAATTAGACCTGTTATTCATGATTTGCCATCTCTGAACCCATTCTGATGTTGTATTACAAAGTTCTTTTGCTCCTGATGTTCTACTAGCATTTTCGCACAATCTTCTCCATCATCATGCATGGAATGCAAGTTAGGGACACTGGCCTGTAGTTCAGTGCCTCCTGCCTATCACCTTCTTGTATATTGGACTACATTGGCTGTCTTCCAAATTTCCAAATCTTTCAAACTTCCAAATCTTCAGACCCACAGTGTGGGTCTGTTGCTGCTCATGTCTCACTACAGTGTGGGTCTGATACTGCTCATGTCTCACTACAGTGAGGGTTAGATGCTGCTCATGTCTTACTACAGTGTCGGTCTGATGCTGCTCATGTTTCGCTACAGTGCGGATCTGATGCTGCTCATATCTCACTACAGTGTGGATCTGATGCTGCTCATGTCTCACTATAGTGAGGGGTCTGATGCTGCTCATGTCTCACTATAGTGAGGGGTCTGATGCTGCTCATGTCTCACTACAGTAAGGGACGCATGTAGCTCTTGTCTCCGTACAGTGTTTGTCTAATGCTGATCATGCCTCACTACAGTGTGGGGTCACATACTGCTCATGTCTCAGTACAGTATTGGTCCGATGCTGCTCATGTCTCACTGCAGTCCGGGATTGGTGCTGCTTATGTCTCACACAATGTGGGTCTGATGCTTGCATGTCTCATTACAGTGTGGGTCACATTCTGCTCATGTCTCACTACAGTGTGGGTCTGATGCTGCTCATGCCCCACTATTGTGTGGGGGTCTGATGCTGCTCATGTCCCACTAGAGTGTGTGTCTCATGCTGCTCATGTCCCACTATAGTGTGGGTTTGATGCAACTAATGTCTCACTACAGTGTATGTCATGTCAGCACTCGCCTAGTTACTCACCTAGTTGTGTTTGTGGGGGTTGGAGCTCTGGCTCTTTGGTCCCGCTCTCAACGTCAATCAACTGGTGTACAGATTCCTGAGCCTATTGGGCTCTGTCATATCTACACTTGAAACTCTGTATGGAGTCAGCCTCCACCACATCACCACCTTGTTGAGGGATCTCATGCTGCTCATGTCTCAATACAGCGTGGGTCTGATGCTGTACATGTCCCACTATAGTGTGGATCACATTCTGCTCATGTCTCACTACAGTGTGGGTCACATGCTGCTCATGTCTCACTACAGTGTGGGTCACATGCTGCTCATGTCCCACTACAGTTTGAGGTCACATGCTGCTCATATCCCACTAAAGTGTGGGTCACATGCTGCTTATGTCCCACACAGTGTGGGTCTGATACTGCTCATGTCTCACTACAGTGTGGGTCTGATACTGCTCATGTCTCCTACAGTGAGGGTCTGATGCTGCTCAAGTCTCATTACACTGTGGGTCTGATGCTGCTCAAGTCTCACTACAGTGTGGGTCTGATGCTGCTCAAGTCATTACAGTGTGGGTCTGATGCTGCTCAAGTGTCATTACAGTGTGGGTCTGATGCTGCTCAAGTCTCACTACAGTGTGGGTCTGATGCTGATCATTATGAATTACCTTAAGATAAATTGGGTGTTGTTAAGGTCGCTGGCACCCAAGTCAATGACGAGTCCCCTGCAGGTAGTTGTGGTGTCACCCCACATCCTCTGGTCCAGCTGATCTGGAAGATCGTCGATCTCGTCTCCACAACCACACTTGCCTCAAAACCAGCATGCAACCTCTGAAGGGATGGTGTTTGGGCCACGTACATAACAGTAGAGAAATGACGGCGATTCACATCTTTGATAATTCATTACAAAAAATTTAATGGTTTTATTGAAGAATATAAGTTATTTTAAATATTGGATAAAAATGCCAGAAAACAAATTATTCTGTATTCGTCATATTCTCTAAGAAATATTTTAGAATTTGGGGATATCGTTACTTGATAGCTGGGATAGACAGGTATACTGTTACAGTGTACCTGCGATACCGTTGATGTGCAGCTGGGTATACTGTTACAGTGTACCTGGGATACCGTTGATGATCAGCTGGGTATGCTGATATGTACCAGGGATATCGTTGTGGACCATGGATACTGTTGTAGTGTAGCTGGGTATACTGTTATTGTGTAGCTACGATACTGTTGTTGTGCAGCTGGGTATAGTGTTATTGTGTACCTGAAGTACTGTTGATGTGCAGCTGGTTATATTGTTCAATACTTGGGATACCGTTGGTGAGCAGCTAGGTATACTGCTATGTACCAGGGATACCGCTGTTGTGCAGCTGAGTATACTATAATTGTTTTCCTTGGATACCGTGTTGTGCAGCTGAGTATACTATTATTGTTTACCTGGGATACCGTGTTGTGCAGCTGAGTATACTATTATTGTTTACCTGGATACCGTGTTGTGCAACTGAGTATACTATTATGTTTACCTGGGATACTGTTATTGTTTACCTGGGTTACTGTTGTGCAGCTGGGTATAAAGATTTTGTATAGCAAGTCGACTATGTCCACCTCAGTGCTGTAGACAAATAACAATTGTATATACTTATGTGTACCCAGCGACAACTGTGATGCTAGTGTAAGGTAACGTGGGGCTAACCCCGTCTCTGGCCTTTAAACTGTCTGGTCCAGGCGAGGCCCACTCTCTTCATGAAAAAAAGAAAGAAAAAACACTCATAATCTCTGGGAATGGGAAGCAGTACCTTTCCGAAGCATACTTCAAGCAATTGCTGATTGCTGACCGCCTGTTCATCAGTTACTCACACTGCAGTGTTAACCTAGCCCGATTCTCTCACAACTTTCGCACTGGCTGTACAGTCAGCTAGTTCTGATCACGCTGTCTTATCGTATATCCAACCCAGCTCACAAAGACAGAGGAAATAATAATCATAAGGATATATATATATATATATATATATATATATATATATATATATATATATATATATATATATATATCTATATATATATATATATATATATAGATATATATTGTGACAGTGTCCCCCCCCTTCTATTTCTCCCACGCCTGCTATAAGAGTCATGTCCACTATACCCGAGCGTTCACTACGTTGCGGGCCTCAGTTTAACATATTGGGAGAGTGTAGTGTTCTCGCAGTGCCGAGAAATTCGTACAAGAAGAGTATTTTGGCCTGTGATATAGGCCCTTTAGGAAGCCAATATGGCGCTGGCTCCTCTGTTCTCCCACAAAAACTGTGTGACGTCAGTGACACCAGATTGGTCACCGTCAGCGACGTGGCACTAGGAGCCAATGAAAACCTCCCTTGGCAAATATGACGTCACGAAGGCAGGGGGGTCCAGCCGTAGTACCGGGTTGGCGCCACAGTCTCACACGGCACGTCAGCGAAGTAAGACGTGCGCCAGGGAATCCTGTCAAGTTGGCGGATTACCCGAGCTCCGGTGGATATAGGCGTCTCCTGTTGTCTGCACGCACTCTGAGAGACCTTCCTTCATTCCATGTGTGGACCGAAGAACGAATTGACGGAATATTGAGCAACAAGTGCTCCGGGACAGGTGAGTTGCAAGAAGTGGACTGGGCAGTGACGTATGTGACGTCTGTGGCAGTTCACCCGTTTAGAGAGGCAGCTTAGTGGCTGGGCCATTCCACCGTGAGGAAACCTGGTTGACCGACTCGTCAACTAGGTTGGATGTGTGAACGACGGTCCTGTCAGTTTTGACAGTAGTACGACAATCCCGTGGAACCTTACGAGTCACCCGTTGTATGCAAGTATGCCAAGAAGTCTTCCTTCATTCCATGTGTGTGGACCAACGAGGGAATTGACAGTATATTGAGCTTCAAGTGCTCTGGAATCGGGTGCTGTGCAGGTGGAGTTTAGCGCAGCATCGTCTGGGACGGCTGATAGTTTCAAAGTGACATCGTAGTGGCAGGGCCAATTCCACTGGGAGTGCAGTAACAGAAGAAACTAATTGGGGATCCGTACAACTACACCGAGACGTAGGCTGGCAGCCGTAATTGGGAGGGAAGTGACGGCTAGGAGACCGACTCCAACCCTCCAAGACGTGGAGGAGGAGCACGGACCTGCGGAGACAGAACGCGACGAGACGCGATAATCCTGAGACGTTGGGCTTGTGTTTCTGGAGGGTGCGCGAGGCGAGAGCTTGAACCAGGAGCTGGCAACTCAACTCTCATCATAGGATAGGTGAAGTAGGTGATTACAGTTACCTCCCCAATTCCCTTTAGTTAGCTATATATATATATATATATATTATATATATTATATATATATATCTATATATATTATATATATATATATAATTGCCAGAGTATCTTTCATGTAGTGAGCAAGTCTCACCTGGATCTATGTCACAGAGGCTCAGTGTGCGAAGTGAGGCTATACAGAGCACTCACAGTTTTCATTTATATATATATATTTTATATCTATATATATATATTATATATATATATATATTTATATATATACATATATATATATATATACATATATATATATATAGTGGTGTGTGCAAGCACCTGGATTTACTAATAATTTGCTGTGACGAGAATTTATTCATGTGATTATATATATATATATATACTAGTGAACCAGTTATGGTGTTAGGCTATGTGTCCAGTCCTTTGTATAATTACTATTATTGATATCTATGATTTATCTATGTATATGTATACGCCTGTGTATTGAACATTTTCACAGTGTGAAGTGATTACTTGTGATATCGCCTTGAGAGGGATTATCGAATCAAAGAACAGTACCGTGATTAAGTGCATTCATTGTAATTATTATCAAGTACAGTGTAGTCTCTGGTACAGTAAAATATCACGTAAGTGCAGTAAGAATGAGTTATTGATCGTGAGACCAGTTTGGTGGTTTATTGTGTTCTATCAAAATTATAGATATGTCATATGGATGATGAATATAGTGATTTATGAGAGGTTAAAGAAACAGGGCGCACGACACCAGGAAAACAATCATACATTCCCCTTTCCTTATTTTTGAGAGTTGTTCTCAGTGGCTAGGCTCGTGACAAAGTGTCAGCCAGTATATTATCTCGCCCTATTAATATGTCTTATTTTCTGGTTATACTCTTGAAGTAACAGGAACCACCTGGTTAATCTGTGATTCCCTTGCTTCATCATACTCAGGAAGACCAGGGGGTTATGGTCTGTATACAAAATAACTGGGTGATTTCCCCCCACTTACGTATACCTCAAAATCCTTTAATGCCAGGACCAATGTCAATGTCTCCTTCACTACCCTACTGAATGATTTCTGATGCTTTACAAATTTCTTGGAGAAGAAAGACACGAGGCGATAAATTTCATCCTTCTGCTGCATCAATACACCTCTAGCCCCTACGTCATTGGCATCTACAAATAACACAGGAAGGTGCTCCAAAATCCGGAGGTGCTTACACAGGGACCCCAGTCAATAGTCTCTTAGATTTATCATACACCTCTTGGGCTATTCCATTCCACTCCCACTTCTTATTCTTAGACAACAAACTCGTCATCGGAGTGACTACGGTGGAAAAATTCTCACAAAACGTCTTATAGTAACAAATTATTTCTAGGTACCTCAACAACTCCCTCTTTCCTTTAGGTACTGGGAAATTATCGATGGCTTTGACCTTCGTTCTTACTAGAGCAACCTCACCTTGCCCTACTACTATAACCGAGGTGCTCCAGTCGGGCTCTTCCAAACTCACTCTTCACTAAGTTTGTGGTCATATTGGCCCTTTTTAATCAGCCGAACAAATCCAGTAGCCTTTTTACATGCTCCCTCCAGGAGTCTGCAATAACACAACAATGTCGTTAATGTGCACTGTACAACCCGTCGCGCCTTGCAACACCTGGTTCATCACCCCGTAGGAAACTGCTTCCACTGTTCTTCATTCCAAACGGCAATATTTTATATTGGTACAACCTATCAGACGTCATAAACGCTGATATTCTATTCGCCTCTTCAGACAGGAGGATCTGGTAGTACCCCTTCAGCAGGTCTGTCTTTGACACGTACCATGCACCCCTATCCGATCTAACCAGTCATGAATGTGTGGTATTGGATGTGAATCAGCGACTGTGATCATGTTCACCTTCCTATAATCTGTACAAAATTGATATACACCGTCGCTCTTTTTAACAAAGAGGCATGGGGAACTCCATTCACTGCTGCTTATCTCTGCCCGATCATTATCCAGTAAATATTTTACCTCCATTCTTATCGCTTCTGCTATATTTGGACTGACCCTGTAAGGGTGCTGTTTGATGGGAGCAGCATCCCCTACGTTGACCTCATGCACCGTCCCTCAATGTCTTCGCGACACATCCGTAACTAGTGATCCATTCTCCCGCAAAATTTTCACAAGTTTCTGGCGCTGGTCTTCCTATAAATGACCTACCTGCTCCTCTACCTTTCCGTGTGAAATATTTTCGCTCCATCCGCCCTCTCTAGCTTAATGTTTTCCTCCTTCATTTGTCTAACACAAAGCAAAGTTGCTGGCGGCAAGGTTTCCATCTTTTCCTCTTCTTCACTCGAAGGCTTATCTGTGTCATAATACATTTTAATTAGGTTGACATAGTAAACCAGCGATTTCCTGGGTCGATCGGGTATGTGCACCAAATAATTTACTTTCCCCAACACCTGGATCGTGTATGGTCTATGAAACCTTGATTCGTGCATATTTCCCTTCATGGGTAGGAGAACTAACACCTGTTCTCCTTCTTGGAACTTCCTTTCCTTAGTCTTCCTGTCGTAATGCTTGGCCATCTCCACCTGGGATACTTTCAAATTTTCCTTGGCCAACTCTGCCCCTAGAAAGTCACTCTCTAAAAGTTTTCACATATTATCTTATGTCCACTCTCTTCCTTTCCTCCATGAGCTGCCCCTTTAACGCACTCACTGGACTCCTCGCTGAGTGTCCGTACACCAATTGGAATGGGGTGAACACCACCACATCCCTGATGGCAAACAGTACAGACGGCAACGCCTCGTTCCACTTGTTCCCTTCTTCAGTGCAGTATATCAGCAGTAAGCTCTTTAGTGTTCCAAGGAATCTTTCCAACTCCCTCCCCCTGCGACTGAGGGGTGATACAGTGACAAGCGTACCTCTTCCACTCTTCATTCACTCTTTCACAGATTCCCAGAACAGTTTTCATTGGAATACACTCTCCTGGTTTGTCTGGATTATTTTGAGCATGCCTACCCAGGCAACGTAGTTCTGCAATCTATTCAAGATGGACCTAGACGTTACTTTAAAGGATGGGAAGGCTGATTTGAGGGTGGGGGGAGGGGGGGGGGAATAAGTTTGGAAGGGGTGCTAGGGCGAAGGTGACGACCGTTGGTCTGTCGCCTCACCTTCAGTTCTTGCTGCTATTCTTTGGTCATGTATCTGTTTATAAGCACATTATAATAGCCTTCGCTGCCCCTTAGTAATTGTTTGTGCTTTAATATGTAGTACACTGCCTATTCATTCGAAAAGTGCACCAGAAAGAATCTGCGTTTGTTGCCATTGTACAGTCCGTTCCCTTGTTTCAAAGCAATTAGATAATAGAACTTTAAATTATTCACTATATAGAATAAAAAAAAATAAACTAAAAACAAATTTAAATATTCGAGGCGCTTATAGCACACATATGTACTATATTAAGTCTCAGATTGCATATATTAGACCAAGGAAGGTTAGGAATTGGGTTAGTTTGTCTTTGCAACATTAGTAGAAAATCATTTTCCTGGTTGTCCAAATTCAATAGTACTGATTTCAACTTTCTAATTGCGTTTTTTTTTGCAGGAATATTCGTGTGCGGGCCCTAAGCCTCTGGCTGGCCCACTGTGCGGGCCCTAAGCCTCTGGCTGGCCCATTAAGTGTTGCTTCTCTAATTGTGTTGTACGAAGGTATATGTACTATGGTCCTCATCCTTTCTATAATTACTACCAAAACAGGAGGATGGGCTGTATTATAAGGCCCAAATCGGTGGCCGAGTTTAACCAAGTGTCCTTTGGCATCTCACCATTAATACACCTCAATATTTCGCCTAGTTCGAACTTTTCAATCTGTATCCTTTCATGTTTTGATGTTAACTTTGCTTCACATAATCCATGGATGATAATTGCCCACCTCCTCTGTCATCCACTTTCGTGCTGGTTCTTACCCCAGAGTTTTTTAGTCCTTACCGAGTAGTATCATTTTAGAACATTTTTAACCCCCATATTAGAGCAATTTCTGAAGTTTCTCCTCCAAATTCTGTAGTCAACACTCGTTGTCTTTCACGCATTTGCTGCCTGTTCCACCCATACTCGCTAATCCATCCCTCACTAATCCTATCCCTCTATCCTTATTATTACATCTCCTGCCTAACTCCTTGACAGCCTTGTCCATGTGGTTTCCCATTCTTCCCTCCTCATCCTGATTTCTCCCTGAACATAGTCCTCGAGCACTTATTTTTGTCTCTCAATCTCAACCTGTATTTGTTGACATCTCTCTTTTAATTTCACGATCAAATTCTCCATCCAATTGTTCCTCCTCTAATTGATACCTTGTGTGTGTGTACTCACCTATTTGTACTCCCTTATTTGTGCTTGTGGGTGGGTGGAGCTCTGGCTCTTTGGTCCCGCTTCTCAACGTCAATCAACTGGTGTACAGAGTTCCTGAGCCTATTGGGCTCGATCATATCTAACTTGAACTCTGTATGGAGTCAGCCTCCCCACATCACTTTCCTAATGCATTCCATTTGTCAACCAACCACTCTACACTAAAAAGTTCTTTCTAATATCTGTGGTGACCTCATTTGGGCACTCAATTTACCACCTCAGTGCCCTAAGTGCGTGGTGCCCCCTTATGTTAAATAGCATGTCCTTATCTACCCTATCAATTCCCTTGAGAATCTTGTATGTAGTGATCATGTACCCCTAACTCGTTCTCCGTCTTTCAGCGACGTGAGGTTCATTCCCGTAGTCTCTCCTCGTAGCTCATACCTCTCAGCTTCGGGTACTAGTCTGGTGGCAAACCTTTGAATCCTTCTCCACCTGTTGAACATCTTGTCGGTGTGTGTTGTGTGTGTGTGTGTGTGTTTGTGTGTGTGTGTGGGTGTTGTGTGTATTCACCTAGTTGTGCTTGTGCTCTTTCGGCCCGCCTCTTCAACTGTCAGTCAACTGTTACAACTAGCTAACTCTTTTTATTTTTCCCGCACACTAACACAAACACACTCACACACACCACACACAGTGATTGACAGTCTGAGAGGCGGGACCAAAGGCCAAGTTCAACCCCCGCAAGCACAATTAGGTGAGTACAAGTAGGTGAGTACTACACACACCCAGGATTGAGTTCCGTAACAGCTGTCTAATTCCCAGGTACCTATTACTACTAAGTAAAGGGGCATTACCGAGGTCAAAGAAGCTTTGCCCATTTGTTTCTGGCCTGGTCCAGTGAATCAAACCTCGAGCCACTCGAAGTGTACGAGTCCTTGTGCGCTCGTCCCACTCATCTACCAGGAAGCCCCCCCCCTGTTAAGTTATTATGTTATCCTATGTGTGTACTCACCTAGTTGTACTCACCTGTGTTTGCGGGGGTTGAGCTCTGGCTCTTGGTCCCGCCTCTCTACCATCAATCAACGGTGTGTGTGTGTGTTTGCGTTAGATTATATGCACAGACTAAACTCTATTATATATATAATACCCGGAAGACAATACAATTCCACTTACTTTTCTGAGTAAAGAACTCTCCAATGCATGAATGAGTATGTCGTGGTAGGGAGAGGAAGGAAGCATCATGTACGGAGGCGCTGTGGAGGGAGGCA
>WNGS01162057.1:22672-37829 GCA_020271785.1 Procambarus virginalis
GTATCAGACCCATGCTGCAGAGAGAAAAGAGCAGCATCATACCCTCACTGTAGTGGGACTTGAGCAGCATGGGGCTTACACTGTAGTGAGACAGGAGCAGCATAGACCCTCACTGGAGTGAGACATGAACAGCATCAGGCCCACACTGTAGTGGAATATGAGCAGCATGTGACCCACATTAAAGTGTGACATGAGCCGCATGTGACCCCCCACATTAAAGTGTGACATGAGCAGCATGTGACCCACATTAAAGTGTGACATGAGCCGCATGTGACCCACACATTTATGGGACATGAGGAACACGTGTCCCACATCGTAATTAGACATAAACAGTATCAGACGAAGTGAGACATAAGCAGCATCAGACCCAAACGGTAGTGAGATATAAGCAGCATGTGACCCACACTGAAGTGGGATATGAGCAGCATCAGACCCACTCTAAGTGAAACATCAACAACATGTGTCCTGCACTACAGTGCGACATAAGCAGCATCGGACTCACAATGTAGTGAGGACTGAGCAGCATCAGATCCACACTGTAGTGAGACATGAGCAGCGTGTGTCAACACTGTAGTGAGACATGAGCAGTATTAGACCTACACTGTAGATAAACATGAACAGCATCAGATCCACTGTAGTGGGACATGAGCAGCATCAGACCAACACTGTAGTGGGACAGGAGCAGCATGTGTCCCGCACTGTAGTGAGACATGAGCAGCGTTGGACCAACACTGTCCAAACAACCACTCAGAGTGGTTGACAAATGGAAGCATTAGGAAGCGATGTGGTGGAGGCTGACTCCATACACAGTTTCAAGTGTAACTATGATAGAGCCCATTAGTCATGAGCAGAATGTGACCCACACTGGTTCTCCTTGATTGTTCAGGAGTAGCCATGGTGACTTTAAGTCCAAGTTTCATAGGACTTGAATAAGTATTAATAATGAAGCTTGGGTACTTGCTCATTAGTTGACAAGTAATATTGAGTATAGCCTAAATTAATTCTGGCTAAATTAAACTCTCTACCTCACTTAAGTCAAATGTACCTACCTAACAATAAGTAGCTAAGGATTTTGAGCAGTGCTTGAACTTCACCATTAACTTTCTTCCGGCTAGCTCATCTGTATCACCTTTAGATGTAATGGTGATCATTCAGCAGCACTCAAAATGCATACACACAAATAATGAATACACAAATAATTAAGATGGATATACTCTAATCAGAGTTACCATAAAGTTTGAATCCCACCCTTGATAGGGTCAGCACAAGAATGTATAATGTATGCACTACTAACTAGTTCAAGACTAGTTGTAAGAATTTCTACCTAAGAAACTACGAATTTATGTAGTCTGTATTTGTGCCAAATTCAGCACAATCACAGCCTAAATTCCTACCTAATAAAGGTTGGCATAGATTAATTTGTGGTGCAATAACGTAAATATATAGTTGTGCTGTGTTTTTGTTTTTTTTAGATTTTATAGTTTATATAAATGTGTACTTGCACACACAGGTGAAAATACAATTATGTACAATTAATTTGGTTTGTCAGCCCCAGCCTTTTATGGTGGTTGATTGTGTTGATCAATTTGTCAACTACATGTGACCTAGACTCACCTGACAGGTGTACACTATCTCCTGCCAGGTTTTGCCTGTATGGTCTGGCTGTAAATTGAATGTAGGTTATGAGCTGTTCCTCCTGGTGACCTGAAGATTCTTACCTCAGTGTGAGGTATAGGTCTGAGTGTTGTGGGTAATTGACTGTGTCCCATGAGTGCTACTTTATACATGAGGTATAAGCAGCAAATAAATTGGTGTGAATTAGGCTAACCTATGTGGTACACTGCCGGTAGCCACAATTAAAAAATGTGGTTAGTCTACACTACTTCACACTGTGATTAGTTATGACTAATGAGTAATGTTAATTGGTATGTATCCGGTTCGTTAAGGACCATAATGTTGGGTATCTGGGGCTTAAACTCATATATTAAATTATTTGCTTATTGTATTTAAATAAATCGAAGGACCACCCACTCTTGAGAAAAGAGGGAAAACGAATAATAGTGATCATTAGAATGACACTAGAGAACCAGTGTCTATGGAAACTAATTCAATGAATAATCACTTGAAAATAATAAATGAACTGTATTATTAGTTAAAGTCAAAGCCTCAAATATCAACATTGGGGGGTTATTTCTAGAAGTTCATATATATCAAGGAACTAGTGTGGTTCGTCACTAGTTCATTGTTGAGTTAATAACATAGTAAATCTAAACTACAATAGATTCAAAGATATGATAACTCAAATTATGAATATTAAAGATTATGAATTACTGAGCAACAGTCAGAGCAAAACACATTAATTGCCAAATCATCATTTCTGGCAATAATTTATTCAATGTAAAGATCCTATATGAATTATATAGAAATCAATAATGATATTATAAATTTGTATGAAAAAATGTCTTAGCTGTAAGACGATTTCTGTAACGCCATTTCATCATTCGTCCTCGTGGTCACAGGATCCCAATAAAGAAAGAACCTGAAGTGAATAACACGACTGATGAGAAACAACTTGTCGACTCCTCGTATACACACTGAAATCAGAGAAATTTAAGAAGCATTTGATTAGGCTACGATTTATTTCAAATATTCATGAATTGAAATAAATGAAAGAAATCAACTAACGTTGTATGGTTGTTGGTTGTACATCCTAACGACAGACTACCCATAAATATACAATCTCGAGGGATGCATCAGACTAGAAACGTATACTTAACATGAGCGTATCAAATACTGAAGTCTGCCGAAATCGCGTCAGCCAGTCCCAAGCGTCCACTGCTGTGTACGTGTAATTACGGGTTGTGGCTTCAATTGTTGACGCGTTATTAACTGGCCGGGCACTATAGAACACGTGGTTAAGTAATTGTTATCTGTTAACCGGGTATCAATGTAATTCTTGTCGATAAAAACTCCCCAGTCACTACCACGTGTCTCGCCACTCCTCACGCCAGGGATGCCTCATGTGCAATGGTGTCTCCGCCCTCCCTCAACCCATTTCTCGCATTCACTACAGAAATGATTAATCACGAATAATTCTTTTCCGCACAATTATGGATGTAATACGTTAATGAGAACTGGGTTGCAATAATAGGGACTTAAATATTATCATATTCTCGTTTAATGGTCCTAAACGAGAAATGGAGAAGATTTTATTCTCTCCTTATCATTCGAACGTAACAGAGAAAAACTGTTACTAAATAATAAGTTCAGTTAATAACTCGGTTTTAGATTATCGAGAGTCATATTATCCGAAGGTAATTCTTAAGCAGAATACTGATAATTTTTAGAGAACCACATTCAGTTCTCTAACACATTGGTAATAAACGTGTCTAACTAGACATTATCTGACGCAATGTTGCTACTCGATTTCATGAGAATTCTAGCACTAATACGCAGATGAAATGGTTTAATTTATGTTGACACTACCGTTAGTGAGATTAATAACTACTGTAGTTAGTATATAATGATGATGATTTGTTATAATACAATAGTAGTTTATTAGCGTTGGAAATTTCCAACATCATGTGTCAGTAACTCTAGTGTCTCTCATATGTCCGTAACTCTAGTGTTTCTCATGTGTCAGTAACACTGGTGTCTCACATGTGTCAGTAACTCTGGTGTCTCACATGTGTCCGTAACTCTGGTGTCTCACATGTGTCAGTAACACTGGTGTCTCACATGTGTCAGTAACTCTGGTGTCTCACATGTGTCAGTAACTCTGGTGTCTCTCATGTGTCAGTAACTCTGGTGTCTCACATGTGTCCGTAACTCTAGTGTCTCTCATGTGTTAGTAACACTAGTGTCTCTCATGTGTCAGTAACTCTAGCGTCTGTCATATGTCAGAACACTGGCGTCTTTCATGTGTCAGTAACACTGGTGTCTCTCAAGTGTCAATAACTCTAGTGCCTCTCGTGTCAGTAACACTGGTGTCTCTCATGTGTGCCCTAGTGCCTCTCGTGTCAGTAACTCTAGTGCCTCTCATGTGTGCCCTAGTGCCTCTCGTGTCAGTGACCCTAGTGCCTCTCGTGTCAGTAACCCTAGTGCCTCTCGTGTCAGTGACCCTAGTGCCTCTCGTGTCAGTGACCCTAGTGCCTCTCGTGTCAGTGACCCTAGTGCCTCTCGTGTCAGTAACCCTAGTGCCTCTCGTGTCAGTGACCCTAGTGCCTCTCGTGTCAGTAACCCTAGTGCCTCTCGTGTCAGTGACCCTAGTGCCTCTCGTGTCAGTAACCCTAGTGTCTCTCATATGTGCCCTAGTGCCTCTCGTGTCAGTGACCCTAGTGCCTCTCGTGTCAGTAACCCTAGTGCCTCTCGCATCAGTAACCCTAGTGCCTCTCGTGTCAGTAACCCTAGTGCCTCTCGTGTCAGTAACCCTAGTGCCTCTCGCATCAGTAACCCTAGTGCCTCTCGTGTCAGTAACCCTAGTGCCTCTCGTGTCAGTAACCCTAGTGCCTCTCGTGTCAGTAACCCTAGTGCCTCTCGTGTCAGTAACCCTAGTGCCTCTCGCATCAGTAACCCTAGTGCCTCTCGTGTCAGTAACCCTAGTGCCTCTCGCATCAGTAACCCTAGTGCCTCTCGTGTCAGTAACCCTAGTGCCTCTCGTGTCAGTAACCCTAGTGCCTCTCGTGTCAGTAACCCTAGTGCCTCTCGTGTCAGTAACCCTAGTCCCTCTCATGTGTGCCCTAGTGCCTCTCGTGTCAGTAACCCTAGTGCCTCTCGTGTCAGTACCCTAGTGCCTCTCGTGTCAGTAACCCTAGTGCCTCTCGCATCAGTAACCCTAGTGCCTCTCGCATCAGTAACCCTAGTGCCTCTCGTGTCAGTAACCCTAGTGCCTCTCGCATCAGTAACCCTAGTGCCTCTCATGTCAGTAACCCTAGTGCCTCTCGTGTCAGTAACCCTAGTGCCTCTCGCATCAGTACCCTAGTGCCTCTCGTGTCAGTAACCCTAGTGCCTCTCGGTCAGTAACCTATTGCCTCTCGTGTCAGTAACCCTAGTGCCTCTCGCATCAGTAACCCTAGTGCCTCTCGTGTCATTAACCCTAGTGCCTCTCGTGTCAGTACCCTAGTGCCTCTCGCATCAGTAACCCTAGTGCCTCTCGTGTCAGTAACCCTAGTGCCTCTCGTGTCAGAACCCTAGTGCCTCTCGTGTCAGTAACCCTAGTGCCTCTCGCATCAGTAACCCTAGTGCCTCTCGTGTCATTAACCCTAGTGCCTCTCGTGTCAGTAACCCTAGTGCCTCTCCGGTCAGTAACCCTAGTGCCTCTCGTGTCAGTAACCCCTAGTGCCTCTCGTGTCAGTAACTCTAGTGCCTCTCGTGTCAGTAACCCCTAGTGCCTCTCGTGTCAGTAACTCTAGTGCCTCGTGTCAGTAACTCTAGTGCCTCTCGTGTCAGTAACCTTAGGGGCCCTTTGATTAGTCCTAACACCAGTGTGTGGATTGATATTACGTGAAATTAAGAGCAGCGGCGAGAGTGGTCAGTATTCTGAAGTCGAGGGAGTCCTTGGGGGTGACGGTGGAGCCTGCAGCTGGTCGTCGTGTCTGCTGTAGTCCAGGTACGGGAAGTACCGAAGGCCCACCACCCGGTACGTTGGGCCCATCAGGCCCTCTAGCTCCTCTGTTGAAAAGAAAGTCCCGCCGCTCATCAATTCGTTTTCATTATCATTTGGGTATTTTCTTAAGTTATAGTTGTGTATTTGTAGAGTATACTGGAGATGTATTTTTTCACAATGGAAACACATTAATAACATAAATACACAGACAAATCACATTAACGTGATATATCATAGAGCAAATCACAGGAGCCTTGATGACGGCTCCAAACTATGCGCTTGGTGTTCCCAGACGCGCTCTAGACAACTGTACCACGACATAGTCGCGGTACAGTTGACCTTGTCGTGTTGGGTACAGTGACTAGACGCGCGTCTGGGAGCACACAGTGCATACGTTCGAACCCTCATCAAGGCTTCTGTGGTTTGGTTAATTAACCTAAATGTTAAGGTTATAGTCAATAACAACTGTACTTCGTTATGAAGTAAGATGTCATGAATAGAAATGTTTTATATAATATTGATGCTTGTAATTCAAGACAACGGTGCAAAAATAATACGTAAACTCTGATATAGCGTATAGTGATTATAGAAAGATAAATATATTAAACTGAAGAAATTAATTACATATTAAGTAATGCATTCTTATACCTATTTATATATTGCACTCACCAGGAAAGAGGCTGTCAACTTGCTGAGTCAGTGAACGACCGCCAAGTTCAAGATCTTGTGGACGTCGGCCTCGCCGCTGTTGCAGTACAGACACCGTCGGTACACCTCCACATCGCAGCCGCTCACTGATGGCGCACACAAGAACATTACTTCCCAAATGCAACTTCATTTAAGTGCAGCATGAACCCACATATTCAGATATACAGATCCCACATTCAAAGAAATGGTGGAGGTGAATGTAGACTTCAGGGTAGTGTGTGTTTGTGTGTATGTGTGTTTGTGTGTGTGTGTGGTGTGTGTGTGTGTGTGTTGTGGTGTGTGTGTGTGTGTGTGTGTGTGTGTGTGTGTGGTGTGTGTGTGTGTGTATGTGTGTGTGTGTGTTTGTGTGTGTGTGTGTGTGTGGTGTGTGTATGTGTGTGGTATGTGTGTATGTGTGTGTGTTATCAGGGGTTGGTAATCGCTAAGAAATGACGTCCGTCGCGTCCGCTGCAGCTTCCTCACCAGATGTACCCTGTATCCATCTCTCAAACACTTTATCGAAAACGGTATCCTCCTTTCTTCCCAGGACACAGTGGTGTACATCCATTCCTGGCGACTGTGGCACCTCAAGAGAAGTGTTACGATGTCCACCAGCGTCACGTCACGTCACAAAATGTCGACATTTTACGCCCTCTATCTTCTATAAGATGTTTATACTCTGTATGCTTTTAGTCACTGGCTTTTACTTAATAAATTTCTTTCCTCTGACCTCTCAATCTCTGGTTAGGTGTGCAGAATAACTCTCACCTGGTAGACTCGCTTCACCAGGCTACCTGCGGTCATAACATTCCCCTTCCTTATTTTTGAGAGTTGTTCTCAGTGCTAGGCTCGTGACAAAGTGTCAGCCAGTATATTATCTCGCCCTATATATGTCTTATTTTCTGTTATACTCTGAAGTAACAGGAACCACCTGGTTAATCTGTGATTCCCTTGCTTCATCATACTCAGGAAGACCAGGGGGTTATGGTCTGTATACAAAATAACTGGGTGATTTCCCCCCACTTACGTATACCTCAAAATCCTTAATGCCAGGACCAATGTCAATGTCCTTCACTACCCTACGGAATGATTTCTGATGCTTTACAAATTTCTTGGAGAAGAAAGACACGAGGCGATAAATTTCATCCTTCTGCTGCATCAATACACCTCTAGCCCCAACGTCATTGGCATCTACAAATAACACAGAAGGTGCTCCAAAATCCGAGGTGCTACACAGGGACCCCAGTCAATAGTCTCTTAGATTTATCATACACTCTTGGCTATTCCATCCACTCCACTTCTTATCTTAGACAACAAATCGTCATCGGAGTGACTACGGTGGAAAAATTCGCACAAAACGTCTTATAGTAACAAATTATTTCTAGGTACCTCAACAACTCCCTCTTTCCTTTAGGTACTGGGAAATTATCGATGGCTTTGACCTTCGTTCTTACTAGAGCAACCTCACCTTGCCCTACTATATAACCGAGGTGCTCCAGTCGGGCTCTTCCAAACTCACTCTTCACTAAGTTTGTGGTCATATTGGCCCTTTTTAATCAGCCGAACAAATCCAGTAGCCTTTTTACAAGCTTCCTCCAGGAGTCTACAAACACAACAATGTCGTTAATGTGCACTGTACAACCCGTCGCGCCTTGCAACACCTGGTTCATCACCCCGTAGGAAACTGCTTCCACTGTTCTTCATTCCAAACGGCAATATTTTATATTGGTACAACCTATCAGACGTCATAAACGCTGATATTCTATTCGCCTCTTCAGACAGGAGGATCTGGTAGTACCCCTTCAGCAGGTCTGTCTTTGACACGTACCATGCACCCCTATCCGATCTAACCAGTCATGAATGTGTGGTATTGGATGTGAATCAGCGACTGTGATCATGTTCACCTTCCTATAATCTGTACAAAATTGATATACACCGTCGCTCTTTTTAACAAAGAGGCATGGGGAACTCCATTCACTGCTGCTTGTCTCTGCCCGATCATTATCCAGTAAATATTTTACCTCCATTCTTATCGCTTCTGCTATATTTGGACTGACCCTGTAAGGGTGCTGTTTGATGGGAGCAGCATCCCCTACGTTGACCTCATGCACCGTCCCTCAATGTCTTCGCGACACATCCGTAACTAGTGATCCATTCTCCCGCAAAATTTTCACAAGTTTCTGGCGCTGGTCTTCCTATAAATGACCTACCTGCTCCTCTACCTTTCCGTGTGAAATATTTTCGCTCCATCCGCCCTCTCTAGCTTAATGTTTTCCTCCTTCATTTGTCTAACACAAAGCACAGTTGCTGGCGGCAAGGTTTCCATCTTTTCCTCTTCTTCACTCGAAGGCTTATCTGTGTCATAATACATTTTAATTAGGTTGACATAGTAAACCAGCGATTTCCTGGGTCGATCGGGTATGTGCACCAAATAATTTACTTTCCCCAACACCTGGATCGTGTATGGTCTATGAAACCTTGATTCGTGCATATTTCCCTTCATGGGTAGGAGAACTAACACCTGTTCTCCTTCTTGGAACTTCCTTTCCTTAGTCTTCCTGTCGTAATGCTTGGCCATCTCCACCTGGGATACTTTCAAATTTTCCTTGGCCAACTCTGCCCCTAGAAAGTCACTCTCTAAAAGTTTTCACATATTATCTTATGTCCACTCTCTTCCTTTCCTCCATGAGCTGCCCCTTTAACGCACTCACTGGACTCCTCGCTGAGTGTCCGTACACCAATTGGAATGGGGTGAACACCACCACATCCCTGATGGCAAACAGTACAGACGGCAACGCCTCGTTCCACTTGTTCCCTTCTTCAGTGCAGTATATCAGCAGTAAGCTCTTTAGTGTTCCAAGGAATCTTTCCAACTCCCTCCCCCTGCGACTGAGGGGTGATACAGTGACAAGCGTACCTCTTCCACTCTTCATTCACTCTTTCACAGATTCCCAGAACAGTTTTCATTGGAATACACTCTCCTGGTTTGTCTGGATTATTTTGAGCATGCCTACCCAGGCAACGTAGTTCTGCAATCTATTCAAGATGGACCTAGACGTTACTTTAAAGGATGGGAAGGCTGATTTGAGGGTGGGGGGAGGGGGGGGGGAATAAGTTTGGAAGGGGTGCTAGGGCGAAGGTGACGACCGTTGGTCTGTCGCCTCACCTTCAGTTCTTGCTGCTATTCTTTGGTCATGTATCTGTTTATAAGCACATTATAATAGCCTTCGCTGCCCCTTAGTAATTGTTTGTGCTTTAATATGTAGTACACTGCCTATTCATTCGAAAAGTGCACCAGAAAGAATCTGCGTTTGTTGCCATTGTACAGTCCGTTCCCTTGTTTCAAAGCAATTAGATAATAGAACTTTAAATTATTCACTATATAGAATAAAAAAAAATAAACTAAAAACAAATTTAAATATTCCGAGGCCTTATAGCACACATATGTACTATATTAAGTCTCAGATTGCATATATTAGACCAAGGAAGGTTAGGAATTGGGTTAGTTTGTCTTTGCAACATTAGTAGAAAATCATTTTCCTGGTTGTCCAAATTCAATAGTACTGATTTCAACTTTCTAATTGCGTTTTTTTTGCAGGAATATTCGTGTGCGGGCCCTAAGCCTCTGGCTGGCCCACTGTGCGGGCCCTAAGCCTCTGGCTGGCCCATTAAGTGTTGCTTCTCTAATTGTGTTGTACGAAGGTATATGTACTATGGTCCTCATCCTTTCTATAATTACTACCAAAACAGGAGGATGGGCTGTATTATAAGGCCCAAATCGGTGGCCGAGTTTAACCAAGTGTCTTGGCATCTCACCATTAATACACCTCAATATTTCGCCTAGTTCGAACTTTTCAATCTGTATCCTTTCATGTTTTGATGTTAACTTTGCTTCACATAATCCATGGATGATAATTGCCCACCTCCTCTGTCATCCACTTTCGTGCTGGTTCTTACCCCAGAGTTTTTTAGTCCTTACCGAGTAGTATCATTTTAGAACATTTTTAACCCCCATATTAGAGCAATTTTCTGAAGTTTCTCCTCCAAATTCTGTAGTCAACACTCGTTGTCTTTCACGCATTTGCTGCCTGTTCCACCCATACTCGCTAATCCATCCCTCACTAATCCTATCCCTCTATCCTTATTATTACATCTCCTGCCTAACTCCTTGACAGCCTTGTCCATGTGGTTTCCCATTCTTCCCTCCTCATCCTGATTTCTCCCTGAACATAGTCCTCGAGCACTTATTTTTGTCTCTCAATCTCAACCTGTATTTGTTGACATCTCTCTTTTAATTTCACGATCAAATTCTCCATCCAATTGTTCCTCCTCTAATTGATACCTTGTGTGTGTGTACTCACCTATTTGTACTCCCTTATTTGTGCTTGTGGGTGGGATGAGCTCTGGCTCTTTGGTTCCGCTTCTCAACTGTCAATCAACTGGTGTACAGGTTCCTGAGCCTACTGGGCTCCATCATATCAATATTTGATACTGTGTATGGAGTCAGCCTCCGCCACATCACTTNTGGGTCATTACTAATGTCAGTAGATTGATGATGGCGGTTCTCTCTAACAAAGCTCTGGAGTCAGTCACTGTATCGTTATGTCTGTTGTGTTACAGTTCACTAATTAACTGTACCACTTTTCACCATAGCCCAAATATTCCCAGGTTACCAATATGTAAACAGAGCATTGTGGCCCTCGCTCCCACGTGGCCTGTTTGACACTGTTTCACTGTTTAACCCAAAGTTCTAGTGATATCACTGTATTTTCTTTTTACTATTGCGCTTATACACTTTGCGACTACCTAGATCTGTGATCCTTCACTGTAGCCTTCAATAAACAAGAGAATATTGACGATTATCGGCGGTGCGCGACCCTCCCGCGACGTGAAGTCAACTCCAACTCGGGAGTGTCTGTGAGTCTGTGTGTGCCTATGCAGGTAAACCTAGTGCCTCGTATGTGCAGGTAAATATAGTGCCTAGCATGTGCAGGTAAACCTGGTGCCTCTCATGTGCAGGTAAACCTGGTGTCTCACATGTGCAGGTAAACCTGGTGTCTCACATGTGCAGGTAAACCTGGTGCCTCTCATGTGCAGGTAAACCTGGTGCCTCTCATGTGCAGGTAAACCTGGTGCCTCTCATGTGCAGGTAAACCTGGTGCCTCTCATGTGCAGGTAAACCTGGTGCCTCTCATGTGCAGGTAAACCTGGTGCCTCTCATGTGCAGGTAAACCTGGTGCCTCTCATGTGCAGGTAAACCTGGTGTCTCCACATGATTCAGTACCTCCTGTTATCTTTCGTTACCCAGCAACCCTTGTGCTATTTATAGCCTAGTAACAAGAACCTCTCATTAGCCAGTAACGCAATGTCTCTCACGAGCCAGTAACCCCTAGTGCCTCTCATGTTCCTCTCGTAGTACAGTATCCCTAATTTCTCTCGTTGGGCAGAAACCCTTGTGCCTCTCATGTTCCAGTAACCTTAGTTCCTCTCATGTGCCAGAAGCCTAGATTCTATCATGTGGCAGAGACCCTAGTTCAATTTATTGGCAGGCAAGGACAGTGACTCTCAAGGACTATTAAACAAGAGTTTAATAGTTTTATGCAGGCGATGAGTCACAATAACGTGGCTGAGTATGTTGACCAGACCACACACTAGAAGTTGAAGGGACGACGACGTTTCGGTCCGTCCTGGACCATTCTCAAGTCACAAGCGACTTGAGAATGGTCCAGGACGGACCGAAAGTCGTCGTCCCTTCAACTTCTAGTGGTTGGTCTGGTCAACTAATAGTTTATTTATTTATCATTACTTATTTATTAATTCTTCGTTCCTTTCTTGTAACCAATAACCCTAGAGCCTCTTGCGTGTCAGTAAATCTGGTGCCTCTCATGTGTCAGTAACACTGATGTCTCACATGTGTCAGTAACTCTAGTGTCTCTCATGTGTCAGTAATACTGGTGTCTCACATGTGTCAGCAATACTAGTGTCTCTCATGTGTCAGTAACACTGGTGTCTCTCATGTGTTGGGTATCTGGGGCTTAAACTCATATATTAAATTATTTGCTTATTGTATTTAAATAAATCGAAGGACCACCCATTTTTGAGAAAAGATGGAAAACGAATAATAGTGATCATTAGAATGACACTAGAGAACCAGTGTCTATGGAAACTAATTCAATGAATAATCACTTGAAAATAATAAATGGACTATATTATTAGTTAAAGTCAAAGCCTCAAATATCAACATTGGGGGGTTATTTCTAGACGTTCATATATATCTAGGAACTAGTGTGGTTCGTCACTAGTTCATTGTTGAGTTAATAACATAGTAAATCTAAACTACAATAGATTCAAAGATATGATAACTCAAATTATGAATATAAAGATTATGAATTACTGAGCAACAGTCAGAGCAAAACACATTAATTGCCAAATCATCACTTCTGGCAATAATTTATTCAATGTAAAGATCCTATATGAATTATATAGAAATCAATAATGATATTAGATAAATTTGTATGAAAAAAAATCTTAGCTGTAAGACGATTTCTGTAACGCCATTTCGTCATTCGTCCTCGTAGTCACAGGATCCCAATAAAGAAAGAACCCGAAGTGAATAACACGACTGATGAGAAACAACTTGTCGACTCCTCTTATACACGCTGAAATCAGAGAAATTTAAGAAGCATTTGATTAGGCTACAATTTATTAAAAATATTCATGAATTGAAATAAATGAAAGAAATTAACTAACGTTGTATGGTTGTTGGTTGTACATCCTAACGACAGACTACCCATAAATATACAATCTCGAGTGATGCATCAGACTAGAAACGTATACTTAACATGAGCGTATCAAATACTGAAGTCTGCCGAAATCGCGTCAGCCAGTCCCAAGCGTCCACTGCTGTGTACGTGTAATTACGGGTCGTGGCTTCAATTGTTGACGCGTTACTAACTGGCCGGGCACTATAGAACACGTGGATAAGTAATTGTTAACTGTTAACCGGGTATCAACGTAATTCTTGTCGATAAAAACTCCCCAGTCACTACCACGTGTCTTGCCATTCCTCACGCCAGGGATGCCTCGTGTGCAATGGCGACTCTGCGCTCCCTCAACCCGTTTCTCGCATTCACCACAGAAATTATTAATTAATCACGAATAATTCTTTGGAAATTATTCCGCACAATTATGGATGTAATACATTAATGAGAACTGGGTTGCAATTATAGGGACTTAAATATTATCATATTCTCGTTTAATGGTCTAAACGAGAAAAGGAGAAGATTTTATTCTCTCCTTATCATTCGAACGTAACAGATAAAAATTGTTACTAAATAATAAGTTCAGTTAATAACTCTCGGTTTTAGATTATCGAGAGTCATATTATCCGTAGGTAATTCTTACACGGAATACTGATAATTTTAGAGAACCACATTCAGTTCTCTAACACATTGGTAATAAACGTGTCTAACTAGACATTATCTGACGCAATGTTGCTACTCGATTTCATGAGGATTCTAGCACTAATACGCAGATGAAATAGTTTTAATTTATGTTGACACTACCGTTAGTGAGATTAATAACTACTGTAGTTAGTATATAATGATGATGATTTGTTATAATACAATAGTAGTTTATTAGTGTTGGAAATTTCCAACATAACTCCAGGGGGAGAAAAACTCTGGTCGCAGTGAAATGTTGAGTACTGACGTACCTATCCCGAAGTTAGTATTTATGTTAGTACGTTAGTACACACATAACGGATGTCCCGTAATTGTCAAGGACATAAAAGAATTTAAGTCTTGTAAAGGAACTCATGTTAAATGGAAAACGTGGAATTGTGAATCATGTAAAGTTATGACTTCTAAAGCCTACAATATACCCCTTGACTAGTGTTCGCGATGACATGTAACGGTTATGTTACTAAGTCTAGATTAAATAATGTTATAGTTGATAGCCTACACAAACAAATTAAGAATTAAATCATACAATTTAAAGTAACTGAGAATCCACTGTGAGGTGAATGTCTTGGGTCATTGTGACTTGTAACTGATTTGTTACTTGACATCACACACAGCATCATCATGATTACTCAAATTGGATGGAAAATTATTTGCTCTTAGTCAGAGCTATAATAGGCTTGTAGTTTCCGTTCGCATTGTTGAGCAGCTGCTCTAGTTGGGCGGGTGCTCGTTGGATCAGAATTGTTATCCTCGGAAACTGTTGGTGAAGCTGGTTCTGATAAACACTCTCGTTCTGCTAATTCGAGAGGTACCAACTTCTCTAATGTCTTTAGGGTAGTAGTGCCTCGGCACAAAACCCGTACTACTCTCAAGATGCCTTGTGTGATCTGGGTGGATAGAGACAATTTTGCCTATATGCCATTCTGACCTTGGTCCATCACTGTCAATTAGTACTAGGTCTCCTGGTTTAAGTTGAACTTTATTATTGGGGCTCGAAGCTCCATAGTGGTACTCTCGTAGAGCGGTGAGGTACTCTAGAGTCCACACCTCATTCCACCTTTCAATTACTCTCGAGAGATGTTGGTGACTTTCTACTAAGTCACTCCTGGTTACATGGGAAGGGTCGACGGGGTCCTCTTCTGCCAAAGGTATCAGAGGGCTCAGCAGGCCTCCATGTATTAAATGCGAGGGACTCAGAGGCTCTCTCTGTGAGAAATCATCTGATAGGTAAGTTAATGGGCGATTGTTGACTCGCGCCTCAATTTCCACGACGAGTGTTTGGAGTTCGGAGTAACTAATTTTCTGTCGATGCAAGGTCTTCCTTAAACATTCTTGACAATCCCTATCATACGTTCGTAGAACCCACCTTGCCAGGGAGTCGGGGAGCAATAAATTTCCAGTG
>WNGS01162061.1:0-20765 GCA_020271785.1 Procambarus virginalis
GTGGGAAATGCGTTCCCTGGTGGAATGCAGACGGTGCTCAGGTTGCTGCTGTAAGATACACCTTACCTTGAGGATACCTTGAGGTGCTTCCGGGGCTTAGCGTCCCCGCGGCCCAGTCATCGACCAGGCCTCCTGGTTGCTGGACTGATCAACCAGGCTGTTGGACACGGCTGCTCGCAGCCTGACTTATGAGTCACAGCCTGGTTGATCAGGTATCCTTTGGAGGTGCTTATCCAGTTCTCTCTTGAACACTGTGAGGGGTTTGCCAGTTATGTCCCTTATGTGTAGTGGAAGCGTGTTGAACAGTCTCGGGCCTCTGATGTTGATAGAGTTCTCTCTCAGAGTACCAGTTGCACCTCTGCTTTTCAACGGGGGTATTCTGCACATCCTGCCATGTCTTCTGGTCTCATGTGATGTTATTTCTGTGTGCAGGTTTGGGACCAGCCCCTCTAATATTTTCCACGTGTAAATTATTATGTATCTCTCCCGCCTGCGCTCAAGGGAATACAGATTTAGGCTCTTAGTCGGTCCCAATAGTTTAGATGTTTTACCGAGTGGATTCTAGCAGTAAAGGATCTCTGCACGCTCTCCAGGTCAGCAATTTCACCAGCAGTGAAAGGGGCTGTCATTGTGCAGCAGTACTCCACTCTAGAGAGCACAAGCGTTTTGAAAAGTGTCATCATCGGTATAGCATCTCTAGTGTGAAAAGTTCTTGTTATCCAACCTGTCATTTTTCTTGCAGTTGTGACGGCTACTTTATTGTGTTCTTTAAAGGTAAGGTCTTCCGACATGAGTACACCCAGATCCTTTACATTGCCTTTTCGTTCTATGTTATGATTTGCCTGAGTTTTGTACGTGGTTTCCGTTTTTATATTTTCATTTTTTCCATAGCGCATGAGCTGGAACTTGTCTTCGTTAAACACCATATTATTTTCTGTAGCCCATAGAAAGACCTGATCTACATCTGACTGGAGGTTCGCCGTGTCCTCTATGTTGCCTACTCTCATGAAGATCCTAGTGTCATCTGCAAAGGATGATACAGTGCTATAGGTTGTGTTCTTGTCTATGTCCGATATGAGGATGAGAAAAGTACTGGAGCAAGCACAGTACCCTGGGGGACTGAGCTCTTAACGGTTGACGGGTTGGATTTTATTTTGTTGACTATTACACATTGGGTTCTGTTGGTCAGGAAATTGTAGATCCATCTGCCTACTTTTCCGGTAATTCCTTTTGAGCGCATTTTATGGGCAATAACACCATGGTCACATTTATCAAAAGCTTTTGCGAAATCTGTGTAAATTACATCAGCGTTTTGTTTGTCTTCCATAGCATCTAATGCCATATCATAGTGGTCCAGCAACTGCGACAGGCAAGAGCGCCCTGTTCTGAAACCATGTTGTCCGGGGTTATGGAGATGCTGTGATTCCATGTATTTTGTGATCTTACTTCTTAGCACTCTCTCAAAAATTTTTATGATGTGCGATGTTAGTGCTATCGGTCTGTAATTTTTTGCCTCTGCCTTATTTCCTCCTTTATGAAGTGGTGCTATCTCTGCTGTTTTTAGTATATCAGGAATAACGCCAGTATCTAGGCTTTGTCTCCACAGAATGTGAAGGGCCTGCGATAGTGGTTTTTTACAGTTCTTGATGAATATGGAGTTCCAAGAATCCGGGCCTGGTGCGGAGTGCATAGGCATACTGTTTATGGCTTCTTCAAAATCCAGTGGGGATAGGGTGACGTCTGATATATGATTTGATGTTGGTATCATATCCATGAAAAATTCATTGGGTTATCGATCTTTAGTGCGTTTAATGGCTCGCTGAAGACAGAGTCGTATTGCTTCCTCAGTAGCTCGCTCATTTCTTTGTTGTCATCGGTGAAAGTTCCATCTTCCTTTCGCAGGGGCCCGATACTAGATGTGGTTTTTGATCTTGATTTTGCATAGGAGAAAAAATATTTCGGGTTTCTCTCTATTTCACTGATGGCCTTTTGCTCTCTTTCCCTCTCCTGCGTTTTGTATGATTCTTGTAGCTTGAGTTCAATTTTTCCTATTTCGCTACCTAACCTTCTTCGCCGTTCCTGAGATAGGGTGCGACTCTCAAGTTGTACCGCGATTCGTTTTCTTCGCCTATATAGGGAACGACGTTCTCGTTCCAATCTGCATCTCTTCCTCTTTTTTCTTAGGGGGATGCGGTTTGTACATATTTCTAGTGCTACTGAGCTTATTTTTCCAGGCACTGGTTCAGGTTCGCATTTCCTAGCTGTTCTTCCCAGTTTATTTCTGTGAAGTCCTGGTTTATTTGCTCCCAGTTTATCTGTTTATTATTGAAGTTGAATTTGCTGAAATCTCCTCCACCGGGAATCTGGACTGGTTTTGAAGGTCTATTCCCCATGGTTGTCATAACTTCAATTAAGTTGTGATCTGAGTAACAGGTATTTGTAATCATTATGTTCCTGATCAATTCATCATTATTAGTGAAATGAGGTCCAGCGTGTTCTCCTTCCTGGTTGGTTCTACTATTTGCTGGTTTAAGGCAAACCTGTCGCACATCCGTAGCAGGTCATTTGCATGTGCCTGTTCATTAAGGCTACTTCCTGGTATTCTTTCTGATATTACTGTATTAGCCAGGTGCTTCCATTTCAGGTGCCGTAGGTTGAAGTCCCCAAGCAGGATGATGTTCGGAGCTGGATTTGTGAGGTTTTCCAAGCAGTGTTCTACTTTCATTAGTTGGTCTTTAAACTGCTGAGGGTTTGCCTCCGGTGACTTATATACAAGGACAATAACTACATTTATAATCTCTATTTTGATTATCAGCACTTCCACCATATCATTTGAGGTGTTTAGCAGCTCAGTACAGATGAGTGTGTCTTTGATGTATAGGCTGACCCCACCCTGAAGCCGGTGTTTCCTATCACATCTGAAAAGATTGTACTCTGAGATCCATATTTCACCATCATGGTAGTCCTTTGTGTGGGTTTCTGTTAGGGCTGCAAACACTGCATTTGCCTCATGAAGGAGACCATCTATAAAGTGAACTTTGTTGGATTTGCGTGTTTTTTATACCTTGAATGTTGGCAAATATAAATGATGTTATCGTGGTAGTGGAAGTGCTGGATGCCTTACTTGGTGTTAATATCTGAGGCTCTGGTAAGGGGGCCACTGTGTTTGCGTCCAGGGTGTGTTGTTTTCGAAGTGATTCGTCCAGTTTCGGTAGTGGGGCGAGTGTTGTGTGGTGTAGTACCTGTGTGTTTGTAATGTATGTGTCCAGACTTGTGGGTATCTCCCTTCCCCTCTGTAATCCTGTGGTGGTTCCATCTGACTGTTCCTCTCTCTTATATTTTCTGCTCTGTTTCTGCCTTCCTCTAAAAAATTGCCAGTAGTGTCATACTGATTTTCCCGTCTATAACGTTGTGTACCTCTCACGTGGAATTCCGGACACTGAAGATTGTAGCATTTTTTGTCCCTAATTGAAAATTGACATAATTTGGGGTGGAAGTATCTACACCCTGTTCCAAAACGGCATGTACCCCTCGCCAACATGTTCCTGCATTTTCGAGGATGCAAAAATGGCATTTTGTTCCTAATTTTCCATATTTGCATATTCCTTTAGCGTAGAATTTGCAAATGTGTTCCGGTTTTGCGTTTTTCAAGGTATTTATATCTGTGTCTGTCTTGTCTACCTCTTTATTGGAGCCATCTCCGCTTTTCGTCCAATTCCTTCATTTATGCACTCTGTCTCACTGTTGCTCACATCGTTTATATTACCTGACTCTGCAATATTGCTGCTATTATGTACTACAATACCCTCTTCCTCCACATTACTGCTGCGGTTCTCTAAACTATCTGTTCCTGGGTTTTGGTCGTTAACCAATGTTGTCTTATCCCAGTCTGCATATATCACTGGTAGCTTGTCTGTGAATGGTAATCTCTGTGACTCGGGAATGTTTTTCATCAGTTTAGTTATGTTCTCTAACATTAATCTGTCATCTTTGCAGACCCAGTAAATTCCTTGCCTTTTTGTGCATCCTGGAGATACTTCTGTACAGCCCAGGTGAAATCTCATGTTACAGATGCAACACGTTACGCCTACATTACGTTTTCCCAGTACTCCCGAGCACTCGCCACACCTCTCCATTTTCTGATGTATTGTGTTGTATTTGTGGTTTACTGTGTGGATCACTTGTTGATGTCAGTCCTTTTAACTCTTTATAAAGTTATATGTATATTTTTATATATTTAATATTTATAATACTATATGTATACCGTAGATTTGTAATATTATGTATGTTATTTTGTTCAAACTTTATGGCAGGTACTTAGCGTAGGGTAGCGAAGCTGGTCCCCGGTGCGGTACAGGTGACCTCTTGTCGTCCCAGGTTGATGTCACCAGTTTCCAGCTACTCGATTTATAACACTGATTTTTCTTTGCTTGTATTCTTACAAGGGATTTTCCGCCTAATTTCCGGCTTGCAATGGTATTCACTCACTTTATTGCTAATTATTAGATTCACATTTCCATAGTACACTATATGATTTCCGTATTTTATCCCTGTGGGACGTGCCCTGGGGTAGGCCTCGCGTGGCCTGTGGAAACAGCCTACTTATGCCGCTTCTTGCCACTATTCTATATTTCTAGCATTCTATATTTATAATATTCTATGCACGATTTTCCTTCACTTCCAACTTATATGTTGTTGTGGTACCCGTTCCACTTCACTGTTCCACGAATCACCGTTCACTATTTTTTTTCCTCATACACGCACGTACACAAAGCCTCATGCACTGGCCCACACGTGGTCTCCCGTTTATTATCTATTTAACACAAAGTTCCGTTGATAATGACTGTTTTCAAATTTTCCAGCGGGTCACTATGCACTTGTTATGCCTGTAATCGGTAATCCAAGGCTGTGGTCCTAAGAAATCCCGGTTATTGTCACGATTTTAACGGAGCGCGAGCGGTACGACTTCCCTCCCTCAACGGTACGGTACGGCGGGATAGTAGAAATGTTTAAAGATTTTATGATAAATAATGTTAATTCCATGATGTCTCCCCATAGGATCATTATGAGCAGCTGCCAAAACTTTCTCTTTATAGCTAGTAGGCCGCATTACCTGATGTACTTCCTCCCATTCATTTGACAAAGTAGTTCTCTGTGGTCTCCCTTTTCTCATTAGAATCTGATCCTTGTAATAGTAGCCAGTCACTGCATTTACTATCTCCTGAGAGAGAGAGCTACATCATGACATTCTGCATGACTAGGGTTAGCCTTCTGCAGTTCATTCAAAGTGGCTCCGATGCCTTGTTCAGATGCCATTGGCCGAGTCTCAACAGTGTTCTCCTCAATCTCACTACACTCGGTAGGAGGTGATGGTAGGCTCTCTACAGTGTCCTCGACCTTGTCATCGATTCTGGCCATGAAAGTATCCGCAAGGTCCACTTGGCTTTCACCATTCGGAAAGTTCCTCGTTGCCTCAGGATTTACCACCTTGGTAAACCGCAAGGCCGCCCTTACATTTAATACCCATAGACCTGGTCACCGCTCACACATGGTACACCATATTATCCTCTGTGGCAGGTAGATCCAGGGAAACCTTAGGGGTAGGCAACATAATAGGCAGTCTGGAGCCCCCTACCTTATCTCCTGCTAAATCATTACCCAATATTATGTCAACATTAAGGGAAGGGTAAGTAAGAGGTGACTCTGACTGTACAAATACCCTTGTGGAAATCAGATTCCAGGGTTACCTTACGGAGGGGTACTGGTCGTATATCACTTGTGACACCCTTGACTAGTACTACTTCTAAGACAGCAATGATCACAATGGTACAGTTGTTTGGATTAGATACATAAAAATTGGGGGATTGGGTAGCACTAGATACAGTGCAATTTTAAAGAACACGGTAGGAAACTATGATGATGAAATTAGGCACTTTTTATGAGGCAAATATAGAATTAATATAGTAAAATATAGGAAGGCAAATATAGGAAATATAGGAATAAAAAATGAGGCAAATATAGAATTTTGAATAAAGCACAAGGTAGGAAACTATGAAGATGAAATTAGGTACTTTTTGGCTTTGTTTTTGAATGAGGCAAATGTTGGACAGCTTTTCAACTCATTAGGGAGTGAGTTCCATAGACTGGGTCCCTTTATTTGCATAGTGTTTACACAGTTTAAGTTTGACTCTGGGATATCAAAGCTGTAAAATTATCGATGCAGTTATTTAATTAAAAAATATAATGAAAGAAATATTACTGTTTTTTTCCAGCTTTTTGTACTGTACAGTATATCCAAAGAAGTGAAAAAATTAAAACATAATGCACAATTTAATGAATGATTTAAAAGAAATATGACTATTACATATCAACATGAGATATTAATAATCCATGGTTAACATGATTTAATAAGGATAATGCTGGTAATAATACAAGGTATAATTTAACATCTTTATTACTGATTTTTTATTAAGAAACCTAGGTATATACAGCAATGTACTGCTACCCTATTCTATATGGAAGATTACACAGTGTAGATAAAAAACTAGCTATAAGTTTATCTAATACTCCCATCCCACAGGATGGTTAGGCATACATGGAATCAAAGGAGAAAATACCAGCCTCAATACAAAATAATAATAATAATAATTTATTTAGGACAGTACATACATAGTTGCAGAGTTACAGTACAAACATTCTGTTAGATATAAAGATAGAGGAAGTACATACAATACCTAAAGCCACTAGTACGCGTAGCGTCTCGGGCAAGGAGAGGCGGAAGAAAAAACACTTAGACTAAAACTTAATAGTAATTGAGCTTGAAGTATAAATTGCGTTGAAAGAAAATAATAATAATAAAAGATAAAAAAGAGGGGAACATGGTAGAAAATAGCCAATATACAAGTTAGTCAACAAACAGCATTTTTTTAAATAGTAAGACATGGGTTGACATTTAGAAGTGAGGTAGGTTACATGGAGTTAATTAGGTAGTACTTAGTTTTCCTCTTAAACTGGTTGAGAGAGGTACAATCTTCGACATGATTGGGAAGGTCATTCCACATTCTGGGTCCCTTGATTTGTAGAGCATTCCTAGTTTGATTAAGTCGTACTCTTGGAATGTCAAATAGGTATTTGTTTCTGGTGTGGTGCCCATGAGTTCTGTTACAACCTTCTAGGAAGCATTGAAGGTCACGATTGACATTACAATTCAGAGTTTTAAATATATAGAGTACACAAGAGAGGATGTGCAGTGACTTAATATCTAACTTATTCAGAGATTTGAGTAAGGGTACCGAGTGCTGTCTGGGGCCAGAGTTAGATATTGTTCTAATAGCAGCTTTGTGTTGGGTAATTAGAGGACGTAAAGGATTTTGGGTAGTAGAACCCCAAGCACAAATACCATAGTTGAGATAAGGATAGATGGGAGAGTAATAGAGCGTCACCAGGGCAGAGCGGGGAACATAATATCTGATCTTAGAAAGAATGCCAACAGTTTTAGAAACATTTTTTGATATATTTAGAATGTGTCCCTGGAAATTCAGCTTGTTATCAATGAGGACATCAAGGAATTTACCATCAACTTTACTACTGATTTGTATATTGTTTATTCTTAGATTAATTTCATTTGAGGATTTATTACCAAACAAAATATAGAAAGTTTTGTCAAAGTTAAGGGTGAGTTTGTTAGCATTTAGCCAAAGATGGATTTTATTTAGTTCAGTAGTCACAGTGACATTTAGAGCAAGAGGGTCAGGACTGGAGAAAATGAAAATTGTATCATCAGCAAATAAGATTGGTTTGAGGTTACGAGAGGCATTTGGAAGGTCATTAATGTAGATGAGAAAGAGGAGAGGGCCAAGTATGCTGCCCTGTGGAACACCAATGTTTATAGGTAGTGTCGGCGAAATGGAATTATGCACAGAAACATACTGGAGCCTGTCAGTAAAGTAGAACTGAAGGTATTGGAGAGAGTGTCCTCTGACTCCATAATGATGTAATTTAAGAAGAAGGTTTTGGTGGTTGACAGTGTCAAAAGCCTTACGTAGGTCCACAAATAACCCAATAGGGAACTCATTTTTATCAAGAGCTGCATGTATCAAGTTAATCATACTAATATGTGCATCGTTAGTGCTTTTTTTTTGGGGTCTGAAGCCATATTGACAAGAGCTTAGTATATTGTGTTTGGCTAGATAAGAGTAAAGCTGCTTGTAGATTAGTTTTTCAAATATTTTTGACAAGTTAGGCAGAATTGATATAGGTCTGAAGTTGTTGACATCAGTGAAAACACCACATTTGTGGACAGGGGTTACTCTCGCTTTTTTTTTTTTTTAGAATATCTGGAAAGGTTTTGGAGTTCAAGTGACTTGTTGAAGAGCACTGCAATAGCAGGGGCTAAAGATCTGGAGGTTTTTTGTAAATTAAAGTTGGTATCTCCTCAAGGGCACTAGACTTGGTTTTAAGGGAAAGGATTATCTCATTAACATCAGTGGAATTTGCAGGCGTTAGGTAGACGTTACATATAGCTCTGCTGTTCAACAAATCCCTTGAGTGTCATACCTTCCCTGATATCCTTAAAAAAGCAAGAGTAACGCCAGTTCATAAAGGAGGAAATCCGGCAGACATAAACAATTATAGACCAATATCAAACCTACCCATACTATCAAAAATATTTGAAAAAATTATCTACAAACAGCTCTACTCCTATCTCGTGAAATTCGACATTCTTAGCCCCTGTCGGTTTGGCTTCCGCTCCCAAAAGAGCACCAACGATGCAATTATTAGTCTCCTTGATATAATTTACTCAGCCCTTGACAAAAATGAGTTTCCGATTGGACTCTTCATTGGCCTTTGATACTGTTAATCACAATTACCTCTTACGCAAACTCCATCATTATGGAATCCGAGGCCATGCACTGGACTATATCCAGTCCTATCTTAGTGATAGACACCAATGTGTAGCCATCCATAATATAACCTCTCCCACTCTACCAATAACCGTTGGAGTGCCACAGGGAAGCATCTTGGGACCTCTTCTATTTCTTATATACATCAATGATCTGCCTAATGTCTCTAACATTCTGAAACCTATTTTGTTTGCTGATGATACTACACTCATCTACTCTAACCCCAACCCACATACACTAAATAATGCTGTTAATAATGAACAAAAAAAAGTCCACTTATGGATGCCAACCAACAAACTAACACTTAACATAGAAAAGACCTACTACATCTTATTTGGAAGCAAATCTACAAATGCAATTCAGCTTCAGATAGATAATGTAAACATTAGCAATAAAAATGATGGAAAGTTTCTTGGTCTATTCCTAGACAAGAGACTCAACTTCAGCACCCACATACAACACATAACTAAGAAAGTCTCGAAAACAGTTAGGATACTCTCCAAAATCAGAAATTATGTACCTAACTCTGCTCTCATCTCTTTATATTATGCACTAATCTATCCCCTATCTTAATTATGGTATCTGTGCATGGGGTTCAACCACTGCAAACCACCTCAAGTCCATCATCACCCAGCAAAAATCTGCTATCAGAATCATATAAAATTCTGCTTTCAGACAACACTCAGCCCCTTGTTTAACTCCCTAAACATGCTAAACATAATCTCACTCCACAAATTCTCTTGTGTCAATTATATTTACAAAACCCTGTTCTTAAATGCAAATCCTGCTCTGAAACTCTCCCTGGACAGATGTAATAGGACCCATTATCACCACACCAGAAATAAATATCTCTTTGATATACCCAGAGTCAAACTTAATCTGTGTAAACACCCTATGCAAATAAAGGGACCTAGTCTATGGAACTCACTCCCTAATGAATTGAAAAGCTGTCCAACATTTGCGTCATTCAAAAACAAAACCAAAAAGTACCTAATTTCATCTTCATAGTTTCCTACCTTGTGCTTTAAAATTGCACTGTATCTAGTGCTACCCAATCTCCCAATATTTACGTACCTAATCCAAACAACTTTACCATTGCGATCATTGCTGTCTTCTTATGTGTGCTATCAATATACTGTATTGTGCCTAATAATCTTTGTTAAATTACCAATCAAGCTGTTAATGCAATCAATCAGAGCTACGGATGTGCTTTAATATACCTAACTAATCTCTCTCATCTCATTTTTTTCTTGCAATGTACCTGTTATCATTTTATAAATTTTACTAGAATTTCCCTACTTAAAATATATGTTAGATTAAGGACCTGCCCGAAACGCTGCGGCTTTACAAGATTGTAAACACCATGCTATGTATCCTCACAAACCCAATGTACCTTCTTGTATATAAATAAATAAATAAATAAATTCAATCCTTTTCAGATGTATTACATTTTCCCAATAAACTTGCTTGAACCGACAACTATACCAGTCTTCCTCTCCGCAACATGAAATAATTTATGGTTCTACTCCTAATTTTACCTTTACATTCCTCTAGGCCAAGCTCCGTGGGTCACGTTACTATTATATTAGTTTACTGAGCCTCAACCATTGTCTTAGTTCTCCTACTGAAATGATTATTGCATACACGTTCTCTGGCGACAGTTGTGTTTCACGCTTAAAATATATATTATTAGTAGACAAGCTACATAAAAAATTTACATTATAAAATTTCATACATGTGAAAACATGAACATTTGGTGATGTCACAAAATTGGTTTAACAAAAAACTAATATTGAAAATGATTATACAAATATTAACACAATATATATATTTTAATAAAATAATTAAAAACTTTTAATGAAATGTACAATTAAATTTAAGCCATAGTCTCAATTAATTATATATTACTAGAAGTAAGTTAGTTAATGACAGAATTGTTGGATCAGTTTTGGGAAGTGATGCCTCTTAAGACTTTAAAACTATAACATTAATACAAAAATTACAATAGTAAGATTTGTCTTAAAATTTACATCTTCTTTGAGATTATTATTTAGATGCTAAGAGAATGTCCGTTATCTAGTTGGCAAATTTTAGATTTAATTGTACTCTGAAATGTTTAACAATAATTACTTCATAAAACTGTATTCCCTCAGTTTACTGCTTAAGAGAAAACGGATGTATAAAACTTCAGTACTTGTCTATTCTGCATTTTTTATTTATTTATTTATTTATTTATTTATTTATTTATTTATTTACATACAAGAAGGTACACTGGGGATTAACAGAGAACATAGAAATTGAGTTGATTTTACAATATTGTAAGCCACTAGCACGCGTAGCGTTTTGGGCAAATCCTTAAACTAACATATAATTTTAGACAATTCACAGCAAAATTGACAAAAAAATGTTTACAGCTACTTTACAGCTTTACTATACAGGTACAGATAATTTAATTAGAATAATTACAGCAAATCGTCAAAATGTTTACAGGAACATTGCAAGAACTTTTGACAAAAGCAGATTAGAATACAGTATACACATTAATAACAATACACAACAATGAAAGGATTACTAGGTACATTAGGACAACATTCCAGGGTTATACATTGGTTCACTGAAGCAAAATATGAGGACCATTTCAAGGAATAATGCAGCAGATATGTACTCAATACAACAACCATGATATCAGATGATATCCAAGATTACAACGGTAAAGCAACATGGCTTAGATACAATATTGGGGGATTAGGTAGTACTAGGTACAGTATGAAGATAAAGTTCTAGATAGAAAACTATGAAGATGAAATTAGGTACTTTTTGGTTTTATTTTTGAATAAGGCAAAAGTTGGACAGCTTTTCAATTCATTAGGAAGTGAGTTCCATAGACTAGGTCCCTTTATTTGCATAAAGTGTTTACACAGATTACGTTTGACTCTGGGGATATCAAAGAGATATTTATGTCTGGTGTGGTGGGCATGTGTTCTATTACATCTGTCCAGGAAGAGTTTCAGAACAGGATTTGCACTTAAGAAAAGGGTTTATATAAATGTAATTGACACAAGAGAATGTGTGGAGTGAATTTATGTTTAGCATGTTTAGCATGTTAGCATCTACCCGGGGCAACAAGAGGTCACCTGCACCAACTGGGGACCAGCTTTGCTACCCTACGCTAAGTACCTGCTATACTTTGAACAAAACAACATACATAATATTACAAATATACGGTATACATATAATATTATAAATATTAAACTATAATATATACATATAATTTTATAAAGAGTTAAAGGACTGACATCAACAAGTGATCCATACAGTGAACCACAATAAATACAATACATCAGACAATGGAGAGGGGTGTGGCGAGTGTTCGGGAGCACTAGGAAAACGTCATGTAGGCGTTAAGTGTTGCATTTGTAACATAAGATTCCACCTGGGATGTACAGAAGTATCTCCAGGATGCACAAAAAGGCAAGGAGTTTCTGGGTTTGCAAGAATGACAGATTAATGTTAGAGAACATAACTACACTGATGAAAACATTTCCCGAGTCACAGAGATTATCATTCACAGACAAGCTACCAGTGATATATGCGGACTGGGAAAAGACACATTGGTTAACGACCAAAACCCAGGAACAGATAGTTTAGAGAACCGCAGCAGTAATGTGGAGGAAGAGGGTATTGTAGTACATAATAGCAGCAATATTGCAGAGCCAGGTAATATAAACGATGAGAGCAACAGTGAGACAGAGTGCATAAATGAAGGAATTGGGACGAAAAGCGGAGAGGCTCCAATAAGAGGTAGACAGACAGACACAGATATAAATACCTTGAAAAACGCAAAACCGGAACACATTTGCAAATCTACGCTAAAGGAATATGCAAATATGGAAAATTAGGAACAAAATGCCATTTTCTGCATCTCGAAAATGCAGAACATGTTGGGAGGGGTACATGCCGGTTTGGAACAGGGTGTAGATACTTCCACCCCAAATTATGTCAATCCTCAATTAGGGACAAAAAATGCTACAATCTTCAGTGTCCGGAATTCCACGTGAGAGGTACACAGCGTTATAGACGGGAAGATCAATATGACACTACTGGCAATTTTAGAGGAGGCAGAAACAGAGTAGAAAATATAAGAGAGAGGAAAAGTCAGATGGAACCACTACAGGATTACAGAGGGGAAGGGAGATACCCACAAGACTGGAATACACATTACCACGAATACACAGTACTACCCACACAACACCCGCCCCACTACCGAAACTGGACGAATCACTTCGGAAACAATACACCCTGGACGCAAACACAGTGGCCTCCTTACCGGAGCCTCAGATATTAACACCAGTAAAGGCAACCGGCACTTCCACTACCACGATAACATCATTATATTTGCCAACATTCAAGGTATAAAACCACGCAAATCCAACAAAGTTCACTTTATAGATGGTCTCCTTCATGAGGCAAATGCAGTGTTTGCAGCCCTAACAGAAACCCACACAAAGGACTATCATGATGGTGAATATGGATCTCAGAGTACAATCTTTTCAGATGTGATAGGAAACACCGGCTTCAGGGTGGGGTCAGCCTATACATCAAAGACACACTCATCTGTACTGAGCTGCTAACACCTCAAATGATATGGTAGAAGTGCTGATAATCAAAATAGAGATCCTAAATGTAGTTATTGTCCTTGTATATAAGTCACCGAGGCAAACCCTCAGCAGTTTAAAGACCAACTAATGAAAATAGAACACTGCTTGGAAAACCTCATAAATCCAGCTCCGACCATCATTCTGCTTGGGGACTTCAACCTACGGCACCTGAAATGGAAGCACCTGGCTAATACAGTAATATCAGAAAGAATACCAGGAAGTAGCCTTAAGAACAGGCACATGCAAATGACCTGCTACGGATGTGCGACAGGTTTGCCTTAAACCAGCAAATAGTAGAACCAACTAGAAAGGAGAACACGCTGGACCTCATTTTCACTAATAATGATGAATTGATCGAACATAATGATTACAAATACCTGTTACTCAGATCACAACTTAATTGAGTTATGACAACCATGGGGAATAGACCTCCAAACCAGTCCAGATTCCCGTGGAGGAGATTTCAGCAATTCAACTTCAATAATAAACAGATAAACTGGGAGCAAATAAACCAGGACTTCACAGAAATAACTGGGAAGAACAGCTAGAAAATGGCGAACCTGAACCCGTGCCTGGAAAAAATAAGCTCAGTAGCACTAGAATATGTACAAACCGCATCCCCCTAAGAAAAAAGAGGAAGATGCAGATTGGAACGAGAACGTCGTTCCCTATATAGGCGAAGAAAACGAATCGCGGAACAACTTGAGAGTCGCACCCTATCTCAGGCACGGCGAAGAAGGGTTAGGTAGCGAAATAGGAAAATTGAACTCAAGCTACAAGAATCATACAAAACGCAGGAGAGGCAAAGAGAGCAAAAGGCCATCAGTGAAATAGAGAGAAACCCGAAAATTTTTCTCCTATGCAAAATCAAGATCGAAAACCACATCTAGTATCGGGCCCCTGCGAAAGGAAGATGGAACTTTCACCGATGACAACAAAGAAATGAGCGAGCTACTGAGGAAGCAGTACGACTCGGTTTCAGCGAGCCATTAAACGCACTAAGATCGGTAACCCAAATGAATTTTTCATGGATATGATACCAACATCAAATCATATATCAGACGTCACCCTATCCCCCTGGACTTTGAAGAAGCCATAAACAGTATGCCTATGCACTCTGCACCAGGCCCGGATTCTTGGAAATCATATTCATCAAGAACTACAAAAAACCACTATCGCAGGCCTCCACATTCTGTGGAGACAAAGCCTAGATACTGGCGTTATTCCTGATATACTAAAACAGCAGAGATAGCACCACTTATAAAGGAGGAAATAAGGAGAGGCNAGCAACATCAACAACGAAATACTGGATGGCAGAGATACACGATTCCGACACACAAGAAACGGCCAAGAGTAATCAATGGTACAATCAATGGTACTAACTTGGTATGAAAGGATAAGGAGAGAAGAGGAGGAAGGAAGGGAAAGGATAAAAACCGCCACTCCAGCCAGCGCCGAGACCCAAACCCAAAGAACTTCACCCGGCATGTGGCCGCTGCCTGACATAGAACTGATCGAATCGTAACATACTAAATCTTCCATACAAACACTTACTTGATACTAATCAATTCTAAGTATACCTAAACATCTAGCTTTACATTATACTAATATTCAATTAACACAGAGTATACCAGCTCTGTGAGCAACAAGGTTATTCCTAATAAACACAGAAATCACAATAGCGTGATGCATCAAATGAACAAATCGACATGGGCCGTGATGAGGGTTCGAACTTATGCCCGGGATGATCCCAGATGCTGCCTTAGTCGACTAGGACAAGACATGGTTAAAAGAGTTTCAACCGGGAGTTCCACTGACCTCACATACTAATGCATGGGGAATTGTGTAAAACCCTGGTTTGTGTCTTGGAGAGGCTGCAGCATCCGTGTGAGGTCAGTGAAACTCCCGGTTGCAATTCTTTTAACAATGTCGTGACCTAGTCGACTAAAGCAGCGTCTGGGATCATCCCAGGCGTAAGTTTGAACCCTAATCACGGCCCTTGTGAATTTGTTCAGGTTATTCCTAAGTCTTGCAGGAAAAGTGTAACCATCCACTTCCAAGTTGAGCACTTAAGGACTTGTGAAACATAAGTTTAATACTTAGATAAATTTCCTCCTACATAACCCAACCGATCAATTAATGTTCTATAATTTACTTAATCAAAACTCCACACATAATCCCTAACAGTCAGGGCCTATCACTTCAAATACTTAGAATGAATGGTCCTTGTTAATATGTAAACAGAGGCATTAAGAACCTGCTTTCTTGGCAGTGCCAATTAAAGTGCCATTTAAGAACCCAGGGTCGTAACACACCTTCCCCTCAGAGAAAAAAAATGTGGCTACTAGGATAGTAGTCATATTTTTTTTGTAAGAACGTATAAAGAAAAATAGTCAGTAAAAGCAAAGTAAAAGCAAAAAACTAAAATTCCTCTGAAAGAAAAACACACATCAAAGAAAATTCATTTTGACAAGGAATATTTAATGTCACACAAGAACCTAAGAATGAAATTAAATACATGGTACGTTTCTTGCCCGAAGCGCTATGCGTACTAGTGGCTTTAGGTATTGTATGTACTACATCTATCTTTAAACCTAACAGAATGTTTGTACTGTAACACAGCAACTATGTATGTACTGTTCCTAAATAAACTATTATTATTATTATTATTATTACATAACAGTTGGTTCATCCCCTGTTTGCAACATCACTGCACCAGCACCGGGATCAGACGCATTGAAGTGGATTTTAAGTGGTTTATCGAACCTTGGGCTAGTGAGCACTGGAGCGGAAGCTAAGATTACATTCAAGCTTTTAAAAACCTCTGCACAGTCTGTTGACCACTAAAATTTAGTGGACTTTTGCAACAAGTTACACAAGAGAGTTGCCACACTTGAAAAATGTTGGCACAACCGTCGGTAGTACGCACACATACCAATAAGGCTCTATGTTTTTTAGGAGAGGCAGCAGATAAGTGCCCACTATGGCCATCTTGTTGAGACGGTGGTAGTCGGTGTATAGCCTTCAGGAGCCATCTGGTTTGGGAACCAAAAGGCAGGGAGAGCACCAAGAGCCCTGGCTCAGCCAGTTAAGGCCGTGCTGAAGAAAGAAGTCGATCTCCTGTTGTATGATGGCCTTGTCCAGACTCATCTGGAGAAGTGAACTCTGTAACCCCTCTCGAGCAGCAAACAAAACATATGGCAAGCTCTCATCCCAAGGCCTTGTAGAATGTTTGTAAAATGTCTTAAGCATCTGCTTCAAAGTCTGATAGAATTGCTCAATTACCCCCCCCCCCTGACTTTGCGAATGAAATGGTCTAGGAACCTTGCGAGTTATTCCATTGTCCTTACAGAATTGCTCAAAAGTATCAGACTTGAAGTTATTGTCCTTGTCAGTTCATACGACCCGAGGCAGTTCAAAAGTGGAGAAAAATGCAACATACAAGCAACTACAGTTTTTGCTCAGATGTTCCTTACAGTAAAACCCTTGGGGGAACACGAGTCATGATACACATCATGGTAATCAAGTAAATGTTACCAGCCTTAGTTCTAGGTAATTGACCAACACAGTTCATTACCACATGAGAAAAAAGTACCTCCAGCACTACAACAGACCTTAGATGACCTTTAGGTGGTGTCTGGTTTGGTTTTCCAATGAACTGACACAGGACACAAGAATTACAATATTTTGCCACATCGCTTTTCAGCTTGGGATACCTTACCTTGAGGATACCTTGAGGTGCTTCCGGGGCTTATCGTCCCCGCGGCCCGGTCATCGACCAGGCCTCCTGGTTGCTGGACTGATCAACCAGGCTGTTGGACGCGGATGCTTGCAGCCTGACGTATGAGTCACAGCCTGGTTGATCAGGTATCCTTTGGAGGTGCTTATCCAGTTCTCTCTTGAACACTGTGAGGGGTTTGCCAGTTATGTCCCTTATGTGTAGTGGAAGCTTGTTGAACAGTCTCGGGCCTCTGATGTTGATAGAGTTCTCTCTCAGAGTACCAGTTGCACCTCTGCTTTTCAACGGGGGTATTCTGCACATCCTGCCATGTCTTCTGGTCTCATGTGATGTTATTTCTGTGTGCAGGTTTGGGACCAGCCCCTCTAATATTTTCCACGTGTAAATTATTATGTATCTCTCCCGCCTGCGCTCAAGGGAATACAGATTTAGGCTCTTTAGTCGGTCCCAATAGTTTACATGTTTTACCGAGTGGATTCTAGCAGTAAAGGATCTCTGCACGCTCTCCAGGTCAGCAATTTCACCAGCAGTGAAAGGGGCTGTCATTGTGCAGCAGTACTCCACTCTAGAGAGCACAAGCGTTTTGAAAAGTGTCATCATCGGTATAGCATCTCTAGTGTGAAAAGTTCTTGTTATCCAACCTGTCATTTTTCTTGCAGTTGTGACGGCTACTTTATTGTGTTCTTTAAAGGTAAGGTCTTCCGACATGAGTACACCCAGATCCTTTACATTGCCTTTTCGTTCTATGTTATGATTTGCCTGAGTTTTGTACGTGGTTTCCGTTTTTATATTTTCATTTTTTCCATAGCGCATGAGCTGGAACTTGTCTTCGTTAAACACCATATTATTTTCTGTAGCCCATAGAAAGACCTGATCTACATCTGACTGGAGGTTCGCCGTGTCCTCTATGTTGCCTACTCTCATGAAGATCCTAGTGTCATCTGCAAAGGATGATACAGTGCTATAGGTTGTGTTCTTGTCTATGTCCGATATGAGGATGAGAAAAAGTACTGGAGCAAGCACAGTACCCTGGGGGACTGAGCTCTTAACGGTTGACGGGTTGGATTTTATTTTGTTGACTATTACACATTGGGTTCTGTTGGTCAGGAAATTGTAGATCCATCTGCCTACTTTTCCGGTAATTCCTTTTGAGCGCATTTTATGGGCAATAACACCATGGTCACATTTATCAAAAGCTTTTGCGAAATCTGTGTAAATTACATCAGCGTTTTGTTTGTCTTCCATAGCATCTAATGCCATATCATAGTGGTCCAGCAACTGCGACAGGCAAGAGCGCCCTGTTCTGAAACCATGTTGTCCGGGGTTATGGAGATGCTGTGTTTCATGTATTTTGTGATCTTACTTCTTAGCACTCTCTCAAAAATTTTATGATGTGCGATGTTAGTGCTATCGGTCTGTAATTTTTTGCCTCTGCCTTATTTCCTCCTTTATGAAGTGGTGCTATCTCTGCTGTTTTTAGTATATCAGGAATAACGCCAGTATCTAGGCTTTGTCTCCACAGAATGTGAAGGGCCTGCGATAGTGGTTTTTTACAGTTCTTGATGAATATGGAGTTCCAAGAATCCGGGCCTGGTGCGGAGTGCATAGGCATACTGTTTATGGCTTCTTCAAAATCCAGTGGGGATAGGGTGACGTCTGATATATGATTTGATGTTGGTATCATATCCATGAAAAATTCATTTGGGTTATCGATCTTTAGTGCGTTTAATGGCTCGCTGAAAACAGAGTCGTATTGCTTCCTCAGTAGCTCGCTCATTTCTTTGTTGTCATCGGTGAAAGTTCCATCTTCCTTTCGCAGGGGCCCGATACTAGATGTGGTTTTTGATCTTGATTTTGCATAGGAGAAAAAATATTTCGGGTTTCTCTCTATTTCACTGATGGCCTTTTGCTCTCTTTCCCTCTCCTGCGTTTTGTATGATTCTTGTAGCTTGAGTTCAATTTTTCCTATTTCGCTACCTAACCTTCTTCGCCGTTCCTGAGATAGGGTGCGACTCTCAAGTTGTACCGCGATTCGTTTTCTTCGCTTATATAGGGAACGACGTTCTCGTTCCAATCTGCATCTCTTCCTCTTTTTTCTTAGGGGGCGGTTTGTACATATTTCTAGTGCTACTGAGCTTATTTTTTCCAGGCACTGGTTCAGGTTCGCATTTCCTAGCTGTTCTTCCCAGTTTATTTCTGTGAAGTCCTGGTTTATTTGCTCCCAGTTTATCTGTTTATTATTGAAGTTGAATTTGCTGAAATCTCCTCCACCGGGAATCTGGACTGGTTTTGAAGGTCTATTCCCCATGGTTGTCATAACTTCAATTAAGTTGTGATCTGAGTAACAGGTATTTGTAATCATTATGTTCCTGATCAATTCATCATTATTAGTGAAAATGAGGTCCAGCGTGTTCTCCTTCCTGGTTGGTTCTACTATTTGCTGGTTTAAGGCAAACCTGTCGCACATCCGTAGCAGGTCATTTGCATGTGCCTGTTCATTAAGGCTACTTCCTGGTATTCTTTCTGATATTACTGTATTAGCCAGGTGCTTCCATTTCAGGTGCCGTAGGTTGAAGTCCCCAAGCAGGATGATGTTCGGAGCTGGATTTGTGAGGTTTTCCAAGCAGTGTTCTACTTTCATTAGTTGGTCTTTAAACTGCTGAGGGTTTGCCTCCGGTGACTTATATACAAGGACAATAACTACATTTATAATCTCTATTTTGATTATCAGCACTTCCACCATATCATTTGAGGTGTTTAGCAGCTCAGTACAGATGAGTGTGTCTTTGATGTATAGGCTGACCCCACCCTGAAGCCGGTGTTTCCTATCACATCTGAAAAGATTGTACTCTGAGATCCATATTTCACCATCATGGTAGTCCTTTGTGTGGGGTTTCTGTTAGGGCTGCAAACACTGCATTTGCCTCATGAAGGAGACCATCTATAAAGTGAACTTTGTTGGATTTGCGTGTTTTTATACCTTGAATGTTGGCAAATATAAATGATGTTATCGTGGTAGTGGAAGTGCTGGATGCCTTACTTGGTGTTAATATCTGAGGCTCTGGTAAGGGGGCCACTGTGTTTGCGTCAGGGTGTGTTGTTTTCGAAGTGATTCGTCCAGTTTCGGTAGTGGGGCGAGTGTTGTGTGGTGTAGTACCTGTGTGTTTGTTGGTAATGTGTATTCCAGACTTGTGGGTATCTCCCTTCCCCTCTGTAATCCTGTGGTGGTTCCATCTGACTGTTCCTCTCTCTTATATTTTCTGCTCTGTTGTCTTCTGCCTTCCTCTAAAAAATTGCCAGTAGTGTCATACTGATTTTCCCGTCTATAACGTTGTGTACCTCTCACGTGGAATTCCGGACACTGAAGATTGTAGCATTTTTTGTCCCTAATTGAAAATTGACATAATTTGGGGTGGAAGTATCTACACCCTGTTCCAAAACGGCATGTACCCCTCGCCAACATTT
>WNGS01162061.1:24126-51323 GCA_020271785.1 Procambarus virginalis
CTGACTCCCCGCTCACCCTTGACTCACTCTGGACAACGAACAGCGGCGAGCGTCTCTGCCCACTCATTTGGGCACCGGGTGCCCATACACAGTTGCCAGGGTGTGGCTCGCCCCGGCCAGCGGGGTGGTAGGTCTCCACCCCCGCCTCTCGAGGTTGGGGCCGCCACCATCTTGGCCTCCCCTCCCCCACCCACAGGCAACCTCCCAGGGTGGGAAGGTGTCTGTGAAGGTGCGGACATTTAAATGCTCTGTGGAGCGGCAGCCCTGCGCTACAACATATAGATTCGGAGTTACAGCACGCTCGGGAACTTGATTTGACGAGATTCGCCGTCAGCACGAAGCAGATATGTTAGCAGTTAAACAGACGTATGAGCAGAAGCTGAAAGAATAGAGCAGCGCTGTCGCTGTCACCGTGAAGAATGGCGAGTATAGTGACCTACACAGTACCACAGTCACCAGCCAGGACTGAGAGCAGTGTAGTGAGCGGGCTCACACACCTGTGACATAAATACCACCACTCGTCTAGCTAGTGTGCTTGATATATCGCGGCTAGAACCTGCGGAAATTGACGACCTATTAAAAACAGTGTTCCCCAAATCCTTAAAACAAATGTCAGTGAGTTCATAATAACAGTGCCATTGAAAAGAAACGAGAGACAGTGTATTGCAGCTGTATTGTCTTGCAGCCAGCTGCATCACAGAACTTAGAGGGATACCAGGAGTGATACAAAGCAAAGCAAGGGGACAGTAAATTATACAACCCACATAAAAGCTTTTGGGGACTAATAATTAAATATAAACTATGGATCCCTCCACAAACTCCCCAATACAACGGTGCTTCGTATCCTCAGTTGGAACATAGCATCACTCAGAAAAGACTTCCTGATCTCCACCACAAAGTGACGACCGAGCCCATTGATGTCGTCTGCCTTCAGGAGTGCAGAGTTCCCACCAGGTCTCCACCCCCTAAATTACCCTCCTTTGTTGTCTATAACCTTAAATCCAGTCACTCTTGTATTTTGTATGTTAAGAAGTCCCTTCCTCACCAGCTACTCCCAGCCAAGTCAACTGAAGGGCTTCAGTATCATGGTGTGAGGATCTACGTGGGGAACTCTGCCCTCAATATCTTTAACCTGTATGCTCCTAGTGATAAGTTTAATTATACTGACCTTCCTATCTGTATTCAGACTGAGCCTACCATCATTATAGGTGATTATAACGCTAGGCATAGAAATATTGGTAATTCGCAGTTCAGCAATCGTAACGGCAACCAACTGTTGTCGCTATTAGGTAGTCACGATGATGCACAGATTGTGGGTGACCTTGAACCGACGCATATCTACGGAGGTATTCTTGATCTATGTCTCGGTTTCAACGTCTCCCACACCGTCTGTGCCTCGTCAATAGTGCCAGATATGGCGTCTGATCATCTGGCCATATTAGCCACTGTAAGCATTGGCAGCGCTATCCTCCCCGGCGGAGTGTTCAAGCGGAAGAGGCTGGCTGTGCCCATCGATCAACGAGACAATTTTGTTGCTCATGTGTCAGAATGGTACAGTTCATCTGAGCCTTCATCAGTTGAAGATTTTAACAATGAGCTCACAGGTACTATCGAGCAGTTTATAGAATCACTTGATCCATCGTCTAGGCCACGTAACCCAATTACACTGGTCATAGCACTTATGCTTATTATAATGATTCTAAATTGCATGCACTAAAACGCACTGCCAGAAGAATTGGACTAGCTTATAGAAGGACCCGCACTGCTGAAATGCTTAAGCTCTTTCAAACGGCTCTGGCTGAGGCCAGGGAACGTATGGTAGAGCTGAGGCAGACAGACTGGGAAACTTTTGTCAGTGGTCTCAATTCTCACACGCCACTAAGTCGAGCATGGAAGGATATCAATAAGATCAAAGGGAAAATGCTGCAGAGATTGCGCACCCTAATCCTCTGCACAGAGCAAATGAGCTTGTTGATGCTTGGGCCACCACCTCCAGCTTTGACAGTCTTCCTCTACTCACACAGAACGAATTGAATAATAAATGGCTGATAGAGCAAGGCTCCTTGACTTCATGCTTCATCAAGAGGATGACTGTGACATGCTTTTTACTGAATACGAACTAGACTCTGCTCTACATAAAGGCAAAGCTACATCACCCGGGGAGGATGGAGTTACTTACGGCATACTGCGTATGCTTCTGCTAGTTCCAGGGAATCCCTTGCTTGAATTGTATAATATGAGCTATGTAACTGGGGAGCTTCCAAAGTCATGGACCAACAGTCTTATTATTCCCATTCCTAACCAACCAGCAGAGTGCTTTTCGCCCAATCTCCCTCACTAGTTGTCTCTGTAAGTGTCTTGAGAGGATGGTTCTCAACCGTCTCCTTTACAGAATTAGTAACATGTTGTCTCCCCAGATATATGGCTTTACGCATGGAAAGAGTGTACATCACTGTATTACCACATTCCTCACCCTGCATACTGATAGGTCATACACCACTTTCCTAGATCTTAAGTCAGCCTTTGACATTGCTAACCCACTCGTCATTCTGAGCGAACTTGCTAAAATGAATGTTGGAGGATGGCTTTTACGGTGGATAAGAGGCTATCTATCCAACAGGAAGTCATCTGTACTATTCCAAGGGCATAGGAGTGTAACGAGAGATTTTGAACTTGGCACTCCACAGGGAGGTGTCCTCAGTCCTACTCTGTTCAATGTGTTAATCAATGCACTTCTAAACTCAGTAACTAGGAGCCCAAGCGAACACATCATTAGCTATGCGGATGATATACTGATCCACACCAATGGGTATACCAACACCCAAAATGTTCTGAACTCTGTATTGCACACATGTCAGGAACTAGGCTTGGTCATCTCAGTAGAGAAAACAAAGATCCTGAACCGACGCCCACCCAGGCGGGGTGGGGCCGTTCGCAAAATGCAGTTGCATGATGGCTCTCTGCTCGACTATGTAACCAGATACAAATACCTTGGTCTTGAAGTTCCACTGTACCGCAATGTTGTAGCCAGACTGGGTCGCCAATGTAGAGAGAGGCTCCGTGCTCTCAAGGCTGTGGCAGGCTACCATCCAAGCTATGGTGCAAATGTGAGAATTGTCAAAATGATGTATCTCTCATATATTAGGTCTCTGATTGATTATGCTGCACCCATGCTTGCTCTAGTGCCTGAGAAATGCTTGGAGGGCTGGAAAAGATGCAAAACGAAGCCATGAGGATTATCCTCGGATGCCCCCGTACAACTAAATTACTAAACATGAGGAAGGAACTGAATATTTCATGTGTAAGTGATCGTATCACTGAAATTAATGCTTTAATTGGTATCAAGATGCTTAGGCTAACCCACCCTAACCCCTGCACTGAAGCCCTCCAAGCCTTCTTCCTTGAAGGTCAGCATCCCTCCAAATGGATTACCGTAACTGCCAATGTGCTCAGAATGTATAACTTTCATCACCCCCACCAAGAGAGACAACAACAACACTTTCCTGCCCCATGGGAGATCACTCCTTTCCAAATTACTGTTCCCCCTTTCCCACCCAAGAAGCTGATTAAAGAACAGGCCTTGCTTCGACAAGAAGCAAAGTACAATGCCTTAAGCCAAATTGATGCTTTAGTCAGAGAGCGCTCCCTTTCCCAGATTATTTACACTGATGGATCCTTGCATCAGTCCTATGGTGCAGCTGGAAGTGCAGTTGTTGTGACTGGGAGAGATGGTTCCATCTCCCATGAGTGTGGAGCGAGACTAAGTAACTGGGCCTCCACTCTTCAAACAGAATTGGTTGCCATAATCCTTGCACTAGAGCGCGTATATGAATCCAAAGTTGACACGCTAATTGTAAGTGACTCCTTGTCATCCTTGACTGCCCTCAGCTCCCCAAGGCATAACTGTGACGTGCTTATCTCTGAAGCTAGACACAGATATAGTGAAATAATCAATGATGGAGTCAGAGTTTGTCTCCTGTGGATTCCTTCCCATATTGGTCTCCGAATGCATGATAGAACTGATGAGCTAGCCAAGACTTTTGCTCGTAAAGAGGGAATTGATTACCAACTTGGACTGCCTTTCAGCAGCCTGAGGGCAGTAATATCCCAGGAACATCAACTAAATTTCGGAGGCTTGAGGCAAAGTGAAATTCACACCAGTTACTCCATCTATCATCATTCTATTATGCATGAAGAACCGCACGTCTATGGGGCATCCAATAATGTTAGCAGACTTCTAGATGTTACCACTGCTAGGCTTAGGCTCGGCTACAAGTACCTCTGGGAGTTTGTAACATCTGCTGATGTAGATTTGACTAAATGTAAACTCTGTCAGCAGAACTATTCGCATACTTTGCGTCATTATATAATGGAATGTGAAAAAATTGCGGAATTTAGAGATAACACCATCAATAGTGTCCAAGAAATGTGTAAGTACTTCATTCACAATGATGTGCTGCCCGAAATTTTAGCGAAGTATCCAAAATTTGCTTACTGTCGGTAATGCATGCACATGACTGTAAAGCTGCCGCCCAGTTGGGTGGGTGTGCAGCAAGACTAGTAACTGTGTGACTCACTATAGATGTAAAGTGCCTTGTATAGTGACTGTTGTGAGCCTCTTGTAGTGTCACTTGTGACACCTCTTTGTGTCACTTGTGACACTCTTTGTGTCACTTGTGACACAAAGATTCTTGATGTGTGTATTTGTGTGGGTGATTAGATATGTATGTGTATGTATATGTGTATACGTATATATATATGTACATGTATGTATGAGGGTGTGTACATGTGTATACAACATTGATAATTTTGTAACTAGCGTCAAACATTGTTATTTGCTTAGCTAAACGAACTAGAGGGTTCAGTTCCTGAACCGATTATGTGCCTCTGTATCCTTTACACCACCGCCCACGGGATGGGTATGGGGTGCATAATAAAGAAAGAAATTGAAATTGAATCTGTGAGGCCAATATCTATAAGAACAAATCTAAGGTCAACGAGTTCCTAAAACAGTGGAGTTAAGTTAGGCCCGGCCCCCAGGGAAGACAATTCTCTGCAAATAATATTTAACGTTAATGGGCTGAAGTTTATAGAGGTAACCATGCCACTACAAGAAGGTAAAAAGGATACTCTGGTTACAAAACCTTAGTTATAATTTATTAACCCTAACCCCCCCTCCCCAAATACCTTACCAACTCAATCTTACGTTAAGTCCTTGAATCCACATAGACAGGAGACTAGGATTACAAACAACAGACTAGTGATAAGGTCTACTTTCCGTAAGGGACAGAACACACACTGGTAACAACAACACGTGGTCAGCCTAAGCCACCCCAGAGGTAACACTTGGGGCTCAAAACACTGGCTTAGAGGACATAAACAAATGCCCTAAGAACCTAGAAAATGGCATGGTACTTCTAAAATATGGCACTTAACTTGTAGTCCCAGAATAATTAGAGAGAAGAGAGAAGGAGGGGGAAAAGATGTAAACAAACAGTCCCAGGTCACATGACCAGTCAAGGTGGGATCACAGCAGTCAAGACCTCACACCTCCCTTTGCTCCAGGGTTGCCAGATCCAAATTGCTAAAAGTAGCGAGCTGACGGTCTAAAAGTAGCGAATTTATAATAAGAGTAACCCAATTTTTTGTTTAGTGACTGATACGGGTTTCAAAGTAAAGTACATTAAAGTACATTAAACGATGCAGGCGATGAGTCACAATAACGTGGCTGAAGTTTGTTGACCAGGACCTAGATTCAGGAAGCTCCGTGTATTTCTTCGTAAGTGGGTTTGCTACGAAGGTTCCTAAGTGTGCCCTAAGAAGATGCTTAGGTGCAATTCAATAAGGTACTTAGGAAGAAATTTGTTGGTTCACCTGCGTGCCGATAGAGGTCACTACTGTGTTTCGTTTGGCCAATCAGAGAGCAGCAACATTCTTCATATTGAAGATTTAGCGCTGGCTTATCGGAGCTCTACTGCCTCCTATTTACGTCGAATTTTCGTATAAAATTAGTATATTTCGAAGTAAAATAATGTTTGTTCAACTTCTACAGCCAGCACCGACATTGTAGTAAACAAATATGTTACATTTGTTGTTTACCTACGTAATTCTAAGAGATACTGTGTAGCTGTCCTTGTTGCTCGGAAGATGCGCTGACAATTATTGTATATATTTACTGAATTTACCCAAGGGCCACTAACTATAGTGGCCTCGAAGAGGACAGAAAGCCGGCGGCTTGTTAAAGGGCCCGCCAATTGTCTTAATGATATTTTTGAGCTGGAATTTGGCATTTACGGTTTCAGCGGGTAGGCGGTTCCATGGGTTTATAGCCCTCTTGGTGGAAAAAAACATCTGTTTTCAGTCCTACTTGAGAGAACATACTCTCCAACACCATATCTGTGATTGCCCTGTTATCAGTGACTTCATACCAAATGGTATGAGGTATTTTGAGCTCTGTAATTACTTCATACACTCAGGAATATTGGAAGATATTCTTGTGCTGCACCCAGATTTTGCCAGTGGAGGCTAATAGATCAGCATTAAGTATTTTGTTCTCTCCTAATTCCATGTATGACTGGCCATCCTGTGAGGTGAGGATGTTGGATGAGCTTGTAGCTGGTTTTTGATCTACACTGTGTGGTCCTTTATACAGAATAGGGAAGCAGCACATTGCTGTGTATACCTAAACATGTTTAAAAATACATTGTTTGAGAGGAGTCTTGTAGAAACTGGTAAGAGTAATTATAATATAATGTTTCCATGATTCAGTGCTTACCTCTTGTGAAAATTGAGAAGAGTTGTTTAGTCAGAGTTGATTTATTTTTTGTATTGAGGCTGGTATTTTCTAAATTGATTCCATGTACAGTATGTCTAACCATCCTGTGAGATGGGAGTATTAGATAAACTTATAGCTAGTTTTGTATCTACACTGTGTAATATTCCATATAGAATAGGGTAGCAGCACATTGCTGTGTATACCTAATCTTCTTAATAAAAAAATCAGTAATAAAGATTTTAAATTATAGTTTGTATTATTACAAATACAGTACTGTATTATCCTTATTAAATCATGTTGACCATGGATCATTAAGATCTCATGTTGATATGTAATAGTCATATTTCTTTTGAACTGCTAATCCATGCTAATCATTCATTAAATTGTGCATTATGTCTCAATTTTTCACTTCCTTGGATATACTGTACAGTACAAAAAGATAGGATAAAAATAAACCAGTAATATTTCTTTCATTATATTTTTCATTTAAATAACTGCATCAATATTTTTACAGCTGACAGGATTTGTTTTACCATACAGGTGCATTATTTGTTAAAAAAAAATTGGTTTATTGTTACACACAATGGTGCTACATAGCCTTCCCAGCTTGGTGCCTTCTTTTAATACTTACTGATTAAAAAATAAATAATAAATACATTTTATTCAGGAAAAGTGCATACAGTTGATTTACAAACATAATGTTGGATTTATAGACAGAGCTAGTACATACAATACCTAAAGCCACTAATACTCATAGCATTTCGGGCAAGGTGTGGGGGAAAAAACACTTAGACTAAAACTTAATAGTAATCGGGATTAGGTATAAATTGTGTTGAAAGAAGGAATAAAAAATACAAAAAGGGGGTTAACATAGCATAAATCAGCAATTGCACATGTTGGTGAACAGCGTTGTTTAAAAAATAGCAAGACATGGGTTGACATTTAGGAGGTAAGTTAGGTTACATGGAGTTAATTAGGCAGTACTTGGTTTAACTCTTAAACTGGTTGAGAGAGGTACAGCCTTTGACATGATTCGGGAGGTCATTCCACATTCTGGGTCCCTTGATTTGTAGAGCACTTCTAGTTTGGTTACACACAGCCAAATTGTGTAACAGGAAGAGGTCTTGGACACAAATTTGTTCCATGCTAAATGTAGAGGAATCAGCTGAGTATTCCTCAAATAAAATAAGTTGCCTCAGCTTATAAGGTAAATAAAATAAGCATTTCTCAAATAAGTAGCTGCCTCACCTCACTGCCTTACTGCTACATAGCCTTCCCGGCATGGTGCCTTCTTTTGATAATTACTTGTTCCACACCCAAGTTGTGTAACAGGAAGAGGTCTTGGACCCCTACTTCCCTCTCTCTTTTTTAATAGTCTATATAGTCATAATTATAGCTTTAAGTATTCAATGAATAAAGTTTTTGACATTTTTACCCTTCTCCTTACCTAACATCATTTGTGCAGCATATTTTTATTTTATGTCTCACCCAGATTTAATTTCAAAATAAAACCAAACTAAATAAATTAGAAATGGGTATGTATAGCTAAGGTACACCCTTACTACTAGGTGAACAGGGGCATTTGGTGATAGTAAATGATCCCATCAGGCAGGGCTCATCACCTTCTCATATTTCATGTTCACCAGTGTTTATTTACTTAATAACTACGGGTATAATATCTTGCTATTATAAAACTAATTCTACTATCATAAAAGACATATTTACTTTAAGTTTCAAGTAGAGAATGCATATATAACTAACACGAAGGACTCCTCTTCACTAGATTCAATTTTTATAATCTTTTGTTTATGTTCCAAAATCTTAAAATCTATCACAGTGTTATATAGTAGAGAAAAATTGAGTTATATCCAGTTTACGTAAAGCTACGAGTGGTCGAAACCACACTTAAATCCCGGAATGAACTTACGAAGGTTTTTCCACTTAGTGTAGCTACTTGAATACCGACGTAGCCGCCACGAAGGCGCTAAGAAGGAAAACACTCTTAGCTAAGAGGAAAAACCTTCGTAAGTACCTTCCTGAATCCGGCCCCAGACCACACACTAGAAGTTGAAGGGACGACGACGTTTCGGTCCGTCATGGACCATTCTCAAGTCGCTTGTGAATACATTAAACATTAAACGATTTTAATTGTTTTATTAATATTATCTCTGCATATATATATTTAACCAATATGATAATAGGATAGCTTACCAATATTTACTGTTTGAAGCCTAATGGGTGTGGATTCTTTCCACGTCTTTACAGTTGAAGATTATCAAGATCTTGATCTGCATCCACACTCTCGTTCTTGTATATTGCAGACTCATATTTAAGCATTGACATCATTGACATGAGTGGTTCAAATGACGAACAACAAGTTACATTTTCTTCAATATATGTTTTGATTCTAAAGACTGGTGTCAAAAGATCAAATCCCATTTGATTTCTCAGTTTAGTTTTCACATACGTTACTCTCGAAAATATCCGTTCAACTAGGGCATTACTGATTGGCAAGCTGTATATTTTCAATGCAAACTCAGCGAGGTCAATCAGTATAGGATCGCCAGCAGTATTCTTGACAGTTATTGTCTTTGTCTAAAATGACGATCCGGATGTCGGAATTTGTCCTTTACAAATGTTTGACTAGTCAATGGTTAACAATACGCGCCACTGACTTTCAATTTCACTAAGCTTAGATTGGTCAGCTAATACTAATGGAAGTTCTGAAAATGGTGGCCGTGTGTGGCTAAGGCATATGATAGGTGACAGAATTTTCACTTTTTTTTAAAGTTTCAACATTACTTAGAATACGAGAAAGAAGCTATTTGCAAGCTTTCACTAAACAATTATTGCATCTTTCTTGAATATTTTGAAACGTTTCCTGAGTTATAAAATTGTTTTGTCTGTGGCCCGAAGTGTTGAAAATTCGTAACCAAAGTCAACTTTCTCCCGGGGCAGATACATAGAATTGTAGTCCAAATTAACATGAAGCTTTGCATGATGAGGACGAACGATTCTTCTGAGTATTCCAAGAGTGAAGTTTTCTAAAACAGTGTGAAGGCTACACTGATCTGCTTCATCTTTTTGATAAAGTAAATTCATCCTTTCAAAATCATTTAGGATTGGTCTGAGACATGTGAAATATAGCTTATTGGAGGGATCAGCGTACATTGAAAATAGTTGCCTTGCAACATATTTATCACAAGAGGAAAAAGCTATTTGGTAATGAGTTGTTAGAGAATTCCACTGATCTAACAGCCGCTTTACACTACCGCTTCTTGCCAACCATCGTCTTCCTGACAAAGGTATTAACTGTAAGGGATCTTTCCCATCATTTATCAATCTGTAAATTTCTAGATAACTTTCTCCCCTTAATGAAGATCTGTGGAACCAGGTAGCTTCGGGATGAAGTATTAAGGTTGGGAAATCTATGGCCCCTGGGGAGGATTACCTTGCCTTGCGGTTACTTTTTCTTTCAAAGGTTCTTAGGATCAACGTCCCCAGGGGCCGGTCTCTGACCAAGCCTCTTGTGGTAAGTGGTCTAGTCAATCAGGCTGTTGGACTCGGCTGTGATTTGTACACATTATATTATTAAAACATAAATAATCATCATTGAGTTTCTTAATATAAATAGCCCAAAGTAGACCAACTTGTTTTCAAACTAGCCCAAAAAGTCGCAAGTAGCGAAATTAAAAATTTGGGAGCGTGGGTCTCTCAAAAGTAGCCCAATTCGCTACATGTAGCCCAATCTGGCAACCCTGCCCTTTGCTCCTCCATGTGGCTGCTGCCTGAAGTATACTAAACTGATCGTACAGAAACAATCATTACTAGTCTTTCAAGACAAATCTTTACTTGCTACTTTAACAGTTCTAAATATTAACATCTAGCTTTATATGATATTAATATTCAATTAACATAGAGTATACCAGCTCTGAGAGCAACAAGGTTATTCCTACGGCTGGCAGGGAAGACGGGATCATCACCAATACAGGTCCCTTGAATATAAGTCTTAAATTGTTAATTAAATATCCCTCTTACATAACCCAACCTATCAATTAATGTCCTATACTTTACTTAATCAAGAACCCACACATAATCCCTAACAGTCAGAGCCTATCATTACCAAAATACTAAGTGAATGGTCCCTGCCTGGACATAAAACAGAACTCTAATGAGCCTGGTTTCCTGGCAGAACCAATTAAGAACCCCAGGGTCGTAACAGATTTCTTAATTGGTTATGCTGCACCTGTCATTTCTTGTTTTGGTAAAGGTTGACTGAAGAAGTTGGAGAAAGTACAAAATGAATCCATGCGAATAATCTTGGATGCATAATTGGGCACAATCTTGGGATATCCAATTAATAATCTGAGATAATGATAATTGATTGATTAATGATTAAGATTAAGCCACCCAAAAGGTGGCACGGGCATGAATAGTCCGTAAGTGGAGACTCTTTGGAGCCATTAAAAATACCATTAGTTGATACTGGAGATCTGTGGATGGATGGGGTCTTCATAGTCGCTCGCAGTTTATGGGCCGCAGGATGCTTGGTCGTCAGGCAGCAGTTTAATTTGCAAAGCGACTCTTTATATCTGAGCAGAGCAACCTCGGTAGTTTGGTACCATCAAGATCGTCATCCTTTTCGAGGAATTACATTTATCCGTCAGGAAATTTGCGGTGGAATTCTGGGTCGTGATATTCTTTCTTCAGTATTGTGAGGTTAGTGTAGGAGTTCATGGTATGGGCATGGACATACATGGAGTGCAGGTACTTGTTCTGGCTGATTATCTTGTTATATTTGTGGGCCAATTTTCGTCTGGTGTGTGCGTTGCCATTGAACTCGTTGGGCAGAATGAAGAGCACATGGCAAGTACTTTTGTGTTCGTCCTCGTATTCGTCGTCGGTTGCAAGGCCATTCTCGTCGAGGTCGGTGGTGGCTCTGGAGAGCCTCGTGGTGTCGGTTGTGGGAGTTTCGGGTGGTCCGTCGTAATCTTCAGGTGTGATGTCTTCGCTGGCACGGGCAGCCAGGGTAGGTGGCGTCCCTGTTACCGGACTGGTCGTGGGGCATGTTGCAGGGTCGGACGCCATTGCCGGTCGCAGGTGGAAGAGCTGGGAGATGGTAACCTGGTACCGTCACCATCGGTAGTCCATTTGCGGTGAACAGCTGGTTGATGGTGTGGGCTGTTGACGTCGTTGCCCCGCTAATTTATCGGCGAAGTGTAGAAGTACCGGCAGCAGGGTGTTGTCGGTGGTGACTGCAGGCGTGGGTGGTGGTACTGAAGGCTGCGGAGGTAAGGGACCAAGCGGTGGTGAGGTAGTAGCAGCTTCCCTAAGTGTGTTCGCGGGCATCGCCGGGAAAGCGGACGTAGGTGGGTTGGCTGACTGAGGTGAGGTAGTGTTTGCCGTCATCTTTTTATTTTCTCCTGCCGGTGGCGACAGTCAGGTGAAACTGCAGTGTGCGGGCCATTGCAGAGTAGGCAGCGTCGGTGGGAGGATGAGCAGGCTGTGTAGTTGTGCTCCTGGGCGCAGATATTGCATTTCTGCACTTGTTCGGTGCACTTCCTGGTGTAGTGGGAGTACCGGTAGCATTTGAAGCTCCGTGTATCGTTCCTTGGTCACTTTGGCGGGTGGAATCGCAATTCCGGCGCACTTAAGTCCGTGTTCCGTGCCGTGGGTCGCTGCGATGACCGTGCTGAAGGTCACTTTCAGAGTGTTTTTGGAATTGGTGCTGATCCTGGCCACTACCGCGGTTAGCGTCGGGTTCAGGGCATTGATGCTGGCGAGGATGTCGTCGTCGCTGCGGGAGGAGATCCGTGCCCTGATGTGTCCGGCAAACACAGTCCTGTCCGCCAGGTAGCGTCGTGGAGGAGTGAGGGTGAGGCCGGCGTCTAGCTGGGTGGTCATGCTGGCGGCGGCGAATAGCTTCTCCAGGTCGTTATCGCTGGAAAAGAGCAGGTGAACACCTTCTCTGGTCTCCAGGATGTCAGCCGGTGAGATATTTCTGATGGTTGAGATCTTTTCTAAGATCTCAGCCATGGTGAGAACGAGGCTCTCTCAAAGGCGAATCTTGTATCTATGCAACAAGGTGCAGATTGACTGACTGATAAAGATTAAGCCACCCAGGAGGTGGCACGGGCATGAATAGCCTGTAGGTGGTAGATTTTATTTGTTATTTTTAGTGAATATATACTGTGTGCTGAGGTCGCATTGAAATTGTCAAGCTTCTATCGTGGGGGAGGATACTGTTTGACAATGTTTATGAGGGTGTCCAACTGGTGGAAACCTTTTTTGACCAGAAGAGTGGCAGTGTTGATGGCTTCAGGGTGGTTACTGCAAGATTCAGGAAGATTCTTAAAGCTCTTCTAAGGTCGTTGGTTGCTTCTCATTCCAGGAGATAGTGAAGTAGTGGCATTTCTGTGATTATTTGGCAGAAGATGCATTCCCTCTGTCTGGGTTCACCAATCTCCCAGTTGCATCTGTAACCTAGACGCAGTCTATATAACCAAACAGCTATTTCTCTGTGGATTCCTTTTGGGATATTTAACCTTTTTAACTTGGTGACCTGAAGATACGATATTGAAGAAGGCAAACCTTCTGCTACTCTCTGGTGTAGATGAGCTTTATTGAGGTGTGCGAGTTTTTTGGTGATGATGCTTTTTATGTTCTCTAGGCTGGGTTGGATTGTTTTATGCATCACTGGATGACAAGTTGCCAATTTACCAATTTCATCGACTTTCTCATTTAATGGGATTCCGACATAGGATGGGATCCAGTTTAGGGTTATGTTGAGTCTTTTGCCTTTAGCGACTGCTCCAAGATACAAAATGGTGGTAAATATTTCCACGTGGTCTTTCCACTGCATTTATCCTAATATTTGAAGTGCAGCTTTTGAGTCTGTGTGTATGATTGCATTTTGAGGGTTTTGTGCAATCACATATGCGAATGCCTGTTGTATGGCAAACAGCTCAGTTTGGTTTGATGATACTAGTCCTCCCAGTCTCCAATATGCCTGTACGCTGGCCGTGCAGAGAGCAGCGCCAGAATTCTCATATTCTGTGTCAACCGATCCGTCTGTGAAGATGTGGGTGGTTCCTGCTACTGCAATGCTATACATTTGTTATTCTATGATGCGCCTTAGGATTGTTGGATCATAGGCAGCCTTTTTCATTGGAAGACATTCTATTACTATTTTGAATGTAGGCGTCTCCCACGGTGGGGAACAAATGTAGTTTGAGTGCAGTTGATCACCTCCTCTATCAAGGATCATGCTTTTTATTGTTGTCTGTTTAGGACTTTTCCCGCTCTGGCAGCCCAAGAGTTTCCGTTGTTTTAGCTTAGTCCAACCACCAACGCCTGTCGTACTGGGACTGGATCAGGGGGAATCTGACTGATAATCGTAGCTGTTCTTTGTGATATTCTTTCTTGTAGAGATGGAAAACCCGTTTCCAATCTTAGCGTTTCAAGACTGGTCCACATTGGGGCTCCCAGGGCAGCTCTCATAGCCGTATTTTGGGCAATTTCTAGTTTTTTCCACTGTTGTTGTGATAGACTTGTGAGTGCAGGTGCTGCATAGCCGATCACTGATCTGACTGCCTGTAAGGACTTGCAGATTGGCTCTTCCAGAGAGGGAGATTAGCGACCTGAGGATTGCCGTCTGGGGCGCAGTTCGCTCTCTCAAGTAAGTGATCTCAGCATTAAAATTGATGTGTGTGTCCAGGATTATTCCTAGATACTGATAAGTGTCCACTCATTCATTTGGTTGACCCTGTACTGTAAGTTGGATAATGGGCTTCACTATTTTTATGGACATGGCTTTTGTCTTGGTGGGGTTGAGTTTGATACCAATCTGCTTTGCCTCTTCACTGATGCAGTCTATGCATTTGGGTGTAAGGCACGCCGCATTCCTTCCTTTTATGACGATGACAAAGTCTTCCGCGTAGTTTAGCAACATGCAGTGATGTGGGAGTTTCAAACTCATTATTCTTTCCATTAAACAGTTGAAGAGAAGGGGTCTGAGAATGCCTCCTTGCGGTGTACCATTTTCATGTCTTTTGTATTTATAGACTGTGCCATGAAGTTTTACTCCTACTTCTCTGTTTATAAGATAGTTTTTGGTCCAGGAGAGTAGGTTGCCATTGATTTCTTTGTCGATGAGGCAGAAGAGAATAGCTGTGGCGCTAGCCAGTTCAAAGGCTTTCTCGAGGTCCAGGAATATCAGCATTCCTGGTCTGTCATTCAAGTGGGCTAACAGAGTTGTAATGCATTCTACTGTGCCAACCCTTCTTCTATAGGCAAACATATCCTGGTCCAGTTTAGGCATTTTCCACTCATGTCTATCGGGTGCCATACTGTCAACCGTATTGGCTGTACAGCTTTGAAGGGAGATCGGTCTTGGATAAGATGGATCTTTGGGTGTTGGAATCGGCACTATGTCTGCCCTATTCCAGGCTGTAGGTCTAGTTTGAGAAGTCCAGCCTAAATGAATTAACCTACGGTATGCAGCGTCTCCCTCTGAGCCGAGGTTTCTAATCATTCTATAGGTTATTTTGTCGTCTTCAGGAGATGTATCTTTGGAGTTTTGCTTAGCCCGATTCAGCTTATCCTGAGTGAAAGGGGTATTAGTGTCAGAGACCTCTGCACATGCTGTAAGGATTCTGTGCCACCTTTCTTCCTCTAATCTTGTCTGCACTGTTAATACATCTGGTGGAAGCTGATTACTGGCTGCTCTTTCTGCAAACTTGGTTGCCAGTACTTCGGCTTCCTGTTGAGGATCCTTAGAGTGTGTGGCTTTTGTTTTTTATTTCTTTTGGCCCAGTGGATTTGCTGCCACATCTCTCCTAGAGAGATGTGCTCATTCAAATATGAAGACCATTCCAGCCACTTTTGTTCTTTTATTATCCTGGTCTCTTCATGTACATGTTCCTTGACCTTGCAAAGTGAGGTCCTGTTGCGGTCATTTGGCTTCTTTTTGTATAGCTTCCTTGTTCTGTTGAGTCTATGATGGAATTCTTTGACACGTTCGCAATAGTACCAGTGATCTTTGTGGTGTCTGGTGGACTGCTTTTTCATTGGAATTGAGTGGTTAGCTGCATTTTGAATCGGTTTGACAAAATCTTGTTCGGCCTGATTAATGTCTTCGGGAACATCATAGTTTCTATGCCACTCTGAAATGAGGTTTTGAAATTGTTCCATTTTGATAAAGCAAAGTTCCAGGCTTCTGATGTAGGTGGAGGTGGGGTGAGTAGTTCCAACTTTAGATCAATTTGGGCCCCATAGTGGTCGCTTGTGAGTGTGGGCTCAACTGACTATGTTGCTGCATCTCTTAGGGAGGCTGAAACGAAGGTAAGGTCTAATCTGCCTCCTTGAATGTGGGTAAGCTGATTCTTGTTTAGGATTTGGATTTCTGGAAGCTGGTCTAGTAGATGTGCAATGTGAGTGCTGGCCTCATTTGTTGTCTTCATGCCCAGTGCCAAACGATGATGGGCATTGAAGTCACCACAAATTATTGTGTTTGAGGTGGTCGCGTGTCCAAATAAGACCGATTCATAAGACCGGAGTCAGTAATTTCTTTCCTATCAGACCTGATTGTTTGGAACAATATAGTTTTGACTGCAGAGGTGGGGATACCTAGATCTAATTCAACTTTATCTCTGTTACACGCTAATTTGGCTGCAATGTCTGTCTCATTATGATGGGTTATATTTATGTGTGATGTTATCCATACAAAGGAGATAAGAAACTCATTACTCTGTGCAGCGATTAGGTCACTTATAATTGCTAGTATGAGGTTCTTGCCGTCGATCTTCCAGAAGTTTTCGATTGCTTGAAGAATCGAATCGTTTTCGTTTTCGATTGTTTTGAATCACAAAATCTTACTTTTCCTCCAATGTTTTTTAATGTACTGGTAGCTAGTTGTAGTGCCGCTAGTTCTGCTTGTGTGGAGGTCAGCCAGGTGTTTAACCTGACAGTGTCAGTCTTTGTGCAATTATTATTTCTATAAAACCTACATGCTGCTGCAGTCCGTCCAGTAGAAGATTGGACTGAGCCGTCAGTGTAGACACAGTGCTCGTGAGATGTTAAATTTTCGATGGAGGAAGCAATTGTTTCAAGTCTTTGAAAAGAGCAAGATTCTCATTACCTTTCTTGGTGATAGGTGTGTGATGACACTTAAATGGTGGGGTACAGATAAAGAGGAATATCAGAGACAGGTAGATTGAACTTAAAAGGAATGTTGAGTTTGATGAGATTGTAGGCATTTTTGCTCAGCCATTTACCATAAAAGGAGTGAGTTGGTATGTCGGCACTAGTCAATAGGGTGTTAACAGCACTAAATAACTTGTCTCTGAGCAATGCAGGAGATGTAGGGTCTCACATGACTTTAAGGCAAACGGTCGGGTCGACTTGCATGATTCAGTCTAGTATGATTGGAAGCTTCAGTTATTCCCTCATGATGATGATTCTTGTGCATCTTGGGGCAGTTTAAGTTAGTTTAGTTAATTTATTATGCACCCCATACCCATGTTGTGGGCGGTAGTGGAAAGGGTTACAGAGGCACATAATGGGCTCAGGGACTGAACCCCACAATTCATTTACCTAAGCAAGTTACAATCTTGATGAGCTAGTTACAAAATTCAGTATAAGTCGTCACATCAACAACGGGTTCGAAGACCACAAGTACAGTTTCTAAATTAAGCAACTGACATATGTGGAGAGCTAGTGTCACAATTGATGTTTGTCCTGCACCAATATTTATTGGTGTACCACCAGTATTCATTGTTGCAAGCTCACTCAAGATAACATGTCTATTTGCAATATCAAAGGCAGACTTGAGATCTAGGAAGGTGGTATATGACTTTTCAGTGTGCAGGGTTAGAAAGGTGGTGATGCAATGATGCACACTCCTTCCATGCATGAAGCCATATATCTGGGGATAGCATGGTTCTGACTCTATGGAGGAGACGGTGTAGGACCATTCTCTCGAATGTTTTGCAGATGCAGCTAGTAAGGGAAATTGAACAGAAAGCATTCTCTTGATTTGGCTTGGGAATTGGAATGATTATACTGTTGGTCCAAGAGATAGGAAGTTCCCCAGTAACATAGCTCATATTATACAGCTCAAGCAGGGGATTCCCTGGTACTAAAGGGAGCAGACGCAATATGTCATAAGTGATACCATCTTCACTGGGGGATGTGGCTTTGTCTTTGTTTAGAGCCGCGAGTAATTCAAACTCAGTAAATGGCACGTTGCATTCATCTTCCTTGTGGAGCATGAAGTCAACGAGCCTTTCCCGATCTCCGTAACCAGCATTTAATCTGAACTGTATGTCTGGGGGAAGATTATTGAAGCTAGAGGTGGTTGCCCAAGCATCGACTAACTCGTTTGCTCTGTGTAGAGGGTGAGGGTGTGCTACTTGGCCGATCTTATCGCCTTTAATTTTTTTTTAGATATATACAAGAGTTGTTACATTCTTGTACAGAAAATTCTTTTAATATCCTTCCATGCCTGGCTGAGGGGGGTGTGAGAGTTGAGACTTAACAAAAGTTTCCCAGTTATCTTGGCTGAGCTCTGTCATGCGCTCCCTCGCCTTGGCTAGGGTTTTCTGAAAGAGCTTGAGCATTGCTGGCGTAAGTGTTTCCCTATATGCAAGTCCATCTCGTCTGGCAGTGCGTTTCAAAGTACGCAGTTTGGGGTCATTGTAATAGGCATGGTGTTTATTACCTTTCATATCGTTCCGACTATTGGATGGTGCAGGGGGCCGACCTTCTTGCGCACCAAGAATTATCCTCATGGCTTCAGTCTGTACTGCTTCAAGTTTGTTCAACACAGAGGCGGGGAAGTTAATTAAGTGCAAAGCATTATAATTAACTAGAGATCTAACAAACATAAAAATGAATAGTCTAGCATATTTAATATTGATACCAATATTCTTACCAGTAAGTGTTTTCAATTATTTAAGTCTTTCTTTTAACCTACAGTGTACGTGTTTCCCTATATGCAAGTCCATCTCGTCTGGCAGTGCGTTTCAAAGTACGCAGTTTGGGGTTTCAAAGTACGCAGTTGTCAGTTTCAATGACATTTACAATGTCATTGTTAATACCAACTCCAAGGTATTTGTGCTGCCTACACGTTTCAATGTTCAGGTTGTTGGCCTTGAAAGTTATAGGGACATGAGTTTTCTCTTGGGGATGGAGAACTGTTATAAAAATAGTGGGCTTGCTATGGGGAACTGGTACTATTAAGGGGTAAGGGTAAGTAGAATACAGAGATATCAAAAATGGGAGAACTAAAAGGCCCGGCCCCCAAGTAAAATATCCACAATAATAAAGGCTTGCTACTAAACCCGGTTAGTCTAGGAATAGATTATTGTACTCCCACACAGGAAAAAGGGATACTCTGTTCAAACTTACTTCTTTATTAACCCCTTAACACCCCCCATACACAATCACACCAATAACAATTTAATACTAACTTTACCACACAATCTTACGTTAAAAGCCTTGGTCCACTTAGGCAGGATACAAGGTTTACACTGAAAACAAGCTAGGGTAAAGCTCTACTATAAGACACTGGAGGTAGTCAGCTTAGGGTAGGGGACCACGTGTTTACACTGGGACCCCCGTTAGCATAACAGGTAAGATAAACACTTAAATACACTTCCTACACCCCAGGTATACTACTCTACACATTGAACGATAGGTATGCCAGACATATACAAAAATGAGTAATGGAGTACTTAACCAACTAAGTCACAGAAATAAAGAATTAAGAGGAAGGAGGAGAGCACGTCCAAGCACCACAGTCAGCCAGCAGAGAAGGCCGCCTCCGTCTCGAGCAGCCTGCAGCATGCGTGTGGTGCCGGGAAGAGCCCAATTGATCATACAGCTATACACATTAAAACATCTTCCCCTTATGCCTCATTTTGCTACTTTCCTCATTCTACGGGTAGTTAAACTTATAACAATGTTACTTAATCCACAACAAGTTTAAGAGTCTAAATGCTTTGTGAGCAACAAGAATAGTCGTACTTCTGGCAGGGATGATTACAAACAACTTCAGCTCTCTATGCGTCCCCTGCCATATTGTAGTTTAATAAGCTCAATTTTGACCTCTGGTTTCCATCTAAAGAACCCAGAGTCGTAACAAGAACTCTGGATTTAGTTATAGAGATAACAAGACCACATTCAATGCTTTTAACAGCGAATGAATCAAGTAGAGCTTGCAGTCTAGTTTGGGAATTTGCAACAATGTATATGTCATCGGCATAACAGATGACGGCTTCGTGCAACCCGTCCTCACAAATCTAATAAGTCAATATTGACTTATTAGTTGCGTGCATAGGTGACATACTTAACATAATAGTTTCCCTTGAAAAGCTTCATAGAAAACACCGACCTTACCTAACCTTGTTAGTACGTTAAAATAAGCATCTTATAGCTTCGTAATTACAATTGTTACTTAAACTATTATAGGTATAGGTTTAGTTAGGTAGGTAATTGTAATTACGAAGAAATAGGATGCTTATCTTAACATACTAACAAGGTTAGGTAAGGTCAGTGTTTTTATGAAGATTTTCAAGGGAAACTATTATGTTAAGTATGTCACCTATGCACATATTTAATAAGTCAATATTGACTTATTAAATTTGCGAGAACGGGTTGCTTCGTGAGGTAGTGTGGGAATATCAATTGTTAATTTGTGCATCAGAAAATTGAACAGTGTAGGACTTAGCACTCCACCCTGGGGTGTACCCAACTCAAAGGGTGCACAATGTTAATTTTTACTACTCAGTCTCTTGAAAAGGACTGAGGCGCGTTCTGTTACTCAGGTAACCCCTGAGTCATGTCAACAGTCTTCCCTTATCTCCAAAAGAAGCTAGTTGTTCTAAGATTATTTCTCTGTTTGCTGTATCAAAAACAGTTTGGAGATCAATAAACGCCGCCTGAGAGCGGGGTCTCTGTCTAATAAAATATTCAGCAAAGCAAGTTTGTGTGCTTCTTCCAGGAAGGAAACCATACAGGTTAGGGGCAAGGTGGGGCTTGATTTGAAACATTAGTCTGTCGAGAATAATTCTCTCAAGAACTTTACACATGCACGACGTCAGAGAAATGGGTCTAAATTTTTGTGAATTAGGCTTGGGTATGGGTATTATGAGTCCCTGTGTCCAGCGGTCAGGTAAGACACCCTGCCTTAGACTTTGATTAAGCAATTCTAGCAAAGGGCTATTTGGCAGCTCAGCAAGTACTCTCATGGTGTTGTATGTGATGCCATCCTCTCCAGGAGAGGTAGCCTTACCTTTCTTGAGTGCATTTTTAATTTCAAAGGGGGTTATGCCATAGTTATCATCAGGCCCTATTTCACTACAGGCAATTTTAATATTGAAGTTACGATTTATTTTGATACTAGCCAGATGGTGTTGTACATCTAGGGGCAGGCTGCTTATACTAGCAGTGCTTGCATATTGTTGAAGCAGCATGTCGGCATAGTCTACGGGTGAATGGTGATCAAGTTGACGACTGCTCGGATGACTTTATAATTTAATTTCCCATTTGGGATGAGGATGTTGCATGATTGATGCCTTGCAGAAACTGCTCCCAGTGCTGGTTATACACCTGTTCCTTTAGCTCTCTAAACTCTCGGCTGGCTTTAAGAAATATGTTGAGGGTGTCAGCTGTTTTATGTGTTTTATACTGCTCAGCTAGGAATAGAACTCTGTCATGCAGGGGTTCAAGGCGTGAGTCAGTGAACCACCTCTGTCCCTTCCTCACTGTTTTGGGTCTTGTGGATTTTACAACATTGTCATAAAAAGCGGTTACTTCAGTGACCAGGTCCTCATATAATGCGTTGACGGTAGTAAAACAGTAAGTGTTATACCATTCAGAAATGCGGAGTTTGAAGAGCATGTGTAAATTTTTAGGGATATTGATGATTTTTTTTTTAAACTTAGGGATTTGACATTATTGATAGTGTATGAACTGAATATGGCAAAATGATCACTAACTAATTCGTGAACAATTGATCCTCCGACAGCATTATCAATGAGACCGTGACCAATGACATAATCAAGCCTGCCACCCATGAGGTGTGTGACGTTAGAGGAGTCAAAGTTGAATACGGACATGTTATTATCTCTTAAGTATTTTACAAAACTCTGCCATTCCTGTTTGTTTTGGTGTCACCCAGGCTAGTGTGTCTAGCATTAAAATCACCCATTACAATGGTTTGAGAGCTGCTGGTGATTTTTGGAAGAGAAGCTTCCACAATTTGATCACACCTTACATATACATTAACTATAAGTTAAGAAACCCGGTCGCTGTAGCAATCTGAAACTGCTGATAGTATGAGTCGTCACTTTTGTGGTTTTTAACATGTTTACACACTAGGTTACTTTTAACATACGTCAAAATACCGACATCATGTGAACCAACATTTGAGAAAGCTACATAACCTGGGAGTTTGGGTGGCGTTTTATTTTTTGTGCTTGCAGTGTATAGTTCCTGCAGGCACAGTACATCAATGTTGTTGCCACCAGCATACTTCATTAGATCAAACAGCCTCCTTCGCACGCTTCTTACATTCCACGGGAGAAATTTAAGAGTGATTTTGTCGTGGGTAACAATGCTCATAAACTTGACGAAAAAAAGTGTTTACAAGGTTCACAAGTTGCAAACTATTGTTTACACGTGAACATTTTTCAGGGTCAGTAATGTCAAAGAGTTCTCTTATCTCTGCCAAGGTCAGTTGGCACCAAAACTCTTTCCTTCCTTGGAAGAAAACAGTACCGATTTCGGCTACAATTATTAGACAAACAATGTTGTTGATAAGTTGCTGTCCATTTGACTGGTATTCTACGCAACCCAGTACGCAGGCGACCCAAACTGTCATACCGCACTCGTCGCCCAAGACCGATTTTTTTTTGTGAGGACTGTATCACCTAGAGTCCAACCCTGAAGGGCGAGGCGATACCCTGAGGGCATCGCCACAAGGGGGGCACCTTAGAAGGTGTACTGAGCCTGACAGGGAAAGGTAGACCAAACTGCTCAATTAGGTGTTAGGTATCCCTGACTCCACTTGGAGGAATCATTTTACGTCCTCCGATGGAGGGGAATGAATTTCTCCAGGCCTAGGAGTGTCTCAGGCATTAAGTAGGGCAGTGAATCGGTCCTCACTATGTGGAGACGTCATGGGGGAAGTCAAAGAGAAAAAGGCAATGGGGGCAACTTTCAGACGAGGAGGGACACTGGACCGAGGTACAGCAGGCACCGAAGAAAAAGAGTTATCGAGGCTACACCAAGTGCTTCTACCAACAAGGCACCAGACATAATGGAGCTAGAGAAGACAGCACCAGTCACACACCAGCCAGTGCCAGACAATGCTTCTCTGTCCACAACACAGCCACAAGACGACAGTATAAGACAGGAGAGGACAGCACCAGTCACACACCAGCCAGTGTCAGACAATGCTTCTCTGTCCACAACACAGCCACAAGACGACAGTATAAGACAGGAGAGAACAGTACCAGTCACACACCAGCCAGTGTCAGACAATGCTTCTCTGTCCACAACACAGCCACAAGACGACAGTATGAGACAGGAGAGAACAACACCAGTCACACACCAGCCAGTGTCAGACAATGCTTCTCTGTCCACAACACAGCCACAAGACGACAGTATAAGACAGGAGAGAACAGCACCAGTCACACACCAGCCAGTGTCAGACAATGCTTCTCTGTCCACAACACAGCCACAAGATGACAGTATGAGACAAGAGAGAACAGTACCAGTCACACACCAGTCAGTGTCAGACAATGCTTCTCTGTCCACAATTTATCCACAAGATGACAGTATGAGACAGGAGAGAACAGTACCAGTCACACACCAGTCAGTGTCAGACAATGCTTCTCTGTCCACAATTTATCCACAAGATGACAGTATGAGACAGGAGAGAACAGTACCAGTCACACACCAGTCAGTGTCAGACAATGTACCTCTCTCCACAGCCCAGCCACAGGACAACAGTATGAGACAGGAGAGGACACCACCAGTCTCACGCCAGACATCACCAGACTCTGCACATCTTCCAAAATTCAAGATAATGCAGACAGACCACTTTCCTACAGCATATGGTGTATTTGTTATCATTTATAAATTATGATAGAAATTACCTACTTAAAATTATCTGTTAGATTAAGGACCTGCCTGAAACGCTGCGCGTTCTAGTGGCTTTACAAGATCGGAAATACTGTCCTATTCAATGTATTCTCACAAACCCAATGTACCTTCTTGTATATAAATAAATAAATAAATAAATAAATAAATAAATAAATAAATAAATAAATAAATAAATAAATAAATAAATAAATAAATATGGAGTAGTAACGCCAATGAAAAAAGAACAACCAGAGCTCGAACTTTCCATTACAGTCAACCTGAAAGGAGAAATAATAATGCCACCACGAGACCAACAGACTGCAAATTACTTAGAAAAGTAAGAGACCTACAAGGGAAACCTGTATGCTTGGAAAAGCTGGACCCTTCAGAAAGACGCACACGAGTCGTGCTTTTGGGATACCCAATCGACTTTCCCCTGGATCCAGTACTAGAACACAAGCAAATCCTGCATGCGGAACGATGCCGCACAAAAGTAGACAAGGCAGCGACACGTCAGGTTCTGGTGACCGTCATGGGACATGTGCCAGAAACATTCAGTATTGGAAAGTGGGGAATATACCGACAGAAATTATACGTCCCGGAACCCCTGCGATGCTTCATGCTGGTATCAGAAATACGGCCACCATCAGTCACGCTGCACCGAACAGGAGAGATACAGAGTGTGCAGCCTGAGACATCCAAACAAAGACTTTATAGCCAAGCACAAGGCAAACTAGACCACAACAGCCAAATGTCCAAATTGTGGAGGCAACCATCATGCCTGGAGCACAACCTGCTTTGCACGGAAAGAAAAGGTGCAGACAGCTCAGGCCAGGATAAACACACAGACCAGCACCACATACTCCAACACCAACGTCTGGAACACTCGTACACAGCCACAACAGACACACACTCTCACAGAGCAAAATTTCCCGAATCTATCAACTCCAAATCAGAAAATATACAAAAATGCTGTAGAAATACAACAAAAGCAAAAAAGCAAAAAGCAATTACTTTTGGAATCAACAAACCAAATTTACAATTTTACCGAGGTCCAACTGAAAAACACGCAGAACCCCTCACAACACACTCAAGAAATCACTTGTGTAATAATGGACAAGATCGTGCAGCAGACCACAGTTACACAAGAAATAGTCTGAGACAAGACGGAGCACAAGAGGACAAACAACGCAACATGGACATACAGACTACCAACAACAGTCGGATAGTCAAGACACCAGAACATCAACATTCACAAAAGCAACTGCAAGAAGCAGTGACCACTCAAGATCAACAGAATCTTACAACACAAGTAACAGACATCAACAGCAATCTGGTATGCAACAACACCAACAAAGAAGTATTGAACAGTGTTACGAACTTTACCTCCTGTGGAGGTTAGTTTCAAGTATAAAATGTTGGTGGACACAGTAGAGAATGTTTGATAGGAAAATATCTACAGATGATATCAGAAAGGCCGCGAGTCACCAATAATACTCCGCCCAGCAAAGTAGTACCTACTCAGCTGGAGATTCTTAGGAATAATGTAAACCGGAATAGCCTAACTATGTAAGGGAAAAATTAACTCAATCAAAAAGCATGCATAGGGAATCTGGTAAATAAAATCAATAAAGGGTTTGTTTGCAAATGTGAAGAATAGAGTATTAAGGGGCGATGACGCAAGAGGGGGGACGCCATCTTGACTGGAGAGGAAGGTGTATCGCTGCCGACCCGATCCTGCTATTTGAGGGGGTTTTCTCCTGCCGTACAGTCAGATAAGCCTTCTTTGGTATTTTAGCAGGATGCAAGATAGGGTAGAGTAGTTATACAGATTTTGGAGAGGTTTTATAAGAGTCCAGGTTTCCTAGAGGTGTAAATATATGTCACTGGGTTGATAGCTGTGGTGGCTGTGTGCACGGTTCCAGGTTTGGGACGGTGAGCCTTTAAGTATCTAGAGCCCACTAGGGGCTTTACAATAATACTAAATGACCATGTATTGTAAGGATATCACCTTATTGAATATGTTTGTGTGTCTTTGCATGTAAATTTGTGTCTATGTACTAGGCTGTTTTTTCTTACACCTTGATTCTCCCCTAGGCTCCAGTAAAATAATTTGTTTCCCCTAGACAACATATAAAGGTCCTCCCACCACGAAATTCTTGTCAGGTCTCTATGACCACACAAAACTATGACAACAAATCATTTCACAATGTATGACAAAAATAAGACCCAACCGTGACAAACAGCAGAGATGCACAGGTTCCGAAAGCTCAAGAGGCGGGCATGCAACCCGTCCTCGCAAATTTAATAAGTCAATATTGACTTATTAGTTGCGTGCATAGGTGACATACTTAACATAATAGTTTCCCTTGAAAATCTTCATAGAAAACACCGACCTTACCTAACCTTGTTAGTATGTTAAAATAAGCATCTTATAGCTTCGTAATTACAATTGTTACTTAACCTATTATAGGTATAGGTTAGGTAATAATTGTAATTACGAAGCAATAAGATGCTTGTCTTAACATACTAACAAGGTTAGGTAAGGTCGGTGTTTTCTATGAAGATTTTCAAGGGAAACTATTATGTTAAGTATGTCACCTATGCACATATTTAATAAGTCAATATTGACTTATTAAATTTGCGAGGACGGGTTGGGGCATGAACAATCAATGCAACCTGATATGCAGCAACATCAACAACGAAATACTGGATGGCAGAGATACACAGATTCCGACAACACAAGAAACGGCCAAGAGTAATCAATGGTACAATCAATGGTACTAACTGGTATTGAAAGGATAAGGAGAGAAGAGGAGGAAGGAAGGGAAAGGATAAAAACCGCCACTCCAGCCAGCGCCGAGACCCAAACCAAAAGAACTTCACCCGGCATGTGGCCGCTGCCTGAACATAGAACTGATCGAATCGTAACATACTAAATCTTCCATACAAACACTTACTTGATACTAATCAATTCTAAGTATACCTAACATCTAGCTTTACATTATACTAATATTCAATTAACACAGAGTATACCAGCTCTGTGAGCAACAAGGTTATTCCTAATAAACACAGAAATCACAATAGCGTGATGCATCAAATGAACAAATCGACATGGGCCGTGATGAGGGTTCGAACTTATGCCCGGGATGATCCCAGATGCTGCCTTAGTCGACTAGGACAAGACATGGTTAAAAGAGTTTCAACCGGGAGTTCCACTGACCTCACATACTAATGCATGGGGGAATTGTGTAAAACCCTGGTTTGTGTCTTG
>WNGS01162062.1:0-10288 GCA_020271785.1 Procambarus virginalis
TTTTAGAAAACAGTGATTCTACTCAACCGAGCACAAGACCATCAAGAGTCGCTGCACAGACCTGCAAACAGAAACTTAAACAATATTTTGATTCTATTCAAGAGTAGATAACTTATCATTTAAAAACTTGAGGTAACAGACTGAGGCAGTGATGAGTTGATGTCCAGTAATTAGATACGAGCCATAGTGACCCTGGACAGTAGCCTCACTATGTTGATGAGGTCTCCTTAATCTTAAATAATCCATTATTCGTAATTTACTTTTTGTTATATCATTCTGTTTCTTACAAGAGAATTATTCATAATTTTCGATGTTTATTTACGTCCCCATCTTGACGTAGTCATCTACCACAGATTAGGGACATTCGTTAGGTGCGTATTAACCTACTAACCCATGAAATAACTTCAGGATAGAGAAACGGTGTTCGTTAGTACTAATACCTGAACTACGACCCGAGTTTTCTCTCCCCGGAGTTATGTTGGAAGTAACCAACAGTTTTATACATCTTTGTATTTTATGCAACCTTTGTATTAATCACAAGTAGTTACTAAAATTACTTACTTATAGATTTAATCATTATCATGATTTATTTACACTATTGCCAGATTCTTCCTAGTCAGAGTGACGACGTGAGGAATGACAGGCAGAAACATGAATTCTCTCCACATTTAGTTGGATTTATAACAGAGTCCAATTTATCATTTCCTTTACTAAAAATAGTTACCTATAAGTTTAATTTCTTAGTATAATACTACTTACTGGAACTCCCTTATTTAGTTGATATTAAACATTCTAGAGGAAATTACTTTAATGTAAATGATTTTATTTTAATTTCCTCGATTAGTTGCACAACTTTAATAAGTCAATTTATGTTACGAGAAATTCTATTTTATCACAGAAGAATTTAATGTGATATTAATACTCGTCACTACCTCTTCCTTCCTTAGTCAATTGCGATATATACTTATCCATTTACGCTCGAGATGTCTATCGAGAGCCGCGCATGCGCAATAAGGAAGAGGAGGAAGACGGGAGAGCGTCACACCACAGAACGAGAAAGCACGACTCGGACGCCATTGGCAGCGTGTAGCAGAGCTACGTTTTGACCCTACTTATTTCGCTCCCACGACCAGTAGAGCGGTGCCACGTTATCTGGCATGATATAGCCATGTCCCAGACTAGCATATCTTCAACTCCAAAGTCAACGCCTTTCAAGCAGCAGCTGGAGGACGAAGAATTGCTCAAGTCTCCACATCAACGGACACGCGGCTCGGCAGCTAGGTTCACCTGTTTGTTATGTGGCCACAGTTAACATTTAGCCTAGTTGTCGTTAGGCCATATATAAAATAATAAAATCCCGTACATGTCTTTAGTAAATTTACCATCTAAATAGATGATTATTTTCATTGTTTTCCACAAAAGGAATTTACAGTGTTTGAATATAAATTGCACAGATATTTCTGAAGATTGCTACAGTTATTCTTATAATTTAGGATGCATTTGTAGTTACATATTATGTAGAAGATTTCTACAATGTAATTGCCTTTCAGTACCAAGGCGACGCCAACCGAGGTGCTAGGCTTCCCACCTTCATGTGCAACAATTTGCTCTATGCAACACTTCGTCGGTGGAGCGTGGCAATCGATTATACCTCTCTAGATTTACAGCTAAGCTGTCCCTCTTTTCATTTGTAGCAATAACTCTGTAGTTACAGTAGTGATTTCCTAAAGAGATCAATTACACTAACCTATTGATTTAATGATGCTGTTCAACATTTCAGTAGTATATTGAGGTGCATTTACCTCCAATTAATATTATATAGTCAACTTATTTACTATCATATTTTATTTACTCTGGTGAAGAACCAGCACCAGAATAATGCTAGGGATGTATTAATCTTTTAGCATGTAACCCCCCAATTTTGTGTAAATTAATTTGACTCCATTTATATAAGAAATACAGTTTCACTAAGATCCTTAGGTCACTAGTTCTTGGATCAGTTTTTCCATTGTCTTATTTTGTTTTCCACTTTTTTTCAAAAGTGGTGGTCCTTCATAGCTATCGAAGTATATATTTAATTATTAGTTATTGGAGTCAGGTTTTCCCCCACAAACATACCACTACACACCACGACACACCAACACACCCCAACACACACACCAATACACCACACTGCAATACACCACAACACACCCCAACACACCACCACACTGTAATACACCCCAACACCCCTAACACATCCCAACACACCCTAACACATCCCAACACACCACCACACACCAACACACCACCACACTGCAACACACTTCAACACATCCCCACACACCATCTCACACCAACACACCCCAACACACCACCACACTGCAACGCTCCCTAAGACACCCAAGCACACCCCAACACACACACATAAACCCACACTGCAACACACCACAACACACCCCAACACACCACCACACTGCAACACACCCCAACACACAACACATGACAACACACCCCAACATACAACACTTCACAACACACCCCAATATACCCAAACACACCACAATACACCACAACACACCCAACACACCACCACACGGCCGCACACCCCAACACACCACCACACTGCAACACACGCCAACACACACCACCACACTGAAACACATCCCAACACACCACTAGACCCCAACACACCCCAACACACCACCACACTGCAACTCACCCCAACACACCCCAACACATCTCAGCACACCACAAAAAGTTGGAGATGCAGGCTGGAGTGAAAGGGAAGGTACTCCATTGGATAAAGGAGTACCTATGCAACAGGAGACAGCTAACGGGCTCACCATAGCCCATGCTACTTGGAACTTCTTGTTCCAGGTAGCAAATCTTTAACAACAACAACAACAACAGAAGACAACGAGACTGTGTGAGGGGTGAGGTCTCAGATTGGCGAGACGTTACAAGTGGAGTCCCGCAGGAGGTCAGTTCTTGGACTGTTTCTGATATATGTAAATGATCTCCCAATGGGTATAGAACCGTTTCTCTCAATGTTTGCCGATGATGCAAAAATTATGAGGAGGATTGAAACAGAGGATGATAGTAGGAGGCTACAAGATGACCTAGACAGACTGAGTGAATGGTCCAACAAATGGCTGTGGAAGTTAAACCTGAGTAAATGCAAAGTAATGAAACTAGGCAGTGGAAACAGGAGGCCAGACACAGGATACAGATTGGAGATGAAGTACTTAATGAAACGGACAGAGAGAAAGATCTAGGAGTTGATATCACACCAAACCTGTCTTCTGAAGCCCACATAAAAAGAATAATGTCTGCGGCATATGCGAGGCTGGTCAACATCAGAACAGCGTTCAGGAACCTGTGTAAGGAATCATTCAGAATCTTGTACACCACATATGTAAGACCAATCCTGAAGTATGCGGCCCCAGCATGGAGCCCGTACCTTGTCAAGCACAAGACGAAGCTGGAAAAAGTTCAAGGGTATGCCACTAGACTAATTCCAGAACTAAGAGGCATGAGTTACGAGGAAAGGCTGCGGGAAATGCACCTTACGACACTGGAAGACAGAAGAGTAAGAGGAGAAATGATCACAACCTACAAAACCCTCAGGGGAATCGACCGGGTAAACAAGGATAAACTATTCAACACTGGCGGGACACAGGTGGAAACTGAGTACCCACATGAGCCACAGGGAAGTTAGAAGGAACTTTTTCAGTGTCAGAGTAGTTAACGGATGGAATGCATTAGGCAGTGATGTGGAGGAGGCTGACTCCATACGCAGTTTTAAATGTAGATATGATAGAGCCCAGTAGGCTCAGGAATCTGTACATCAGTTGATTGACAGTTGAGAGGCGGGACCAAAGAGCCAAAGCTCAACCCCCGCAAGCACAAATAGGTGAGTACACACCAACACACCACCACACTGCAACACACACACACCAATACACTGCAACACACCCCAACACAACACATTCCAACACACCCAGTCAACCCATCTCTCCGGTGTTATCCTTACATTCTTAATTACTCTGAAGCCTAATTTGCTTTTTCCTGCCGAGAACATTACTCTGAGATGTGTGTGTGTGTGTGTGTGTGTGTGTGTGTGTGTGTGTGTGTGTGTGTGTGTGTGTGTACTCACCTATTTGTGCTTGAGGGGATTGAGCTTTGGCTCTTTGGTCCTGCCTCTCAACTGTCGATCAACTGGTGTACAGATTCCTGAGCCTACTGGGCTCTGTCATATCTACTTTTGAAACTGAGTATGGAGTCAGCCTCCACCACATCACTGCCTAATGCATTCCATCCATTAACTACTCTGACACTGAAAAAGTTCTTTCTAACGTCCCTGTGGCTCATGTGGGTACTTAGTTTCCACCTGTGTCCCCTTGTTCGCGTACCACCAGTGTTGAATCCCTGTGTGTGTGTTGTGTGTAAGTGCGTGTGAGTGTATGAGTATACATGTGTGTGTGTAGGTGGTTGTTGTGTGTTTGTAACTATATGCTCACCTAAACGTGCTTATTGTGTCAATCGTCAAACAGTACATATATGATTGAAGAAGGTCTCGTTGACATCTTCTTGACGCACGTGGTCCCATTGCCGACCCCTCGTCTCGCTGGTTATAATTCTGACCAGTGTTTCCGTATCAAGCTGGTACATTTACCTTCGAATTTTGTACGTCTTGATCATGTCATTCATCCTTGTCCTTATGTTCCCTGTGAGGTACAGTCTCTCCCTCACAGCTCAGTGATAAGCTTTTTCCATATATTTTGCAATGTTTTAGTTTTGTTAATATTTACTCGTATTTGTTTTTTATGTTGTGGCTGCATACTTAGTAGTGGGTCTCACGTTGGTTTGGTTAGGTGAACGTATGTTATCGGATTGGTCGTCGTCCTCGTCACCAGCATCCTTGTTGTCGCCGTCACAGACGTCGTCGTCCTTGCCGTCTCATTCGTAGTCGTTGGCGCCGCGATCTAGTTACTGGACCATATTGTCTCATTAGGAGCAACTGCCCGATGCAGTCTCTCCGTGAAAGTGGTACACTTTTTCTGTCCCTTCGCCTGTGGCTCTGCCTTTATGGAGCGGTGCTTCCCTCCCTCTCCTTTCCTCACTCTCCCTTCCCCACCATCTTGCCTCTTCCTTACATTTCCTTCTTGTCCAACATTTTATTCCGTCTTTATTTTTGAATATCTTTTGTTGCTCTTTCATTTTTAGTCCTTATTTATTCACCAGCATCATTTCTCTCTCTCTCTCTCTCTCTCTCTCTCTCTCTCTCTCTCTCTCTCTCTCTCTCTCTCTCTCTCTCTCTCTCTCTCTCCTCTCTCTCTCTCTCTGTTTTTGCACCATTAATCCTCTGCTGTCCCTCACACGTACCCCATCTGTATTCTTCTGTTATCTAATGCAAGTTAACCTAAACTAACCTTAGAGCCCTAACTTAACCAAAGTAACCTATCTATATATAATCTAATACTGTGTATCAATAATAAGTGGATGAATACATTAAGTAATTTAATTGCTTCAAACTAATATTTTTTCCAATGACAATGCCTTGAAGTTACAGGTTTTACCCCAACACATTTCCAAATCTACGGTTTCTACACATCTAGAAAACATTACCTCACACTGATTTCACACTGATTTCAACCAGATGTTCCTGACGACACCAAACGCCAGGTTGGTGTGGCTCTTTACGTCGTAGAGTCACTTATTGACACATTGTGTAAGTGGGACGAGGACAACAATGGGACCACCAGTCCCAGGGAGGAACAACACTAAGACGATGGCTGCTGCTGACACAAGGACCATTAAGTTTCTAAGTTGGAACATTCGTAGCATCAACGAAAGACTGAATGATCTAATTGCACATGTTACCAGTAACAACATAGATATAATTGCTTTACAGAGCCCTACACGTCCAACATGATAAACAAAACCCCACCAAAGATCAGAGGGTATGCATCCTATAATAACAGTAACGCCACAGGCCTATTAACATACATCAGAAGTGATTTACCGCACATTCTTGTGAGCACGTCACACAATGTACACACACAGTTCCATCACTTTCATGTACAAACTACAGCAGGCCACTTTTCATTCCTCAACGTATATGCTAGAAGCCAGAAACTCAATGTAACATTGCTCCCAGATCTAGACAATCATGGGACAATATACATGGGAGATTTTAATGGTAGACATATTACGCTGGGAGACATTACTAACAACGATAATGGATGCAAATTTATCAAATATGTTTATGACAACAGATTAACCGTGTATACTACGGATACCCAAACTCTATTTATTGGGAGGCAAACTTGATTATGTAATGGGTAGAAACCTTGTGCAAGATAGGATGGAATGTTCGTTGGTAAATCACTTGGTTAGTGATCACTATGCAGTTTCTGCCTCCTATGAGGTACAGTGTGATGTACCTGATGGACATCAGAGACGGAAATGAATATTCCATATGGCTTGCATGACCACTTTATTAATTGTATATCAAAATGGTATCAAGATTACATAATAACGAATGTAGAAGCCTTCTCCAGAGATCTCGTTGATACGATTACTACCTACTACGACATATGGGTGTGTTGGGGAACAAGTCGTAAGCCTAGCAGAAGTGGGCAACACCTGCCACCACCCAAGTGGGTCCTTGACCCCGTATTTGTTAAAGAACATGAACGAGTAAAGCAACTTGGAGATACGTACAAACGAACCAAAGCACATGGTGACTTGCATGCATTTCTAGTTGCAAATAGAGAGATGAGAGACATGAGCAACGTTATACATAATAAACATTGGGAAGAGTTCCTACAAAGTATAAATGAGCAAACAACACTTGTTGAAGTTTGGGAAAAGATACGAAAAATCTCTAGAAGCATCCCAACCAAACCACTGCACCACAGCCCACTAGAACAAGCAAACATTCTCCTTGATCAGTGGGCACTAACATCAAGCTACGACTCACTTCCAATTAAGATACAGCATAAACTTAATGACACACGCCCCAACAGACAACGAACCATCTATCTTGCATGTACAGCTATCGACGTGTCGGACCGTAATGATGTAACTGAATGGGAATTAAAACATGCACTAAAGATGGGAAAATCAACTGCTCCTGGAGAGGACGGTATTACTTAGTCTACTGAGATTAGTCTCACAAGTACCAGGTAATTTAGTATTGTACAGAATGAGTTTACGTGAAGGAGTATTACCTGATGCTTGGACAAAGAGTGTCATTGTTCCCATCCCCAAACCACACTCAGATAATTATAGACCCCATATCTCTAACATCGTGTCTGTAAAGTGCTTGAACGTATTGTTCTTAACAGACTCATGTATCGTATACAGGGGCACCTGTCACCTCAACTGTTTGGATTTATGCCTGGGCTCAGTACACAACACTGTTTTGCTGAATACTTCGCACATATTGAAGCTTCCCCTCAAACAGTCTTCATCGACCTAGCAGCAGCTTTTGATACAGCAAACAGAGAAATCATACTGGAACAGCTTGCCGAGCTGGGAATACAAGGAAAATTACTGAAATGGATAAAGGGCTATTTGTCTAATCGAACAGCATATGTTTTGTTTAATGGTGTTAAAAGCACAGAGAGCAAACACTTTGAACTGGGAACTCCACAAGGAGGGGTCCTCAGCCCCCTGTTGTTCAACGTTCTGATGCATAAACTTATTAAAGATCTTCCAACTAATAATGAAGACACTGTCATTTGTTATGCTGATGATATATGTTTACAGGCTGCCTCCGAGCCTAGAATGCAAGTTCTGCTCGACGCTTTTGCTACTAGAGCTGAGGAATGTGGCCTCCTCATCTCTGTACAGAAAACTCATGCCCTCATTCACGTAGTATCCCACCAGCCAATTATCATATAGATGGGCGAGCACTCGAAAACTGCGAGTCTTACAGATACCTTGGTGTCCCCATTAACGACCCTGGGTACCTTTCTTCTCTCAAGAGGAGACTGTGGGAGAGATTAAAGCCCTTGCGGGTCCTTGTTGGTGTCAATCATGGAATTGACGTGAGACTTGCTAGAATGTTTTATGTATAATTTATACGCTCTGTGATTGACTACAATGCTCTACATCTCACACTGTATACTGACAAAGAGCTGAAATCTCTTGAAACCTTGCAAAATGAAGCTATGCGTCTCATCCTTGGGGCTCCTAAGTCCACGAGAATAGTTAATATGAGAGCAGAGTTAAAATTACCTACCATAAGTGAGAGGTGATTTCAATTGTCGTCATGCCCTTTGGGGTGATGTGCTGACAAACACCCGGGGTCGCCTACTTGAACCTTTCATCCTCTCTTTCTTCCCTATCCCTTCTTAATTCTGGTGAGCCCACTCATTTGGACTCTCGGACTCGCTCCCTTTCTTGTCTCGATCTTTCTCTGTGCTCGTCATCCCTTTCCTTAGATTTCGGATGGCGAGTCCTTGATGACCTCCATGGCAGTGACCATTTTCCTATCCTTGTCACTTTTTTCTCCTTTCGCCCTCCTCTCTCCTTCCCTCGGTGGCGGTTTGCCGAGGCTGACTGGCGCCTTTTTACTCTCCGTGCTACTATTTCCGAGCTCTCCGTTTTACCTCTCCCTCGCGCCCTCCTTCTTTTTCATGACACTATCTTTGACGCTGCCCTGCACTCTATTCCTCGCTCTTCCTCTCGGGGAACGCGAAAGTGCGTTCCCTGGTGGAATTTGGACTGTGCTCGGGCTGTCCGCTGTAAGCGTGCAGCCTGGAAGAGACATCGCCGCCGGCAGACGGTTGAGTCTTTTGTTTCGGAAGGCGAGTGCGGTGGCCCGTAGGACCATCCGTGCGGCTAAACGTGCTTGCTGGGCGACTTATGTCTCTACCGTTACTTCCGAAACTCCTCTTCCGCTGGTCTGGAAGCGTATCTGCAAGATTGCGGGTAAGTTCATTCCCGATGTCTCCCCAGTCCTTCGCCTCCATGGTGCTCTTGTGGCGGACCCGTTGCAGGTTGCGACCGAACTGGGTTCCCATTTCTCCTCTGTTAGTTCTGGTTCTCATCTCCCCCAATCCTTCCTCCTTCGTAAGCCTCTCCTTGAGTCTCGTCCTTTAAATTTCTGTACTTTTCTCCACCTTCCCTATAATGATAATTCTCTCTCTCTGAACTTCAATCTGCCCTAGCCCTTTGTGGTTCTACGGCAGCGGGCTCTGATGGCATTCATTATGAAATGCTCCGCCATCTCCCTCCGTGCACGTCTCGGTATTTACTGAGTCTGTACAATCGGGTCTGGGAGTCGTCGTCAGTCCCTGAAGACTGGCTCGATGCTGTTGTCCTCCCTGTTCGGAAACCAGGGTCTCTCGGGTCATCCCCCAAGGACATCCGCCCTATTGCCCTCACGAGTTGTGTCTGCAAGCTCTTTGAACGTATGGTTAACGTTCGTTTGATGTGGTTCTTAGAACACTATAACCACCTCTCGCCTTCTCAATTTGGTTTTCGCAAGTGCCACAGCACAACGGATGTCCTGGTAAACTTGGAGGTCTATATTCGTACTGCTTTTGCTGCGAAGACTTCCGTTGTTGCCGTCCTTTTTGACCTAGAAAAGGCTTACGACACTACCTGGCGGTATCACATTCTGTCTCAACTTCATTCTTTTGGCCTTCGTGGGAACCTCCCTCTCTTCCTCCAGAGCTTCCTCTCTCGTCGTTCCTTTCGTGTGCGGCTTGGTGCTGCTCTCTCTGCCCCTTTTCGGCAGTATGAGGGTGTACCCCAGGGTAGTGTTCTGAGCACTACTCTTTTTCTAGTTGCCCTCAACGGTCTTCTTTCTTCTCTTCCTTCTGGTGTCTTCTCTGCTCTGTATGTTGATGATCTTACCCTTTGCTGTCAGGGTGATGATTCACCTCTCCTTCAACGGCGGCTTCAACTTGCGATTGATGCCGTGTCGTCGTGGGCCACCGATCATGGCTTCAAGTTCTCTGCATCTAAGACTTGTGCTATGACCTTTACTCGGAAGCATGTTTTCTTCGTCCCTCTTTGTCGCTTTATGTCATCCCATTGTGTACAGGGATTCCGCAAAGCTCTTGGGGTTAGTCTTTGACACTCGTTTGTCTTGGTCAGCCCATATCTCTTGCCTCCGAGTTGAGTGCTCTAAGGCCCTTAACCTCCTTAAGGTTTTGTCCCATACTTCTTGGGGAGCGGATAGACGCACGCTCCTATATTTGCACTCCTCTCTCGTCCTGTCTAAACTCGATTATGTTTGCCCTGCTTACTCTTCTGCTTCTCCTTCTACTCTTCGCCGTCTTGATGC
>WNGS01162062.1:14078-30409 GCA_020271785.1 Procambarus virginalis
GGCGTGTTGATGATGGTAGACCACTACTCTGATCTCCACTACACTTCGTCCAAGAGATATGATAGGAGCCGAATTTGCCCCCTGCTCTGGTCTTAACCAACAATGGCTGACCATCCCTACTACTGACGCTCCTGGCTTACTGTCCAGTGTCAGTTACTGATAGAAAGGTCACATTTTACTTATTTTGCTACTAATAATTAAAGTTAATTAAAATGAGATGTTTTTGATGGTAAAAGTCAAAGACTAATGTATTTAAGAATAATTCCAACACAATAGCTGGTGAATTATAGTAGTATGTGGTAATGATATCCGTTTCTATAGACGGAAAATTCCACTACAAGTTACATTTTCTATGGGTAACTTGTTTATACAATGGCAGCAATATTATCTGCAATTGCATGTAATATTATTAAATGGTGTCGGATTTTCCGACAACATTTGCCTTTTCACGTGTGCTACCACACGCGGAGTACATTTAGAAGTCACTTCTGACATAAGTGCCAAAGCCTTTCTGCAAGCCTTTCGCAGATTTGCTGCGCGAAGATTTTGCCCAGAATTAATGATCTCAGATAATGGATCTAACTTCATGGCAGGAGAAGCTTGCTTAGAATAAAATGGAACCATCCAGAAGTACACTCTGTGCTCAAACAGAGACAATGCTATTGGAAATTTATTCCTCAAAGAGCACCATGGCACGGCGGTTTTACGAAAGAACGGTGGGAACTGTTAGAAATGCCTAAGAAAAACGCTACACCGGCAGAAAATTAATCTCACCGAGTTACAGACCCTTGTTGTGGAAATTAAAGCACGAGTCAACAACAGACCTCTAACTTAACAGAAGATTTCTCCCAAAGAGAACCCTTAAGCCCTCTCATTTGATTCATGGTGGTCTTCTGAGCCCTCTAATATCTCTAGGAGACGAGGATCCAGCTGACCCTTCGTGTGTCAAAGCAAGTGACTTGGTGGAGAGTTATATACACCTTTCAAGAGTAATAGAGAAATGGAATGAGGTCTGGACACGTGAATATTTAACTGCTTAAAGAGAATATCATTATGGAGCTGCAAGCCCATACAATAAAGTTCAACTTAAACCAGGTGATCTTGTCCTAGTAGACAGTGATGGACCCAGGTCAGATTGGCCTACAGGTAAAATTGTTGACATTCATCCTGACCGCCATGGTATTTTACAAATTGTTAAAGTTCAGTGTCGAGGCACTACTACATTGAAAACACTAAAAAAATTTGTACCTTTAGAGTTAACAGAACATGAGTGTTCTACAGATATACTTGTAACCCAAGTTTTAGAAAACAGTGATTCTACTCAACCGAGCACAAGACCATCAAGAGTCGCTGCACAGAACTGCAAACAGAAACTTAAACAATATTTTGATTCTATTCAAGAGTAGATAACTTATCATTTAAAAACTTGAGGTAACCATACTGAGGCAGTGATGAGTTGATGTCCAGTAATTAGATACGAGCCATAGTGACCCTGGACAGTAGCCTCACTATGTTGATGAGGTCTCCTTAATCTTAAATAATCCAATTATTCGTAATTTACTTTTTGTTAATATCATTCTGTTTCTTACAAGAGAATTATTCAATAATTTTCGATGTTTATTTACGTCCCCATCTTGACTTAGTCATCTACCACAGATTAGGGACATTCGTTAGGTGCGTATTAACCTACTAACCCATGAATATAACTTCAGGATAGAGAAACAGGTGTTCGTTAGTACTAATACCTGAACTACGACCCGAGTTTTCTCTCCCCGGAGTTATGTTGGAAGTAACCAACAGTTTTATACATCTTTGTATTTTATGCAACCTTTGTATTAATCACAAGTAGTTACTAAAATTACTTACTTATAGATTTAATCATTATCATGATTTATTTACACTATTGCCAGATTCTTCCTAGTCAGAGTGACGACGTGAGGAATGACAGGCAGAAACATGAATTCTCTCCACATTTAGTTGGATTTATAACAGAGTCCAATTTATCATTTCCTTTACTAAAAATAGTTACCTATAAGTTTAATTTCTTAGTATAATACTACTTACTGGAACTCCCTTATTTAGTTGATATTAAACATTCTAGAGGAAATTACTTTAATGTAAATGATTTTATTTAATTTCCTCGATTAGTTGCACAACTTTAATAAGTCAATTTATGTTACGAGAAATTCTATTTTATCACAGAAGAATTTAATGTGATATTAATACTCGTCACTACCTCTTCCTTCCTTAGTCAATTGCGATATATACTTATCCATTTACGCTCGAGATGTCTATCGAGAGCCGCGCATGCGCAATAAGGAAGAGGAGGAAGACGGGAGAGCGTCACACCACAGAACGAGAAAGCACGACTCGGACGCCATTGGCAGCGTGTAGCAGAGCTACGTTTTGACCCTACTTATTTCGCTCCCACGACCAGTAGAGCGGTGCCACGTTATCTGGCATGATATAGCCATGTCCCAGACTAGCATATCTTCAACTCCAAAGTCAACGCCTTTCAAGCAGCAGCTGGAGGACGAAGAATTGCTCAAGTCTCCACATCAACGGACACGCGGCTCGGCAGCTAGGTTCACCTGTTTGTTATGTGGCCACAGTTAACATTTAGCCTAGTTGTCGTTAGGCCATATAAAAATAATAAAATCCCGTACATGTCTTTAGTAAATTTACCATCTAAATAGATGATTATTTTCATTGTTTTCCACAAAAGGAATTTACAGTGTTTGAATATAAATTGCACAGATATTTCTGAAGATTGCTACAGTTATTCTTATAATTTAGGATGCATTTGTAGTTACATATTATGTAGAAGATTTCTACAATGTAATTGCCTTTCAGTACCAAGGCGACGCCAACCGAGGTGCTAGGCTTCCCACCTTCATGTGCAACAATTTGCTCTATGCAACACTTCGTCGGTGGAGCGTGGCAATCGATTATACCTCTCTAGATTTACAGCTAAGCTGTCCCTCTTTTCATTTGTAGCAATAACTCTGTAGTTACAGTAGTGATTTCCTAAAGAGATCAATTACACTAACCTATTGATTTAATGATGCTGTTCAACATTTCAGTAGTATATTGAGGTGTATTTACCTCCAATTAATATTATATAGTCAACTTATTTACTATCATATTTTTTACTCTGGTGAAGAACCAGCACCAGAATAATGCTAGGGATGTATTAATCTTTTAGCATGTAACCCCCAATTTTGTGTAAATTAATTTGACTCCATTTATATAAGAAATACAGTTTCACTAAGATCCTTAGGTCACTAGTTCTTGGGATCAGTTTTTCCATTGTCTTATTTTTTTTCCACTTTTTTTCAAAAAGTGGTGGTCCTTCATAGCTATCGAAGTATATATTTAATTATTAGTTATTGGAGTCAGGTTTTCCCCCACAAACATACCACTACACACCACGACACACCAACACACCCCAACACACACACCAATACACCACACTGCAATACACCACAACACACCCCAACACACCACCACACTGTAATACACCCCAACACACCCTAACACATCCCAACACACCCTAACACATCCCAACACACCACCACACACCAACACACCACCACACTGCAACACACTTCAACACATCCCCACACACCATCTCACCCAACACACCCCAACACACCACCACACTGCAACGCTCCCTAAGACACCAAAGCACACCCCAACACACACACATAAACACCACACTGCAACACACCACAACACACCCCAACACACCACCACACTGCAACACACCCCAACACACAACACATGACAACACACCCAACATACAACACTTCACAACACACCCCAATATACCCAAACACACCACAATACACCACAACACACCCAACACACCACCACACGGCCGCACACCCCAACACACCACCACACTGCAACACACGCCAAACACACACCACCACACTGAAACACATCCCAACACACCACTAGACCCCAACACCCCCACAACACCACCACACTGCAACTCACCCCAACACCCCCAACACATCTCAGCACACCACAAAAAGTTGGAGATGCAGGCTGGAGTGAAAGGGAAGGTACTCCATTGGATAAAGGAGTACCTATGCAACAGGAGACAGCTAACGGGCTCACCATAGCCCTGCTACTTGGAACTTCTTGTTCCAGGTAGCAAATCTTTAACAACAACAACAACAACAGAAGACAACGAGACTGTGTGAGGGGTGAGGTCTCAGATTGGCGAGACGTTACAAGTGGAGTCCCGCAGGAGGTCAGTTCTGGGACTGTTTCTGATATATGTAAATGATTCCAATGGTATAGAACCGTTTCTCTCAATGTTTGCCGATGATGCAAAAAATTATGAGGAGGATTGAAACAGAGGATGATAGTAGGAGGCTACAGATGACCTAGACAGACTGAGTGAATGGTCCAACAAATGGCTGTGGAAGTTAAACCTGAGTAAATGCAAAGTAATGAAACTAGGCAGTGGAAACAGGAGGCCAGACACAGGATACAGATGGAGATGAAGTACTTAATGAAACGGACAGAGAGAAAGATCTAGAGTTGATATCACACCAAACCTGTCTTCTGAAGCCCACATAAAAAGAATAATGTCTGCGGCATATGCGAGGCTGGTCAACATCAGAACAGCGTTCAGGAACCTGTGTAAGGAATCATTCAGAATCTTGTACACCACATATGTAAGACCAATCCTGAAGTATATGGCCCCAGCATGGAGCCCGTACCTTGTCAAGCACAAGACGAAGCTGGAAAAAGTTCAAGGGTATGCCACTAGACTAATTCCAGAACTAAGTGCATGAGTTACGAGGAAAGGCTGCGGAAATGCACCTTACGACACTGGAAGACAGAAGAGTAAGAGGGAGAAATGATCACAACCTACAAAACCCTCAGGGAATCGACCGGGTAAACAAGGATAAACTATTCAACACTGGCGGGACACAGGTGGAAACTGAGTACCCACATGAGCCACAGGGAAGTTAGAAGGAACTTTTTCAGTGTCAGAGTAGTTAACGGATGGAATGCATTAGGCAGTGATGTGGTGGAGGCTGACTCCATACGCAGTTTTAAATGTAGATATGATAGAGCCCAGTAGGCTCAGGAATCTGTACATCAGTTGATTGACAGTTGAGAGGCGGGACCAAAGAGCCAAAGCTCAACCCCCGCAAGCACAAATAGGTGAGTACACACCAACACACCACCACACTGCAACACCACACACACCAATACACTGCAACACACCCCAACACAAACCATTCCAACACACCCAGTCAACCCATCTCTCCGGCGTTATCCTTACATTCTTAATTACTCTGAAGCCTAATTTGCTTTTTCCTGCCGAGAACATTACTCTGAGATGTGTGTGTGTGTGTTGTGTGTGTGTGTGTGTGTGTGTGTGTGTACTCACCTATTTGTGCTTGAGGGGATTGAGCTTTGGCTCTTTGGTCCTGCCTCTCAACTGTCGATCAACTGGTGTACAGATTCTGAGCCTACTGGGCTCTGTCATATCTACTTGAAACTGAGTATGGAGTCAGCCTCCACCACATCACTGCCTAATGCATTCCATCCATTAACTACTCTGACACTGAAAAAGTCTTTCTAACGTCCCTGTGGCTCATGTGGGTACTTAGTTTCCACCTGTGTCCCCTTGTTCGCGTACCACCAGTGTTGAATCCCTGTGTGTGTGTTGTGTGTAAGTGCGTGTGAGTGTATGAGTATACATGTGTGTGTAGGTGGTTGTTGTGTGTTTGTAACTATATGCTCACCTAAACGTGCTTATTGTGTCAATCGTCAAACAGTACATATATGATTGAAGAAGGTCTCGTTGACATCTTCTTGACGCACGTGGTCCCATTGCCGACCCCTCGTCTCGCTGGTTATAATTCTGACCAGTGTTTCCGTATCAAGCTGGTACATTTACCTTCGAATTTTGTACGTCTTGATCATGTCATTCATCCTGTCCATATGTTCCCTGTGAGGTACAGTCTCTCCCTCACAGCTCAGTGATAAGCTTTTTCCATATATTTTGCAATGTTTTAGTTTTGTAAATATTTACTCGTTTGTTTTTTATGTTGTGGCTGCATACTTAGTAGTGGGTCTCACGTTGGTTTGGTTAGGTGAACGTATGTTATCGGATTGGTCGTCGTCCTCGTCACCAGCATCCTTGTTGTCGCCGTCACAGACGTCGTCGTCCTTGCCGTCTCATTCGTAGTCGTTGGGCCGCGATCTAGTTACTGGACCATATTATCTCATTAGGAGCAACTGCCCGATGCAGTCTCTCCGTGAAAGTGGTACACTTTTTCTGTCCCTTCGCCTGTGGCTCTGCCTTTATGGAGCGGTGCTTCCCTCCCTCTCCTTTCCTCACTCTCCCTTCCCCACCATCTTGCCTCTTCCTTACATTTCCTTCTTGTCCACATTTTATTCCGTCTTATTTTGAATATCTTGTTGCTCTTTCATTTTTAGTCCTTATTTATNGGCTCGGGCCCGTTATCACCCGCTGGGATCCTGGGGTGTCGTCCGTTGTGAGTTGGTCTGTGTCCACCCTGACTAACTCTGACCTCCCTGCTGGAGTCTCTCTTACCTTCTGTGGGCTGAGGAGCTGAGTGGGTAGTGAGGGGGTAGGAGTTCAGTATAGGGATTATGAGGGGGGAGATTGTCAATCACTAGCACGCCAGCGACCTTTTGATTTATGCTGATCAACAGGTATTTTACTGTCTGAAGCCTTCCTCCTCTGAGTCAAAAGTTTTTTCTTCGGGGCTTTTATTCTTATTTTCGTATACCTACTATTCATCTAATTCCGCATGTATTCTTTCAGTGGTCCTGTAGGTATGCTTTATATAGTGAAAATTTAAACACTGGTGTACTGCAATCCAAACTACATTTGACACAAACAATTCAATTTGGCTCAACCTACGCCACCAAATTCAACATATTCCTACACACTTCATCCCAACTCCACCACCACATGCAACACATCCCCAACACACCACCACATCCAACACCCTCCCTCCCAACACACCACCACATCCAAAACCCTCCCACCACCCCACAACACATCCCAACACATCACCGCACTGCAACACACACCAACATACCCTAACACAACACACTACAACACACCACCACACCCCAACACACCACCACACTGCAACACACCCCTAACACAGCACCACACTGCAATACACCCCAAAACACCCTAACACTTCCCCACACACCCTAACACAGCCCATCACACCACCACACACCACCACAACCCAACACACCACCACACTGCAATACACCCCAACACACCCTAACAAACCCCAACATTGTTGGAAATAACCAACAGTTTTATACATCTTTGTATTTTATGCAACCTTTGTATTAACCAAAAGTAGTTACTAAAATTATTAACTTGTAGATTTAATCATTATCATGATTTATTTAAACATATTGCCAGATTCTTCCTAGTCAGAGTGACGACGTGAGGAATGACAGGCAGAAACATGAATTCTCTCCACATTTAGTTGGATTTATAACAGAGTCCAATTTATCATTTCCTTTACTAAAAATAGTTACTAATAAGTTTAATTTCGTAGTATAATACTACTTACTGGAACTCCCTTATTTAGTTGATATTAAACATTCTAGAGGAAATTACTTTAATGTAAATGATTTTACTTTAATTTCCTCGATTAGTTGCACAACTTTAATAAGCCAATTTATGTTACGAGAAATTCTATTTTATCACAGAAGAATTTAATGTGATATTAATACTCGTCACTACCTCTTCCTTCCTTAGTCAATTGCGATATATACATATCCATTTACGCTCGAGATGTCTATCGAGAGCCGCGCATGCGCAATAAGGAAGAAGAGGAAGACGGGAGAGCGCACATCACAGAACGAGAAAGCACGACTCGGACGCCATTGACAGCATGTAGCAGAGCTACGTTTTGACCCTACTTATTTCGCTCCCACGACCAGTAGAGCGGTGCCACGTTATCTGGCATGATATAGCCGGGACCCAGACTAGCATATCTGCAATTCCAAAGTCAACGCCTTTCAAGCAGCAGCTGGAGGACGAAGAATTGCTCAAGTCTCCACATCAACGGACACGCGGCTCGGCAGCTAGGTTCACCTGTTTGTTATCATGTGGCCACAGTTAACATTTAGTCTAGTTGTCGTTAGGCCATATATAAAATAATAAAATCCCGTACATGTCTTTAGTAAATTTACCATCTAAATAGATGATTATTTTCATTGTTTTCCACAAAAGGAATTTACAGTGCTTGAATATAAATTGCACAGATATAGACTGAAGATTGCTACAGTTATTCTTATAATTTAGGATGCATTTGTAGTTACATATTATGTAGAAGATTTCTACAATGTAATTGCCTTTCAGTACCAAGGCGACGCCAACCGAGGTGCTAGGCTTCCCACCTTCATGTGCAACAATTTGCTCTATGCAACACTTCGTCGGTGGAGCGTGGCAATCGATTATACCTCTCTAGATTTACAGCTAAGCTGTCCCTCTTTTCATTTGTAGCAATAACTCTGTAGTTACAGTAGTGATTTCCTAAAGAGATCAATTACAATAACCCATTTATTTACTGATGCCGTTCAACATTTCAGTAGTATATTGAGGTGCATTTACCTCCAATTAATATTATATAGTCAACTTATTTACTATCATATTTTATTTACTCTGGTGAAGAACCAGCACCAGAATAATGCTAGGGATGTATTAATCTTTTAGCATGTAAACCCCCAATTTTGTGTAAATTAATTTGACTCCATTTATATAAGAAATACAGTTTCACTAAGATCATTAGGTCACTAGTTCTTGGGATCAGTTTTTACATTGTCTTTTTTGTTTTCCACTTTTTCTCAAAAAGTGGTGGTCCTTCATAGCTATCGAAGTATATATTTAATTATTAGTTATTGGAGTCAGGTTTTCCCCCACAAAACTTTGCTCCTTAACGAACCGGATAGATCAATGCTAAATATACAGGTTCTCGGAAAATTTTGGTCCTTCGAACCTAGATAGCTGAAAATCAAGCTATCCTCAATCATTATTAATTAACCATTTACTAAAACTATTTATCATGTGTTATTATTCTTAGGCTATTTACCAGTATATTCCATTATTTACGGCTCTCAGCAGACTGCCCATATAACAGCCTAAAACTCAATAATTAATATCAACATTTCTATTAATACTTTATGTATAAAGTAGCCTTAGTGTTATATAATTATAAATTTTCACTTGTTTTTTTAAGCACAAACATATATATCAAAACAAAAAATCCCAAAAACATAGCACCATATATCTATATTACTACACCATTGCATATATGTCAACCTTTGATGAGGTAGGATTTTTAGACTGTAATTGTACTAATGTTTGTACAAATGCAGCCTAAACAATTTAGTCATTCCTAGGTAGGAATTATTTAGCGAGTACTGTACTAGACAGTACTGGTGTACATACATATTATTTAGATTGTGCTGACCCTGATTTGGGGTGGGATCGCCAAAACCCTTTTTGTGCTATTAACATATTATTTCGTGTATTATTTTTTGGAGTACTGCCGAATGTTCACTGTTGGATCGAATGGTGATAATTGATGAGCTAACCGGACGAAATTCCAATAGTGGCATTCGAGTACTACTCAAAATATTAGCTATCCATTGTTAGGTAGGTAAATTAACCTCTAAACGAGGTAGTATAGTCTATTCAAATACATTAGGCTATTATATTGATATTGAACTCCATTGAATGAGCCAATATCCCAGTTACATCAGTAACAACTATTTACTATCAGACCAGCCCTTACCCAGCAAGATGGAAGCGGCTGACAAAATGAAAAAGACCCTTGTCGGTCTGAAAGGTCACTTGACCCGACAGATTACCAAGTGTCAAAATCTGTCACAACAGTCACCTGTTGACTACATTGAATTATAGGACTTGCTTCAAATTGCTAACGGTAAATTCAAACATATTAAGCAACATATGAATCTGTACTTGACAGAACTTTACCAAACCTCAATAGGTAAAACTGAACTTGAGGACATTGTAAATGATTTAGCCCAGTACGAAGTTGATGTACAGGTTAAACTTCAACCCTTTATAAAGCAAATTGCTAAGAACAAATTAACAACAGCCTCTACTGCACATCCAGATCCTGATGTCAAACTATCTCAGATCAATATACCCACATTCTCTGGTAACGAGAATGAGAGTTGGGATGATTTCTGGAGTAAATTCGTGGATGCAGTAGACTCTCAAACTAACATCCCTACAACAACCAAGTTTACTTATTTACAAGGCTTGTTACGAAATGAAGCCTTGAAGGTAATATCTAACATAACACTGACCAGTGATGGTTACGACCTAGCTGTTCAATTGCTTAAGAGCAACTACGATAACAAGGAAAGAACTATTATTATCTTGGTCCAAAAGTTGTTGGATTTACCATCTGCTAATAATTCTACAGATTCTCTCCAAACTTTCAGACTAGAGCTAGAGTCTTTACTCAAGGCCTTAAGCCTTAAAGTCCAAATTCAGACTGCTGAATGGATGCAAAAGTAGTTGTAAGGCAAAATTACCAAGAGAAACTTTAGATAAATTGTGTACTATGTACAATAAAACCTCTCAGACCATGAATGAAATTACAGAAGGTTTACATACCCTAGTCGAAAGACAAAGAGCCAACCAAGATGGGAAGAGTATTTCAAACTTCTCTACTAACTCTCATCATAAACCTCAACGTACTGCAACTACTGTAGTAAAACCAGATTTCAATAAATCATCTCCAACATGGAAATCTGGAAATGTAGGTACATACACAGTGAACCCTATAAACCCCATAGTGAGCACCACTCCTACGACTTCTCCTACAGTGAAGAAGTGTTTGTTCTGCAATAATGAACATCTTACTTATAAGTGTAGTACTTATCCAGACCATAACACCCGAATTCATCGTTTGCAAGAGTTACACAGATGCACAAGGTGCACGGGTCCTCATGACCAAAATAGCTGTACTGTCTCCTTATGTATGTGCAACAAGTGCCACAAGGGTAGACACCATTATTCCTTGTGTGGTAGTGATCAGTCAAGATCAACCAATCCTCATAAGAAAATTGCAAAATTTACTTCTGTACAGTATTGCAAGGTGCATCAAGACATAAGTGTACTTGCAACAGAGTCGAATAATACAACTTCGTTACCAACAGCTCATTTAAAATTAATAACCAAGGGATCTAGAATTTCCACTCGTGGTCTCTTTGACCAAGGTTCGCAGAAAACCTTTATTTCTCAACAGTTAGTTGATCAGTTAAAACTGAAGCCTATTGCTCGAGTGAATTTGAATATCTCTGGAATATCAAACCAACAGTGGACCTCGTGACTACCAGGTTGTTAAAGTCTTGGTACGTTTAGGAGGCTGCACCAGCCCAATTCAAGCCATAGTCGTTGACAAGATCCCCTCAGATTTACATGTTACAGGTCTTGCTCAAACAGTCAAATTTCTTAAACGCAGCGGTATTAGGCTAGCGGATCATAAAATAAATACAGATTGTCTCAACGATGTAGGTATTCTTATTGGAGCTGACTATTACTATAGATTCATTACTGGATGCACCAGGCAACGAGGTGTAAACTTGTTACTGTCAGCTGGGGGTAAACTACTCACAGGACCGGTGTTGATCCAACAACATTCTAAATATACTAGTAATCAAGCAACTAATTCAATAGTTGCGTGACTAGGCCTAGAGCAGTCACCACTACATATCAGATGAGTCCAATCCCCCTGTTCACAAATTATGGGATTTGGACACCTTAGGCATAGTCCTTGATCAACGCAGTCCAGATGACACATGGACATATCAACAATATCTTGATACTGTGATTTTCCAAGATAATCAATATTGGGTGAGACTCCCGTGGAAGCTGAACCACCCACAGCTTCCAGTAAATTATTTCATGGCCTCAACCCAATTAAATTCTCAATTAGCTAGGCTATGGAAGCAACCAGATAAATTGCAACTATATCATGCTTTAATACAGCAACAACTTGCTAACAAATTTATAGAAGTTGTTGAAGAAGACAACCATAAGACAGGCCATTATTTGCCACATCATGCTGTCCTGAAAGATTCAGTTACAACACCAATCAGATTGTATTTAATTGTAGTGCCAAATTAGAGGCGGACAGCGTGTCACTAAATGATTGTCGACAAACTGGACCTAGCCTAACCCAAAGACTACAAGATGTCTTATTACGATTTCGCTCGGGTGTTTTCGCCTATACGGCCGCCATTAGTAAGGCCTTTTTAAGAGTAGGCTTACAAGAGACAGATCGTGAATTTACTAAATTTCTCTGGGTGAAAGATCCACAGGATCCTAATAGCAAAATCATTACTTATAGATTTGCCTCAGTACTGTTCGGAGTGACATCTTCATCATTCTTACTCCAGGCTACTCTGGATACACATCTTAAGAAGTCTAATAGCCCCTACAAGACTGAGATTAGCAACAATTTATACGTTGACAATTTTCAAGGAACCACTAATGATGAGAATAAACTAGTGGAAATCTACCATGAGGCTAATCGTGAACTGTTGGGAGCTAACATGTCCCTACAATTGTGGGCCTCCAATAATAAACAACACAACCAAATAATCAAGGAAGAATTCCCTGATTATAAGGTACCTCACAAATTGAAAGTCTTAGGTATGGATTGGAATACTTCCACAGACAAATTGAATATCAAGTCAGTGGAGATCAAACATTCACCTCCAACCATGAGAAAACTACTCTCCCATGTCAGCAAGCCATTTGACCCTTTAGGCCTACTCAGTCCTGTTCTAATTAAGGGCAAACACCTTATGCAGGAGTGCTGGCAAAGGAATTTGAGGTGGGATGAAACGTTGCTGGAGGATCTCCAAGAAAAATGGCAGCAGTCGATTCCTGAGTACAACAAACTTAGTATTCTACAGTTTCCTCGAAATACGTTGGGACTAAATTTACCCACAAATTTACATGTGTTCTGTGATGCTTCAGGCAAAGCATATGGCTCAGTAGCCTATCTAGTTAATACTGAACAATCAATTTTGCTTACATCTACGGCAAGGGTATACCTTGATACCTTGAGGATACCTTGAGGTGCTTCCGGGGCTTAGCGTTCCCGCAGCCCGGTCATCGACCAGGCCTCCTGGTTGCTGGACTGATCAACCAGGCTGTTGGACGCCGCTGCTCGCAGCCTGACATATGAGTCACAGCCTGGTTGATCAGGTATCCTTTGGAGGTGCTTATCCAGTTCTCTTTTGAACACTGTGAGGGGTTTGCCAGTTATGCCCCTTATGTGTAGCGGGAGCGTGTTGAACAGTCTCGGACCCCTGATGTTGATAGAGTTCTCACTCTCAGAGTACCAGTTGCACGTCTGCTTTTCAACGGGGGTATTCTGCACATCCTGCCATGTCTTCTGGTCTCATGTGATGTTATTTCTGTGTGCAGGTTTGGGACCAGCCCCTCTAATATTTTCCACGTGTAAATTATTATGTATCTCTCCCGCCTGCGCTCAAGGGAATACAGATTTAGGCTCTTTAGTCGGTCCCAATAGTTTAGATGTTTTACTGAGTGGATTCTAGCAGTAAAGGACCTTGCACGCTCTCCAGGTCAGCAATTTCTCCAGCTGTGAAAGGGGCTGTCATTGTGCAGCAGTACTCCACTCTAGAGAGCACAAGCGTTTTGAAAAGTGTCATCATCGGTATAGCATCTCTAGTGTGAAAAGTTCTTGTTATCCAACCTGTCATTTTTCTTGCAGTTGTGACGGCTACTTTATTGTGTTCTTTAAAGGTAAGGTCTTCCGACATGAGTACACCCTGATCCTTTATATTGCCTTTTCGTTCAATGTTATGATTTGTCTGAGTTTTGTACGTGGTTTCCGTTTTTATATTTTCATTTTTTCCATAGCGCATGAGCTGGAACTTATCTTCGTTAAACACCATATTATTTTCTGTAGCCCATAGAAAGACCTGATCTACATCTGACTGGAGGTTTGCCATGTCCTCTATGTTGCCTACTCTCATGAAGATCCTAGTGTCATCTGCAAAGGATGATACAGTGCTATAGGTTGTGTTCTTGTCTATGTCCGATATGAGGATGAGAAAAAGTACTGGAGCAAGCACAGTACCCTGGGGGACTGAGCTCTTAACGGTTGATGGGCTGGATTTTATTTTGTTGACTATTACACATTGGGTTCTGTTGGTCAGGAAATTGTAGATCCATCTGCCTATTTTTCCGGTAATTCCTTTTGAGCGCATTTTATGTGCAATAACACCATGGTCACATTTATCAAAAGCTTTTGCGAAATCTGTGTAAATTACATCAGCGTTTTGTTTGTCTTCCATAGCATCTAATGCCATATCATAGCGGTCCAGCAACTGCGACAGGCAGGAGCGCCCTGTTCTGAAACCATGTTGTCCGGGGTTATGGAGATGCTGTGATTCCATGTATTTTGTAAGCTTACTTCTTAGCACTCTCTCAAAAGTTTTTATGATGTGCGATGTTAACGCTATCGGTCTGTAATTTTTTGCCTGTGCCTTATTTCCTAGTAGTTGTAGCCCCGATTACGTTAATACGGTAGCCCCGATTAAAAGGAGGTCACTACCCAAAATGGAATTAACTGCCTTATTAGTAGGTGTAAGACTGGCTCATTGCCTGATCAAAACCCTCAGTAAAGTTCACCTTGGTGAAATAGTAGTGTGGTCGGACAATGAGGCAGTATTGCTGTGGGTAAAAAACGACAACAAAACTCCCTATATCAGCAATCGAGTAAGGGAAATTCGAGAATTGTCTGTTGGTTATAAATTAAGACATGTCCCAACTAAGGACAATCCAGCTGGCTATTTATCCAGAGGTTTGAGTTTAAAGCAATTAGTTAAACCGAGATGTGGTTTAATGGACCCCAATGGCTAGTTAGTGGTCAGTGGCCCCAACAGAAGCCGCAAGTCATTGTGACCAATGTAACTACCTCTGTTGTGGATCCAGAACCCCCTCGAATTTTGGCTATCAATCCTCATCGTTATTCCAATTTAAGCAAATTACTAAGAGTTACAGAAATGATATTTGATTTCATCAACAAGATGGGGATCAAGTATCGATTTCCTAGTTCCATCAAATATTGGGTCAAACAAGCTCAACAAGAGACTTGTGGGAAGGATTATGAACATCTCCCAGATAAGTTGAGTAAGTCTCTGGGTATCTGGTTTGACTCAGACAACTATAACATTTTGAGATGAGGCAGACGTCTGCTTCAGGCAGAATTAAATTTAGAAACGAAGAATCCTATACTTCTTCCACGTCACCACATCATTACTAAACTCACAGTTTTACATTACCATGAGCATAATACATTGCATGGTGGAGTATTAGATACTCTTACTGAAATCAGACAACGTTTTTGGCTTCCCCAAGGTCGTCAAACTGTCAAATCTTTATTCAAGTCTTGTGTAATCTGCAAGAGATATGATGCTGGAGTGTGTCCATATCCAGGTCCACCGCCCCTACCTAAGGAGCGAGTCGTCCACCTTCGTCCCTTTGAAACCACAGGTGTCGACTATACAGGAGCACTAATTTTAACAGGCAGACCGGACAAGATTCCAGTGAAAGCCTACATTTGTGGGAACTGACCTGTCAGATTTATATTTATTTAATTTATATGAATTGATATAGAATTTATATTTACGTTAATTGTTGACCAGACATATTCTTCTATTCATATTCTAACATATGAGTTCATATTCTAACCGGTCCGCCCAATATCTACCTAACATTTAACTGGCCAGAAATGATTAGATAAACGGGATTCGGTAGAACACTTCCCCTGATTATTGTTGACGGCGTGTTGATGATGGTAGACCACTACTCTGATCTCCACTACACTTCGTCCAAGAGATATGATAGGAGCCGAATTTGCCCCCTGCCTCTGGTCTTAACAACAATGGCTGACCACTCCCTACTACTGACGCTCCTGGCTTACTGTCCAGATGTCAGTTTACTGATAGAAAGGTCACATTTACTCTATTTTGCTACTAATAATTAAGTTAATTAAAATGAGATGTTTTATGATGGGAAAATCCGACACCATTTAATAATATTACATGCAATTGCAGATAATATTGCTGCCATTGTATAAACAAGTTACCCATAGAAAATGTAACTTGTAGTGGAATTTTCCGTGTATAGAAAACGGGATATCATTACCACATACTATTATAATTCACTGGCTATTGTGTTGGAATTATTCTTAAATACATTAGTCTTTGGACTTTTA